>KI915045.1:6807395-7000665 GCA_000473445.2 Anopheles farauti
GCGCAGTGCGAATGATTTGTCCACTCTCTCTCTCTCTCTCTCTCATGCATCTAATTACTGGGCTCGGATGAAGCAATCATCTAGCATCACGCTAACCATCGTCATGATACGCCCGGTTTCATTGAAAGCTTTATGAAATAAATAAGATCGATCGTATTACTTCTGGCCGCTTGCAAACACGCTCCCGGTGTCGATATTACGCAACGGACTTTTCATTTTCGCCACGATTGCTACACTACTTCACCGTACAATACGGTCGAAGCACAACAACGACAGCAAAAGCGATAAATAACGATAAAAATTAAACGAATGTGTTAAAACTATCTGGCTGGCAGATGTTTGTTCGGTACAGGGGAGGGTTGTGGGGGGAAGGGAAGCTGGAGAACAATTTGGAAGCCAAAAAGTCATTATCGCAAAACATGGTCAAGCGACGCGAGCGGGACGAACCCGAAAGCGCACACGCACACAAAATGCAAACCCGTGCAGGAGCCAAAGTGTCACACCCGAAACGCTGGCTGGCCGGGGGTGGAAAATTTAATAAAATGCCTTTATCACACGCGCGCGTGTGTGTGTGCGTGTGCGTGTGCGGAAAGGAATGCTTTTTCGGTTGGGATGCGATTTTCATAACCGGTTGCCATCTGGTAGACGCGTCCGGCTGCTTTTGTATTGAACTATCCCATCGGTTTCCCGGGCGAATGTACGGTAAGCTATTTATCCGCGAGTGCTTGGATAGAAGCATCCTTTGATCAAGTGTGGCGAAGTTTTTTTTCACATATTTAACCGTAGTAGATTCCTGTAGTTCGAGTTCCTGGTCAAACTTCAAGCAGTGGAAGAAGATCGTTCTGGCTTTATGCACGTCATTTTGATTAAAGCTCGCAAAGGTTTAACTCCTCGCTGTCTGGTTGAGACCCCGGTTCCGCGCATCATGGCGACGTTAAATGAATAGTTAATTGAATTGAATACTATCGTTAATTAACCGCATCGAGAGCGGGCACCATCGTTTTAATCATCGCTGACGTTGCCTGTCTGCCAGTCGGAGGGGGAAGGGGCAGATAATTATAGGGTTTAAAAACGATACCGTGTACGGTACAGACAAAATCCGATGCTTACCGCTTAAAGAGGGCTTAAGCAATCAAGCGTCGAAGCGGTGTGTTTCTTTCGCATCGTGCTTTCAGTACTTTCTATAGTTCCTTTTATACTAGATATAGATAGAGGGATTCAGCACTCTTTCAAGCTCCTAATAGCAGCTAGATTCCAAGTTTGTACTTCATACGAATTCCGGTTTCACAAAATTCTGTAAGGTAGTATTTTCTACTGCAGAAGACTTAGGTAGCTTTTCAGAATTTTCCTAATTTTCCTAACGAGCATGGTGAACCTTATCGGATGTCCCGAACGGAAGACGCACACGATACGCACCTGGTTAGATTCGTTAATATTAGCACCATTCTTGATATCGATAGAATATTTATTGTTTCTCGGAACCTTGCACTAACGCACGCACGGAGGTGATCACCCTGGTCCAGTGCACAATTCCTCAAAGATAAGCCGCCGGCGCGATGCTTGTCCTGTAGTAGCTTCGCTGTAGCAGTTCCGTGTGGTTCCGAAGTTTGTCGTTAAACACCATTGCTTTTAAGAAACTACTACAACCCTGCAAAAGAAGTCCCAACAAAATGGGGCTTAAATTTACCATTCTCTCGGTGCCTCAAGGGGGTTTAATACTCACATCGTAAATGTTGCTTGTTCCGCTCTTCCCTGCTGTTGCGGGGTCTGATTTTCAAAACGCTTTACTGACTAGGGAAACGGACGAACCGTCACGGGCATGATGATGGAAAGGAGATTACACACGACGGGGCAACGGCTCGCCGTGCACGATTTAGGCCGGCGGTCCGCCACGATTGATCCATTCCATCTCGACGTCATCGATCGGTCTCCTGCGGTACCGTGCCGGTAGCTGCCACTCCTCAATCGCTTCTCCGGACGACACGGATCGGGCGTGCTAAAAATAACAAAGAAGCGAAAAAAACGCGTAAGCGTGCAAATCGTGTGCGATCGCGACCAGAAGAATACATTTAACCACGTCGTGTGCGGTGTGTACGTCACATTTCATCCGCAGCGACTCACGGTGCACGATTCGAAACGTGCCGTAAACAATTATGTAACCGGGCACGGGGAAAACTCTGCAAAGGGCTTTTCTTTCTCTCGTGCCGCGGAAAGGGCATTGTTTCGCATGCACCACTCTATATCCAGTCCCTTTGTGACCGAAGCAGTGCGAGAATCGTTTGGTGAGCTCGCTCGTATGCCACACTTACCGCAGGAGCTGCTGTGGTGGCTGCCGGACCAGTTGCACCGCTCGCCGAGTGGTTGGCCGCCTCCAGGAAGGGACCACCCTTACGGAACTTGATCAGCGGAACACGACGTGCGGAGGAAAGCACCGAACGCAACATTACCATGGTGCGTTGAAAACCGCCGGGACAATCTTGTGAACCGTGTAGGAATGTGCGCAACGGTCCTGGACTGTTGTGGGACGATAGTGCTTCACGATATTCGCAAGAGATTTATCAACAAATCACCAAAAAAGACGAACGAACGAAATGCTGTTCGTGTGTTTTTGTTGGTAACTTGACAGTTGTCAAATCAGCATCGTTTCAAACGTCAGCTTTATTTTAAAATGACGGTTACATGTGTTCGGCGTAAAGTATTCGGGTTATCTGTATTCATTAAAAAGATCAGGTTTTGTGGTAAAAGAAAAATGTGTTTTATTCAAATATCATTAAAATGTTCTTAACCTTTCCTAAAACTTTGTAGCATAACAAGCAAAATTGGACCAACTGCTATGTTGATTCAAAATATATATATTAAAACGTTAGCCCTCGTAATTTAGACACAATTTTAAGAAGAATTTAATAGAACACAAATCTAAATCTAAAATCTAAAAGCTAAAAAATGTGTGTATTTACCAATCTAGCCACAGTTATTTCGACGATAGCACAAATCGTGCACCTACGCTAGAACTTCCTCATTTTTGGCCGGCTTACCGGGGTACTAGAATAACTATCGTTTGCACCATAGCCTGTCAGTTGCTCCTCTCTAGGAGAAAACGGCCTAGATGGGATTGTCGTACCGGTTCGAAAGACCAGCTACCCTAATCTTGCTCATGTAACAATGCAGTGTGGCTCATCCGTCTGAATTGTGTAAATTCAACACCATGACCTTCTGGAAAACATACTTAAAAATGATAAAAAATTATAAAATGATAAACCTATTCACTTTCATCCTCTGCACTCATGAACAACGTTTCGAGTGGCGTTTCGGGCGATTTTGTGCCCACTATGCTTTCGTAGTCGGCTTCCTCGTAGTCTTCCACCGGGCTGTACTCGATCCCCTCGATGCTGATGCTCATCTGACCGTAGCTTGTGCTGGCCGTCTCCGACTCATCACCCTCGATGTCAGTTGCCGTCTCCACTCTGCTAATTTTCAAATGGCCCACGCTTTCGTTTGCATAGTCGTGCTCATCGGCGAAATATTTCTTCCGCTTGGTGAACGGTGCGTGTGGTGCACTGCGCCGTATCGCCTTATAATTTTCCGCACGGGCCAACGCGTACTTCAGTTTCTTCATGAAGAATTGCGACACGAACACCAGATCCGCCCGGTGGTTCGAGGTGGTACCGGCGTACTGGAATACCCGACACACCTGCGGATACTCGGCGAACGCATACTTCTTCACGCCGTTCCTGCTTACACCGGTCCAGCTGAAGTTCGGCAGGAAGTCCTTATCGATCAGTAGGTCCAGAATAATCATCATACGTGCTTCCGGATTCGTTTCGTAACCGACGGTACAGTCGATCCAGTGATGCACCTGCTTTCGATACTCTTCTTCCTTCAAGCGCTCCTCCAGCTCATTCATCTCCTCAAGTGAGGTAACTTTTTTTATTGTAACCTCCTCAAACAGTTGTGCTGCGTGCTGATCCGTGGAAGAAACCTTCCGGCTCTGCGGATCCCTTTGCTTCATCTTGATGGCCTCCAGCATTTTGTTCAGTCGATAAAATCCCTGCGTCATCTTTCTATCCATCTCAAGATTATTTTTGTCAATCAGCTCCCTAAGATCGCTGAACAGCTTAGACGACGAACGCTTCGTTGTTTCCGGCTGTTTTGCTCCCAAAGGATCCGCCGATCCGTCTACGTTCGCAATATGGAAAACTTTGCCACTCAGGCTCGGGTTTACTGCTATCGACCCGGTCGCGGTGTCCTTGACTGGTGATGGTGTACTAGGTTTCCGTGCTGGAGTTTTATCATGCTTAACACTTGTAGAGATAAAGGCTTTCGTTGCACTAGCCTTGCCCTGGGTACGGGACTTATTCTGCTCAATTACTTTTGCTGCCAGCGGGAGTGAAAGGATGTTCCGGCGGAGAATCTCGCACTCGTGCTTTTCCCACATCATTGAGGGTGCGCTTCGTTCATCAGCGAGCAGCTTATTCAACGTCGATATGTTCCTCACGTTCGGCCAGCACAGAAATGTTTGGTTTCCTTTGAACTGAACCCAGGCTTCTGGCGCGGCAAGCTGCTCCTTGTTTCCGAATCCATCAGATGTTTCCACCACAAAGTAAGGCATCCTGCGACTCGGTGTTGTACAAACCACACGAACGACACGATCAGGTTGTTGCTATTCCTTTTTGTATGTTTCTCAATCACAAAAACACTCAAACCGTACAGAAAAGGATAATTTTCAGCCAAATATATCTATAAAACGCGCATATCGCGTCGCTTTTGTTGATGCCGTCCATACACAACAAACAGCTGTCAAAAGGTTTCGTGTAGCCGTTAGCAGATGGCGCTGCCGGCGAAATATGTCGGTATAAGTCCAGCTTAGGTCTTTGAGTTCATTAGTTCGAAAACGTACCGCATGTGGCGCATGTTCGAAATTCGTAAATTGTGCATCTCTTCGAAAAACTGGTCTTCACTATGGACTTTAGGACCGTTTCGAGGTCAAATTCGGCTCCCAACTTTTACATTTCTGAACAGCGCCAACTGTGCCAAATAGTGTAGTGATTGAAAAACAAACTCGTGGGTTAGCATAAACAGATTTCACTGGAGAGTATCTGATTTTATTTAAAAATTGAGATGCAAATCTACATCATAAAATAGTTTCCATGGAAAGCGAATAAATTTATGGTTTATGTCAAGATATTATTGTTAGATACATTGAAAAACTAAACAGGACTACATCGGTATCAAAATAGTTTCTGCAAACAACTGCAGAATCTTTTTTGTGATGAATCTGAAAATACACATTATTAAACAACACTGAATATATGCGCATGTTCAATAAACACTTACCTGTTGAAATAAATTTCTGAGAAACAAGTT
This sequence comes from Anopheles farauti, assembly GCA_000473445.2. Lineage (NCBI taxonomy): Eukaryota > Metazoa > Arthropoda > Insecta > Diptera > Culicidae > Anopheles > Anopheles farauti. Next base: position 6,812,760 of record KI915045.1, read on the forward strand.
ATAACCTTTCACTAGTGGTTTATTAACTCAGTTCATTCGTGTTGCACACAGCATATTTATACCCTAATGGTTGCTATGGTAGTTGTATAAAATGTACTTCGAAATAACTGATCAAATCGTTGACTACTACGATTTCCAACACATTTCCTAAGAGTAACGTGGTGAGTTTATTGGTTGTAGAGTATCAAAAGACGAGGTCAAATAAAAGTATTAAAATCTATGAGTAATCGTTATTGTATCCCACATCTGTCTACTTTCGCTTGCGGCACTTGGCCCTACCCCGGCGCCTTTTCGATCCGGGCGCCTTCGGCGACGTACCGTTGGTGGCGGTTGCCTTCTTGTAGCTGCGAGAAATCGCCCGGCTTGCGCTGTTCTGCAAACCACCCAGACTCGGCTTTCGGTTTGCAATGAGATCCTGCGAGACCAGCTCCGCGAGCACACCCTGATGGGCCAGCATCGAGAGAAACGTGCAGATAAACTCGTCGTAATTGTGCGTTCGGCGGCAGTCGTCCAGCTTGAACCGTTCGCGTTTCTCGTTCTCGTCGCACAGATGTTGCTCCGTAATCGTGATCTCTGATTCGAGATTCTTCAGCAACGACAGCAGATCCTTCGGCGAGAACGTACCGGCACCGATGAAAGAGGAAGGCGGTGAGGGTGGCGAAGGATCCCGCTCCTGTTTGATTTCAGTCTCACCGATTATCTCCACCGAGTCGGACGAACTGTTCATTGACACAAACGATTCGAGTTCCTTCGACACCGCCACGGACGGTGCGGGTTCGGCGTCCGGCTGCTTTTCCTCCTTAATGGCCAGCAGCTCGGAATACTCGTCCGACAGCTTGACCTGTGTCGCTTCCGGTTCTTTCTTGATCGTTGCGGTTGCCAGTGTCCGCGAACCACTCGCCACCACTGTCGTCGAGGCGGCTACTGGTGCCGCTTCCTTCTTTTCTGATTTTATCAGCTTCTCTAGCGCGGCCGATACGATCGTTTGGTTCGTGCGAAGCATTTTCAGCTTGTGCGTGATGGCTATGCGACGATCTGGTACTACCGCCATCAGATTGAAGCGGATATCCTGTTCGCCTGTGGTGATTCCGAGCCGGTCGGACATCACGCGCCGGAACTTGTCTGTCCACGCTTCTTTCTCGCCCCACGGCCCATGATCCATGGGAAACGGTTTCAGCCCGTCTAGCTCAAACAGTCGTCCATTGATCGGGACGAATGACACGAAATGAAATGCTTCACCCGTGAACCGACCCGTACTGACACCGGAATTTCGATCCATCCGTCGACGTGCCTGTGGTACTGCGTGCGAATTGTGAGCGCACGCCAACTCCGGTGTGTTGCCGATCGCCCAACCCTTGTTCTCCGGACTCATGCCCTTCGTGTGCACCTTCAGCCGGCTGAGCGTCTGGCCGAGATCGATATCAGAACAGTTCAGTAGCACCGATAGCAGCGCGTGCGTCGCACAGCTGTTCGGTACCACTTGCTGGGCGAAGAAGATGTTATTCACCGCGTCCTCATCCTTCACGTAGATGTCGGTCGTCTCCACGATTTTGCGGCGCGCTCGCCGCTCCTCGATCCAGCGAAACAGAAAGATGAACCCGTACACCTGGCTTTCGAGGTTCTTCTGCAGATCGTAAATTTCCTCCACCTGCACTCCCTTTACACCGAAATCCTCCAACAGCAGCGTAAACAGACCGGGATCACTCTCCAGCTCCAGCCAACCGTCCGTGAGACGGTTTATTTCCACGGGCATGGCGGTGTGCGGGCTATTAATAACCGTTTCAAACACCCGTCGGAAGGGTGCGGTAACTTTCGCGCATTGAGGAAAGACAGGAAAAACTACAAAATCTTCTCAGTTTTCACGTAGCCGTACTGTTTATCACCATTTTTTACGTTGTTTACAGTTTTCTTTTTTTTCTGCGCGACGCTACAAACGTCAAACGGCAAATGTCAAGGTTTATAAGGGTTCAAGGTAGACACTCAACGCCCAGGTGAGTATTCAACGTTACAGTGTATTCTGCAGATATGCAAGATTTGAAAACTTCCAAAAACGAACTTAACATTCCAATATGGTTAAGATGTGCAAACAAACAAACAGAAATCACAACCAATACTCGTACATTTGTCGGCCCGAAAACAAACACATTCTTCTACATCTCTACTTTTATAAGTTTATTGTTTTTGTTTGTTCGATTATCGCCTCCTCGATACGGTTTTGTTTTATTCAAATTTCATTACGCTCAATCCCCTCGCACTACTCGTCGTTAAAATGAAAACCGTGTCAGCAACCTTCCATGTCCCTGTGTTTCCGCCCAGATGCGCGTGAAAGGAAAGCTGGCCACGCGAATAGTGTCCACTGATTGCTGTAACACTTACGAGCCGTACATTTCCAGACCAATGGAGGGAAACAAAAAAAATCACGAGACAAATAGTACTTTACTGGCTCAACAGACGCCGTCGTTTCTTGCCTCATTCGTTTGGCAGCATCAAGTGTCGCAGGACGCGGGATTTTCGGTTGAGGAAAGATAGATTGTTATGCTGTTCTGTTCCTTTTGTTGTGCCCTACACGCTTGCTCCCATATTGTCTTTTTCCATCGCGCTCACATTCGTTAAGGACATATTATTGCTTGCACAAAACGAAAGCCTAGCTAGGTTGAGGTTGACAGGCACGCGCAAAATAGGCGGCCACGTTGCTTACATTTCTAGTATATGCTCCGGATGCAATCCATTGCAATCCATTCTCCTTGTTGTGTGATTTGTTTTGATGAAAGCGCCCTGGTGAGCAGGTGAGTAATAGGATGTGAGATTAAGTCTACGTCTACTATACGGTGATGTGTGTGTGCTAACTTTTTTGTGCGCAATCGATAAGAGAAGAGTTTTGGCTGACGGTTTCAAATCAACTATGTTTTGCACACTGGTAAGCCGAATGCTTATTTTTGGTTCTCGTGGGTTTACGTTCAGCGCTGCTGACTAGAGGCGGAACACACTTGCAACGGCTTCTCTCCATAATCCATACTCAACCACACCGCGCGAGCAACTCACTGCCTACTAGATACGCTCGGTTAGTGACAATTTTAGATTCTAAGAATCATGCTTCGATTTGCGCCAATTCGCTTCCTTCGTTGAATATTGCACCGATTTGGTTTTGATGCTTTCTCTCTATTTTGATCGTATGAGCAGCATTTAGGGAAGCAACTGAATTTCACTGTGTTTGGTGTTCCCAAATAGCGTGTAGTGTTTCGTTCCAGCCGTGGTACCTATCTCTTGCGGGATATCTTATTCTTTTGTGAATCTGTCTGTTTATCTGTTTACCATCCATGGCTATGTTGGTGGTCATGAAGCGCGTAACTGAACTTAATCAACGACTCTAATGATCCCTCCAGCACTCTTCCTGTTTACCTACTAAAATTCTAGACAAAAGAACTGTTCAAGCTATCTATAACGCTCAATAGCTGCGCCGCCTGCTTGGTGACTTAACCCCGCCCTACATGAAGAGAATTGTAAAACAAAACAAAAATTAAACACTACACTAATTTCGCTACAAACTACGAACCTGGAGAAACACGCATTGCTTCCATTCCCTATTCGATGATCGCTAATAGCTAAGAAAAAAGGCACAGCATGCGCAAAAATACGCATGACGTTGAAACACAAAACAGTACGCACCAGCACTCAGCGGTGCTACGCAACTATGACTATGCTCTCTCCCTCTCTATCTTTCAATCGAATCGCTTACACTCGCTCGCCTGGCTGCTGGCCTGTTTTTGCGGTGACTCCATCCCCTTCTGAACTCAGCGTTAGCTTCATCGCGAGGCAACCTCAGGTGAGGAGACCACTTCCTCCTGCTGCTCGCCCGTGGAGCCACTGCCGCTGTCCTTCTTCGCGTCACTACTACTGTCCTGCTCCTCGAACGGTATGCCGGCGGCCGTCTTTTGCATCGTCTCCATCAGCATCTGGTCGACCTCCTCCTGGTTCGCCTGGATCGGTGCTTGCTGCTGCGACTGGCCCGCCTCCTTCTGGCGCTTTTCGATCTCGTTCTTGAAGTTGGCAATTTCTTTGGAACTGATTTGGTGGAAATGTAACAGCGTTTAGTTAAGAGCGACCGAACGAGACGAGACGGTTTCGTGCATGGCATTCTCCCACCTACCTAATTTGTACAAAAATGATACCGTTGATTGCGTTCAGCATGTCCAGCACCGAGCCCATCGAGGGCGGTTGAATGTGGATCGGTGGAAGGCCCGTACTGAGCAGCTTGCCGTTCGCGTAGTTCATCTTCTTCTGTAGCACCACGGCCTGCTGCGTCAGGTGGCGAAGGCATTCGGAAGATTCTTGCGTTTTTTCGTGGCTTTCTCCGAGCTGTTTAGCAAAAAAAAGGTGTTGATTATCAGGAACTGTACCAGGAGCTATATAGCACGAGTAGCTAAAAACATACCTGCTGCTTGTAAATGGCGTACGTTTCCTTCTCGTTGACCAGCGCCGAACGGAAGTCACCCATGCAGCTCTGCGTTCGTGCCACGAGATGGTAGCTGACCGCGACCTTCAGCGATTTCTCGCCGTAGTACCGAATGTTCAGTGCCAGCGCGTGCTCCAGGAAGCGTAGGGACAGCTCGTACTCACCGACCGCGTGCAGGATCAAGCTAATGTTGCTCTACAACGTGGAGAAAAAACGCGTCGTCGCCGAACGGTCAGTAAGATAATTAATTTTTCCTCCCCGGATATGCTCCGAAATTCCCAAAGCCTCGGTACTTACATCCATCAGCGCAATGTCGGGATGGTTCTCGCCGCAAACGATCGTCGCCAGGTATCGGGCACGGTACAGCAGCTTCAGCGCGGTGCTAATCTGGCTGTTCGCGAAGCAGTACAACGCAAGGTGAGCCTAACCGGTGGGACGAAGGAAAAAAAAACATGTTCATACATTAACAAACCGGTCCCCCTTCGCGCCCGTTGCGCCCATCAAACTCACGTATTCCGAGATCGTGTACGGATGATCGACACCGTTGACGCGTTCGCTCATCAACACCGCCCGCTGCTGGATGGCGAGCGCTTCCTGCGGGTCGCCCATGATGTAGCTGAGCCGCGCCAGCATCCGCAGACACTGCGCGTTCTCCGGGTGCATCGCGCCGTACACGTTGTTCAGCAGATTGAGCGCCTCGCTGATCAGCCCGTACCCGTCCTGCAGGTATCCCTGCTGGATCTTCGTCTGGCCGGTCGTGTAGAAGTTGTACGCATCGGATGCGCGCGGATTGATGTGTTTCACCACCGGGAACACGTTCACGATGTCGGCATCGGTAAAGGCGGGCCGATTGTTGCCCCGCTGCTCGAACGCGTACTCCTGCAGCAGTATCTGCACGCCCGTCTTCAGACAGAACGAGCGCAGCACGCTGATCTTCTGCAGGTTGAAGGCACCGATCAGTGGTTCGATCGAATCGATCGACACAACCTTACCGTCCTTGCCGGTCGGTTCCACCGTCAGCACAAAGTCCCAGTACGCCTTCAGCTCCTGGCGGATCTGTGCCCACAGCGTTTTCGACGTGAGCGATTGCCACTCGCTGCTGTCGGCTGCCGGTGCGGTAAATGTTGCCTTCCGGGAGCTACCACCGCCGCCACCCTTGCCACGCTGCTTCCCACCGCCACCTCCACCACCACCACCGCCTCCCTGTTTGCTTTGCCGCTTGCCACCCGCGGACGATTTCGGTCCAAACTCGTCCACCAGCTGGCTGTCACCGTCCGCGGCGCTCCCGTTCCAGTACGGCTGGTAGCCGCCGCTCGAAACCGTCAGGAAGCAGTTGAGAAAGTGGCTGATCGCGGCCGCCAGGCTCATCACGTCCGTCTGCTGCAGGTAGGCGGTGAAGAGGTGCTTCGCGGCACGCACGATCAGCTCCGACACCGCGATCGTGTGCAGATACTCGAGCTGCCGGATCTTCGCCAGCTGATCGACCACCTTGCCGAGGTAGCGCACGTTGATGCCACGGTTGTGCAGCAGCTCCGTCAGCGTCACGCCATCCATCGGGGCGGACGAATGGTCGAGGCACTCCTGCACGAAGCTCGGTATCTGATGGTGCACCAGAAACTCGGCCGCATCCTTCACCAGCTGCTTCTGACGGTGCAGCGAGCACGCTCCCGTCGGCCCACTGTCCACGTGCTGGATGCCGGGCGAGTACACGTCCGGATTGAACCGTATATCGAACTCGTACTCCTTCAACGAACCAACCGCCTCACACGCGCGCTTCACCACCTCCTTGCTTTCGTTCTTCTGGTCGTTGGTGATGAGCGATTCGACGAGTTTTTTCGCCTCATCACTGTCCGCTTTGGGGACGGCCGACGGGGAACGCGCCGGAACCTCCTTCGCCGCGTCCTTCCCCACCTCCTCCTCACCCGACGTTTCATCCGGCTTGGTAGTGGAAGCGGCCGCCGCCACTGCCGCCGCCGCCGCCTGCTTCTGTTCCTGCTTCTTCTTCACGCACTGCTGCAGCTGAACAGCGGCATGCTTCATAAACATCAGGTAGCGATTCTCGACGAACGCCTCGAGCAGCTCCTGCCGCAAACAGCACAGCTTGTGCCGATGCTCGATCGGGAAACCGGCCGCTTGGCTCTCCTTCCCGACCGCGTCCTCCTCGGCCGGTAGCGCCAGGAAGTTCACGTCCGGTGGGAACGTGCGCAGCAGATCGAGTATGTAGTGCCGGCCGTCGTTACCGATGATGCCCTTGCATTCCACCGACGAGCACAGCTCGATCGGTTCCTGCTTGTCGTTGTACACGCTGTGCGGCAGGATCTTCAGATGCTTGCCGGCCGCGTTCAGCAGCTCGAGGTACTTCGGATGCGAAAGGACCGTCTTGCCGAAATCGATCGACCCGTACACCACGGACTGGTCCTGTTCGCGCTCCAGTATGCCCGGGATGATGGATTGCGCCGTCACCCGGTACCCGCGGTAGTCGATCACGACCGTGCCGAGCGTGTAAAGGCCTTCCACGTCCACCGCACTGTACACGCGCACCCCGTGCAGATCGTTCCGCGGTGCCACGAACGCGGCCGCATCCCCGCCCAGCTCCTTGTAGTGATCCCGCACGTCGAACCCGAGCGAGAAGAAAATGTTGTTCCAGATGAACATCTGCGTCTTCGCGTCCTCGCCCGGATTGATCGGCATCACGTTCCCATCGATCACCGCCATCGCGCCACGCGTTGCGGCCGTCACGAAATCGCTGTGCACCTTGAAAATTGCCCGCTCACGTAGCAACCGTTCCGGCAGCGTGCCGCGGGGCAGTTCGCGCGTCGTCTGCAGCTCCTCGTTCCAGTCGCGCGTCTGCCCCGGGATGTGTTCCTCGTAGCCGAGCTTCGACGAGAACGTGTCCTCCGCCCGGATCGCATCGATCGTGTGCTCCAGCGCCGGTGCCGTCCACGTGTACACCTGGTACGGTGTGGCCACCCGCTCGAACGGGTGCCGCTGGGTGCGCTTCTTCTGCATCTGCGCGAAGCAACGCCGGAAGGTGGCCGAAATTTGCGACAAGAGGTCGATCAGCGAGTGCGACAGATAGTTCGGGTTGGCCGGCTGCGGGTTGAACACATCGTCCGTCGACTGGTTGACGTAGAAACCGCGCGAGCAGGCCGATATGTGCAGCCGCTTGTCCTCCATCGTCACGACGTACAGGTACATCAGGTCGCCATGAAGCTTGCGCGGACCGGGCGGTGGATTCCAGGCCGACGTCGTCAGCACCTTCAGCGGTTGCGGCGTTCCCTTTCGCCCCGAGCCGGGCTGCAGTGGCAACAGCGGTCGCTCCTTCGCACCCGGCATAATAAAGTCCGGCGGCGTACAGTCGACACTCTCCTGGCGGGCCTTCTTCTTCTCCATAATGTCGCCCATCGTGATCGTGTGCAGAAAGGTGAGCGAACTGCAGTCCACCCCGTTGTACGCGTCGGCCGGATCGAGCGATTTGAGCAGATCGCGCACGTGGCGCACGTGGATGCGCGCCTCGCGCATTGTGTACGGTTCCTCCACGACCCGAATCACCGAACCCTCCTGCAGCCCGTCGATGTTCTTCAGCTCGGCGAAGTTATCGAGCGTGCGGCCGTCCAGCTGTAGCGAAAAGCACGTCCGGTGGCAGGTATCTTCGCGGTCCATCAGCAGCTGGTGAATCTCCTGCACCAGCTCCATGCTCGACACCTGAATCGAGAGCGGTTCCACGCCCGGCGACAGAACCTGCACCGTGAAGCCCGTTTCCTGCATCAGCTTCATCACGTCGTCCTCACTACTGTTGGCCACGGTTCCGGCCGGCGTTTGTGATGATGGTGCTGTCGAATCACTCGTTTCACCGCTGCCACCACCACCGGCTACACCGGCATTTTTGTCCTCTCCTCCACTACCGCCACCGGCGTTTGTGGCCTGGTCCGATTCTTCCGCACTGTGGTGTCCATTTAGCCCGTTCGCCACAGTGTGCCCATTGCCGATCGTTTCCTTGGGTGGTGATTTTGATTTGCCCGTCTGTTTTTTGTTCTTTCCTGCAGGACCTGTGAAGTAGGCGTAAAAAAAATCCAAGGATTATTAATCACAATGTAAAAGGAGCGATGTTTCGATAGTTTTTGCTGTGGAGTAGTAGCGTAGCATGTATAGCGATCCATCAGGGCCTCTTAAAACTGTTTTGCCAGACGGAGTCAACTAAATAAATACCCTTTTCCTCAACCAGTTGAACTAATTTTTCACTCAATAATTTCGATGAAATTATAAAAAATATATTCTCTCATTTTTTGTGATTGATATTTGTCACTACAGAACTAAATCAAATCCGTAATGCTTTAATCCCAACCACGCCAATCTACATTACCACACGATCACGGAGAATGAAACATTACGTAAAACATTCCTTCGGCAAACATTTGCTAGTTGCACCAGCAGAAACAGCATGCGACAAAAGTCACTTTCTACTCGCTGCAAAGATGTGTACGGATATAAAAATAGGAACGCCGGCGTGTACAGACAACGACGAGCGAACGCGTAGCAAACATTACCTGCCTGCTAGCCGACCTTTACTTCGCTCTGCACATCCAAACACATCCAAAGGAAGAGTACAGGATGAGGAGCACGTTTCATTCGATGCCCAAACGATGCTTCATTAATGATCGTGTGCGCGTGTGTGAGTGTTTTTGTATTCTGGTCAAGCAGCAGCACGCGTGTGCAATGCAGATGCGAGCAAGTTCAAGATTCTCGCCCGATAGCGCAAAAGGGACCTTGAACTTTGAGGATACGGTTTTTGTGTTGTTGTTTGTTAGATGCGAGGATCATTAATTGGATGGATGGCGCTTAATGAGCGCGTTCTACCATAACAAACATGAAACCAAAAAAGTTGGGTTAGAAATTGTTCGCTCCTATCGTATATTCATGGGCAAGTGTACATGGAACCAAACAACATACTGCTCCCGGAAGGGGAAATGTTTGTCCATAGAATTAGTACCGTCTCGGTCGGGAAATGGGGGGAAAAGAAAGCAGTGTATCTCAACTGGATCTGAGCGACTAGAAGACGAACTAGTTAGCGACTAGATGTTCAGCAAAGGAGAAACTTTGCTCAACAATACGTTCCAACATTCCCTCTGTCCACAAGACGCAAAAGATGCTAAGTGAAAATGGAACGCATCCAATCCCGTCTAGGCTCTCCTCGGTTACCCATCATTCCTGCTCTTTATGACGGAAGGCGTCAACCATGCTCGGGGAATACCTCCGCCACGTGATGCACGCCACGATGATGTTGTTCGATTGTAAAATCAACCAAAGACAACCCATCGTATGCACACCAGGAGCGGGCGACCATCGGCGAGCACAACGGATACGGACGATTTATTTTTGAACTTCCATCCATCACAAGGCCCGGTCTATTCTGGGACCGATTGGTCTTTTTTAGGTATTCTGATCCATCGTCGTTGGGGAAGAGCCGGTGGATGCTTGTTCCTGAGTACATCGTGGCGCACTGGTGGCGGTACCTAAAATAGACACCACCGAAACACGGGAGGCTTTCGTCACGGTCTAGTAAGTGGCGTTACTCGATTGAGAAACCAGTCGAAGAAGCGTGCGATGTGTGAGGAATATGCGTGTCATAATTTTTGCCATTTGCCATGTTCATATTTTCCGAGGCGAGGTTCAAGCCACAATTGATTGTAACAACTGAAAACAAAATTAGGTGTAAAAATCAATAACGTTCCCCATGTGGTAGAGACGGGCTTGATCTAAAACGAAGCGGTGCCTGCTGCTCCTTAACAACATCAACATATTTCTAACACAATATTATAAGAGAAAGAGCCTACTACAACAATCACGGCATCTGGATGTAACCAGAATCTCATCATGCGGGGCGCAGTGTATTGAACAGGACGTTAATTGAGGCCGCAGTGCCGCAACTACCGCATCCATTATCTCCTTTTCCGCTCGCCGCATGCCGTTCCCGCACCCCCGAACACGTAACAAGGTTTCCGGGCAGAGTTTGCTTGACAAGCGGCACCAGACAAACAGACAGAAGCTGAGACACGAGACGGCCGACCCTAAAAGACAAATGCAAATGTGTGCAGCTCGAAGTGCATTCGCCCCGCGGATGCGACTTCTCGCCGTGGTTTGGTTGGTGTGTACACACTTTTACGTCCGCGAACGTCTGTTGCTAAGCTCCACTGCGTTTTCTTAAAGGGCGGGCGCACCACACATGGTGAATAGGCTTTCGAAATTACAGTTGTTTTGTTTTACTTTGCTTCCTACAATCGCGTTGGAATCGACGATTTGCAATCCATCGGTTTCGAAGAGTAAACGATTCGGCCGGCTGATATGACGAATGGGGTGGTCTTCTTCGTTTCTATTCTTCGCCATCATGTTACTCGGTTGAGAGATTCACCATCACCTCTAACTCTTTTCCGGCATAAATCCCGGATTCCCTTTCTGCTAACGCATTGGTCGGGACTCTCGGCTCTGCTATGGGAAGTATCATTAAAAGCCAGCGGTGTGGAGGCTGCTGCTGGATTGATAGTGCGCAGTGTGCGATTATGGTTGTATGGTATAGCTGCTACTCCAGCTAATACGCTGTTGCCACACGTCTGCGATGATGATTATCAATTTTCGTCATTCCTTCGACCCATCGGTTCATTTGTAAGCATCTGACTCGTACGCATCGCCACTTGGACTCCGTCTCCTGCTAGTTCACAGCAAGATAAGAAAAAGGCGCGCTTCTCCCGTTGGAAAGTGCACGGATTTCCATGTTAACTGCATCCAACTTTGTAGGGGGTACCCAGATCCATCATTTTTAGATCTTCCGGCAGCCACTGGAATGGATAAAAAATGCTCGAGCCCTAGCAGATAAAAATTCCCATTTGCCACACACAAACACAAACACTTATGTGCGTATGTACCTCAAACATGTCAATTTGGAAAAACGGTTCCAAGACCGTTTCCAGCGATGAGCCCATGCTTATCATGGCGACCAAAGCAATGCTCATCTGCATGCTTCATCAGGTCTATTCACCTATCTTTATCTTGCTTCGCCGGTAGAAAAAGGTGCGTCTGGTTCCATCTTATCTTACTTCACTGAAGTGTTTGCTTTACTCGTAGTAAGAGTTTATTTTTAATAAAAAATTTTTAGATATCAACCCACGTTTGCTTTTCCTTCAACACATTTTTAATCCATTCTAGCACATTTTAAAAACCACACTTAGTTAAACAATTCGACGCAAATTTTACAGAAAAACTTAATTGAAAAGCGTTTAACATTAAACTTACATTAGACTAAAACAAATTGTTATGATGTGATGAAATTCGAAACATCTAACAAAATAAATTCAAACAGCAAAAGAGAGAGGCAAGTCGTTATGCTCTCGCATGCTCCGGGCTAGCCAGTCACATGGTTGAATGATCATTGGATGTTCGTTCTCCCCTTCACACATACGCAATCCTAGGCCTATCTCTTTCGCTCACGACCGCATGGTCGTGGTGAGCATGGTGGTGAGTTTTCAGCCGGTTTCCATATAAACGAAACAAAAAACCAAACACAACTTCGCTGAAGATTGCATCACATGTGCAACGATACAGATAAATGATTGAGCTTTGTGTTCAGACTATTCTAACATAAACGCACGCATAAAGCCAACTCGTAGCGAGGCAAACACGTGCAAACGTGCTGCACATAAATCCCAAATTGTTTTGTTTTGTTTGATCTGTCACTTGCTTTTTTATTTTGTGTTGGATTCTACCTGTCTCTTTCTCTCTATCGCGTTTCAGATTCACAGCACCATAAGAATGTTTCGCAAAACTTTCGCTGAGAGAGCATTGAATGTTTCGAAAACATGTGAGATTTTCACCTGAAATCGCCGTCTGCGCCTACTCGGTTTTAGTGTCAAACGTGCTTGTTACAAAAACTAACATTTGTCCCAAAAATCGATTCATAGCCTAGAACGAGCGTGTTTCAAGTGGAAGCTCTGCAAACATGCCTCAGCTGAGCTAGGAAAAACTCTTGCACATGGAAATCCGTCACAGACCGTCGTTGGAAACTTAGTGCACGAGTTGCCGTGCACACACAGCAGGCCGTGTGTGGAATGGTGTGTGCGCGAAACCGTTCCGTTCTCACCATCCGTCAAACGAAATCGTAATTACGTAACTGATTATATGACTACACGGGTTGCGGGCGCAGACTTTTTTCTCGCTCCACGCGGTATCTTACCAAATGGAAATGCCGGTAGGCGGACACAGGACACACACGAGAAAACCCAATCCGTACGCGAGTGAAATGAAGATTTTTCACCAAAGGATTGTCTGTTACCGCAAAGTACGCAACATGTTTCTCAATAAAAAGCTAACCTTTCTTTTTTCCGCTCGTATCTCCGCCTGCAATGGCTTCGGCACCCGCGGAAGGAACCGTCTCGGTCGCAGTAGAACGTACAGTTTCCGTTTCCAGAGCCATATTTCAGCAAACTGGCTCGCAGCTTCCTTGTATCGCCAGAAATTCACGCCTTGCTTGTGATCCTTGCGGTGATCCGGTACGCACCGTGCGTCGCAAGGATGGAACTTTTTGTACACCCGAGAATTGTTCCTCACAAGAACACGATATGAACACCGTCGATTTCGACAACGAGATGAAAAAACGATAAAGGCCGACAAAAAGGAAGCGCACTTTCGGAGAGGAAGAAACTGAACTAATCCGGCTTTTCCGTCCGTCCAAAAAACTTCACGTTCCGTTCCGATTTGTCTATCGGAGACTAGCAAGCCCACACTGCAACTGTCAAGCGGTCTTTTCGCCCAAGTGACAAATCGAGATGCCTGTATGAGTGCGATTGATACCCAGCTAACATAATGCAAGAAGGGAGCGAAAATAGCAACGCCATGCAATAGTTTGAAACAATTGTAGTCTCATTTATGTTCTGTCATGATCCAAACAGTGTACCATTAAAATTTAAATTTAAATTAAACAAGTATAATTCAAATACATGTGGCTATACAACCATTAATTGTTCGGCACAAATTGCAGTAAGTGTGGGAAATCTTCAGGAGAATGCATTTTCTCATAGGTAACAAAAATATATCAACACATTCTATAGTTATATTTAATTAAAAAGTAGATTCAGAATTGTTTCTTTCTCTTTATAATTTGTATCTATAACGTTCCTGTACAACAAATACAAAGCACGGTTGGGTAGCGTGCGTCAACAATCTTCGGGCTGTCACAACAAACACCAAAACAAATTGATACTGGTCGATGTAAACATACGGGCTTGCTCTCGATTTTGGGTGGCATTTTACCGCTTTTAACAATTATACCACGCGGATTAAATATATAATCATGGAAATACGGAACGAAGTGAAGCAGAAAGACAACGAAGTTGAAAAGAAGAAATTTGTTGTGCGAAATGCGGCCGATATACAGCGTGCCAAGCTGGAGAAGCTTATGAAGAACCCTGTAAGTATCTTACCTGTGAGGATGTCGAGAAAATATCTTATGATACTACATAATGTCTTATTTAACCCACAGGATAAACCCGTTATCATACCAGCTCCGAGCAGAAATCGAGACTTTTCTACCGCTATCCCTTCGTTCGTCCGGAACGTGATGGGATCGAGTGCTGGCGCTGGTTCGGGAGAGTTCCACGTATATAGGCACTTGCGCCGGAAGGAGTACGCCCGTCAGAAGCAGATACAGGAGAAAAGCCACGCAGAGCAGCTGAACGATGCTTTCCAACAGAAGCTGGAGAACAATCGAAAGGCTGCTGAGGAGCGTACAGCGAAGAAACGCAACAAACGTTTGAAGAAAAAAGCAGCCAAACGGAACCGAGTACAGCAGAAGCACAGTGAAAAGACATCCGAAAGGACAGAGGATTCCTCTGAAGAGAGTGATAACGATGACACCGACGGTGAAAAAAATGACGGAAAATCACAGGAAACTGAGGAATTGAAGGAATCTTCCAATGGAAAAGAAAGCGAACACAAAGATGAGAACGTGGAAGCAAAATTTCCTCATGAAGGAAATGAAACGGTCACGCAAAAGCTTTCCTCAACCAACGACGCTAACGAAGAACCAGTCGAAGAACCACGATCAAATAAGGAAGCGGATGTAGTAAGCTAGACATTTGTAAAGGTAATAAATTTCAAATAACAATTAAATTTTGAATAACTAGCATTATATAGATGTTTTTTTAAATCCCTTTAATCAAATACTATCAGTTCAGCAATAATATCAAAAAGAGGGTGAAAGAAAATAATAAAACATTAAATATATTTGCACTTGCTCTCGTCTCGAGTGTGTATGTAGCTTTTTGTCACTGTCACTGTGTGTTTTCAGTAATATATATATTTTTGTTTCATCAAAATTATAATCCCGTTTTTCGTTTACTTTAATAACGCATAGGTTTTTGCAGGGTATTTTTCCTTGTTTCGCATTTTTCGTTTCTTAACTATTCCATGTAGTCGCACTGCTTGTCACAAGTTGTTATTGTGATTATTCACGGTCACGGTTAGTCCTTCACCGACAGAGCACACGGCCATTTAGTGATGGGCGTTTTCAGAAATCTTGCATTATCTTTGCCGGTTTTTGTCGCCTTTTATCAACTCACACCAATAACCCGGTTGTGTCCGAGAGCGCGGTGTTGCGGGACCGTCGTCGTCTGAAGATTTAAATTTTATTTACCAGCGAGGAAATAAAATCAAATCAGGCTCCTGTTTTTTCCTCGAAGAGCATTCGACGGACCGCTACTGCTTTCGTCATTATCAGATGCCTTTCCTGCCTTTTCTAGCGATGGAACACATTCAAGTTCCCGATTCCTGATCCTGATGTTCATCGTCCTCTACTAGTAGTTTAGGCTGATGTTGTGAGCGTAAAGGTAGAGGAATTTTCGTTACCATTGCCGTATGCCCTGTCTGTCTCTGTCCCGCTTCTTTTGTATAAGGATCACGTTTCACACTAGATTGAGGGACCACGGGATTGTTTCTTAGCGATGGTTCGATCCCTTTTACAAACGGACAGCCCATATTGTTTGCGTAGCAATTATAATAAGGTAATCATAATAATAGTAGTATTAGCAGTATTGTATTTATGTTTCGTTTGCAGCAGCTTCTTCTACTCCGCTAAACGCTCTCTTTATCTTTCCCTCCGACAATTCTACGCTTCTTCATGCATCTTCTCCCTAGCCTGATGTCACCGTTTTCCTTCGTTTGCTTTCTTGCTTCCTTCATTCCTTCACTTTAGTAATTATAGAGGGCATTAGAAATAGTTTAATAATTTAAATAGTATGAAACAAGTCGCACACACTCTCGCGCACATGATCTACGCCCCAGTCCGTTGCCGTCGTTGAGGAGGCGGGGTTTGGACAACCCCCGTTCCCACATCTCGAACACGCTACACACTCTGACACAGACACAAACACACACTCGCGCATTACCTTTCAGTATCGCACTTGCTCCGGGCTGTTACTCTCTTCTCCGATCCAAGTGTGCTCTTGTAACAATATGTACAAAATGGAGTACTGTGCATCGCAATTACAAACTAGTCGGGGGAGAGGTTTTCAAGTAATTGTCCCCGTTTTGTTTCAAAAACACATGCCGCACTTCTTCTCACACATCCCAGCCGGAGCCGAGACGAAGAAAAAAAAACACATGCACTCTCACAATCGCTTACACTACTAAAAACTATTCCCGACGACGCTTTCGTAAGCATCATTTCACTTTCCACTCTTCTTCTCTCACAGCACGCTATCTAAAACAATCTTATCCAAAACAGAAAGAAACAAAAAAACACAAACAGTGTACACACTGATTCGCACTATATATGTACAAACAGCTTTCGACAAAACAAAGCCAATTTCACAGCGTTTCGTCGCAGGAGATGGAAAACTCGACCACAAATCTATCTTACGTTTCAGCGAGACCGTCCCCCAGCTCAGTTCGAACGGCACGAACCACACGGGATACGCGTCCAACGCAAATCAAAAACATACCCAACAACAGAAGCGAAATGAAACTCGTTCTTTATGGGGGGTTTTTGAATCGTTTTCTAAACCTAAAAAACGATTCCTTTACTTTCCTGCACACAAAAACGGCACCAAGCGATACGAGCAAAGCGCCCAATTGCTGCGATAGCGAAGCAAAATCCGTGCCTCTGTACAATTTTCCGGTTCTTTTTTGTGTTTATCCATGCGTTTTTCTTGGCAGAAGCTCAAAAGCTAGCGCAGAAGCGTACAAACGGTAGAGAAAAACAGTAGTTCCATTTGTAGCATGCGGGCATTTTACGTTAGTAGGGAGAACGAGGAGGAGTAGCACACGGAGAAGAAAACGATTGTGGTGGCTAGCGACGAAGGTGTTGGTGCTCTGCGTGCCATCGTGTCGTGTATGCGGGTTGAGAATAGGCTTTCGGTTCCTTGTCGGCGGATGCTGCACAATTCCCGCTCTTGTTCCCTCTCTTCTACACTTTGTGTGTGTGTGGGAGTTTGCGTGGGTGGCACACTGTTTCATGTTTGACTTAGCGTGCTGCTTCTTATTCTTCGTATTCCCCACCGCTGCGATTCCTTTCCGCTTCGAATTTTACGTTCAATTTTAAACGAGCCACATTAATCGTAAGAACATTGTTATTCGTAATATTTCGTTTCCCTCGTCTGCACGCATATATGTTATCGCTTGCACCGGAAATCGGACTGCTCCATGCGTCCTCCCTACCTTCCATCATACCGCCTTACTACTCTCAGGTGCGTTGAGCGTTTACCGTTTTTTTTTTGTTTTACTTGCCATCAAGATCTTTCTCGAGGGGTGATGAAAGTGGGCGCATGTCACCGCCGTCTGCCTACCGCTCGCTCGCGCCTCATTGACTGGTTTGTATTTCTTCATCGTTTTTTTTTTTTGAGAACTACAAATGGTTTGCTTACCAGCAGAATGTATTTGCGTGTTTGTGAATTTTGCTCTAATAATTGTATTGTGTAATTAATTGTGTAATTTTCATGCTCGCATGCTTTTGCTGGGCCGCTGCGGAACCATTTTCACTACGATTTTGTTTTAGCTTTAAGTGTAAGAATATTTGCTTGATTCGAACTCTAACAAGACAAGTTTCTGTAAACAGAACGAGAAAGCGGCCGCTGCGATGTGAGGAGCGTAAGGTTTCGGCGCTAACGAGCGTTTACTATAATATTATCGCTATGACGCTTTTCTTCTTCGTCCCCTCCATATGGATCAATATGAGTAAAATAGCAGCAAACACTAAACTAATATTGAACTAAAACGTTGTTTCGCCTGCTTCCTAAACTTCCTCTATCTCTCGTGCTCGGACTGCCAACCTCACAAGCTACAAATTACACGTACATTTTCCCCAAAAAAATATCTTCTGTCCACCAACGTAGCGTTATCATTCCACTGTGAACGATTCCCTTACGGAGCGGAGCGATAACGTCGCTACCCCACAGTGCTTCGAAAAGAGGACGTCCCTTCTTCCCTTCCACGTCCAGTGGGTGTGTTCTTGTTGCTGTTGTTGCTAAATTTGCTTTGCTTTGTCGAAGAGCGCACGTAAACGTAAAACAAACAAAAAATATCCAGCGCCTATAAGTCCGTTACCCAAACCGCAAGCGCTACCATCGGATCTCGCCGCCGGCCGAGCGGCTTTGGTTGGTGGTTGTTGGTGGCGAAGGGCGAAGGGCGAGGGGAGGAGGGGGCATGATGGGATGATGGATTTGACTTAGCGACACTCCCAAACTTTAACCGTCGTGTCCACGCTGCCGGATATGACGTAAGGATGGGACTTATGCATATCTGCAAACGATAGAGAAAGGAAAGCGATATTAAAGCGCTGACGCTGGCGAGTAGCACAAACCGATGCAACAACGGGCCACGTACCCAAAGATGTACAGAAGTGTGAGTGCGCGTAGAGCGTCTTCATGCAACGCTTGTTGCGTAGATCCCAGATGCGTAGCGTTTTGTCGTCGCTAGCGGAAATCATGTACTTGCCGCCGGGGTGAAACACGATACCACGCACCCAATTGTCGTGGCCGGCCAGCGTAAACAGGCACAGCCCGGAGCTGACGTCCCAAATCTGCGGGAGGGAGGAAACATTCGTACTCAATAAATCATTTTTTTATACGTTTCGCGATAGAGTTTCGATAATCGAACATACCCTGATCGTTTTGTCTCGCGAACCCGATGCCAGGAATGGGCCTTGGTGTGCACCTTTCTTGTTGTCTGCTCCGGCTGCCTCGTTTATAGCCGCTGCTGCCGTTTCCGGGGCCCAGGCAATGCATTCCACTGTGTTCTCGTGCTCCCGTAGCTCAGCCTACAACCGCCAGAGGATAAGCGATAACGATTAATTGTTCGACACCACGCCCGGCTTCGGCCCGGTACGCACCTTGCACTCCTTGGAGTTCGTCTGCCAAACGCGCACCGAGTGGTCGTTGGAGCAGGAGGCCATCAGCGAACCGTCGACGTTCACACGCACCATCCGCACCCACTCCCGGTGGCCGGTGAACGTCTTGACGCAGTAACCGCTCGCCACCTCCCACATCTTGATCGTTTTGTCACGGGACGCAGAGAGCAGGAAGTCGCCCGCCGGTACGAACGAAACCGACGACACGTTGTGATCGTGGCCGTGCATTGTCTTGACGCATTCGTACGTCTGCTGGAAGTCCCACAGCTTGATCGACAGATCCGAACTGCAGGAAGCTGTGAATGGAGACAAGAAAAGACGTTTTCACTCAAGAAACGTCACACACAGCACAAAACACTTCACACTTACCGAGCAGCTTTCCTTGTGAATCGAATGCCAAATCCTGTACCGAGTCGGTGTGACCCTTGAGCGTGCGTTCGTATTCACCGGTCTCGAAGTCCCACACCTTGATCGTGGCATCTTCGGACGCGGACACCATCATGCTGAAGACGGGATGGAACACAACCCGCGTGACGGTCGCCCGATGACCGGCCAGTGCGAACTTCTCCGGCGGCCGCGGTATCCAGTCGCTCGGTGTACGCTTCGCCTTGGTCGGGGCACCCTCGATCACCTCCTTCTCCGCCTCGGACAGCTTCGCCTCCAGCTCCATCACCTTCTTCTGTAGCCGAATGACGGAGGTCCACTTCTTCTCCAGCAGCCCACCGTACTTGCGCTCGATCTCGTTCGGCATGTCCGCCTCCTTCCGGAAGGCTTCCAGGGCGTCTGTGTATCCATTGCTTCCGAGGTAATCGGCAATCGCTTGGTTACTGTTGGTGAGAATCGAAAGAAAAACATTCCTTGTGTTAGAAATTTGTTTAACAGAAGTTCATGTAAAACTGAGCGTGATGTCATTCGGTTAATATTCGATACGAACAGTAAAGGTGACGTGATCCGAGTTCGATTAACATTTAAATTGATTCCTCTGTCGCAACCTCCAAACATAACCTTAAACTATGATCTGATCACATCGCAAAAGGAAGACGCGCCCAACAAATCGCTGAACGATTTTCGCTCTAACTGTAAAATAAACGATGGGCCACCAGTTTCGACGATGCCGTCCGTTTCCAAAAACCCACCGCTCAGCTATAATTAATCATTTTCGCATTCGAAACGTAGCGCGCGGCAACAGGTGCGTCAGCATGCCGCTGGCGGTTGCCTTCTTCCGAGTGCCGTGATTGATCCATTCACGATCAGCTAGTATATGCTCTAGTGTCTTGTAAAACACGCTCAACTTCCCGTCCCCTAGCGTGCTTTGCTCTTTCCGCATCCAAAACGCTTCACGAGGTTTTAATCATCGTACGACCTATGAGCTAAGGCGTCATGCTTCGTTACCCCACACGCCGACGGACGATGTTGCTTTGATTAACCAATTCTCGCCCTCGTCATCTCGCTCGCTTAATCAAGAGGCTCTTCCCTCCCCGGACAAAACGGGCGTAAGGTCAAGCAGGGCTCCTCGTTTCCTAATTTAACACCATTCATTCGCACAACGTGAATACCAATCATAAACTAACATCCTTGATCCGATGCTCTAGGTCTGATGGAAATTCATCCGCCATATACGGCCAGTTGGTTGAATGCACTATATCTCCAAAAAACCAGGCAGGTCTTGTTCGAAAACTTAAAACACAAAAGCGAAGGACACTCCAGCGTTTGGCCAACGCCGCGCACAAGCGTCCCTCGGTTCTAAATAGAAACAGCAGCGTTGTGAGGTCACCGTAAGGGTGAAGTTTCGCGGTCCACTGGCTTGTCGAAAAAGTGGACAAATAATGAACCCACGATGCCAATACGATCGCTCGAATTCTACTTTGTGGGGACACAACGACCAAGATCTGTTCCGAGCGATAGGAGAAGTGAACGGAAAATTGAAAATTTATATTAGAGAATCGGGCCGGTGCAAGTCGTTTGATGAAATGTTCTAGCGCACAGCGCGTTTGTTCGATTATCGTGATCGATTGCAAACCGGCGGCTTCGAGAGCTTCGTTTCGTTTACATCAACCGGCTTCCCTTTGATCGGTTGCGTCAACAAATCGTTTACTAGAATCATTCAGGAATCAGTTTGAAGATCTCCGTTTGCAAAGCCGTATTGCACACCCCAATTTTACTTCAATTTCCGCCAGGCATCATCATCATCATCATCAGCAACCGATTTCCCATCCACCGACACCTTGCCTTTACGAAAGCGGGCTCTTGGAAGTTAGAATTAAAGCTCGCAGACACCAGGAGCGTTTCAGAAGACGACGCCGCAGCCGTACCGAATGGGACATTAGTCAGTCAACGAACCGCGCAAAAAAAAGAGAAAAAAAAGCAGCGGCTTTAAGACTCGGCGGCAGGCCAGAGGCATCCGTCGTCTAACGGTGCAAATGCAGCATTGGCCGCCGAAGCCGCCACCGCGGCTCATTGCACAGCCAGAAGGCAAATTATGAGCGCGGCACGTCCTTCTCCAAGCGGGTGTGAGTTCCGAACTGTTGGCCATCTGTGCTCCACAGCCAGCCGAGTCAAGGGTGTCGATTGTCAGGTCCAACCCCACACTCACAAAAAGATCTCGTCATGCTACCGGACCGGGCCAGCCTCAGATCGTTTGATCCGAATGTAACGGGGCGTAGCGAATGGGCTCAAGTGTCGTCCTTCGATTGGAACGCCGAAAAGAGATGGCGATATGGGCGGAACGATTGAAAAACACTGCCACCCAAAAATCGATCATCATATCCGCTCGAAGCCAATCAATACGCTTAGATTGAAATCTTTTGGCGCGAGCAAGAACGGAACGGATTTTTTAATTTACCATAACGACCATTTCGCTACGGAGGTGGTCCCCATCGTGCATCGTCGAAGCTTTGCTGTCGTTCTTTACCAACGATTGCTGGGGATTTCTCGAATTCTCGGTAGATCACGGCGCCGCTCTGCGGAGGTTCCCGCCGAGGTTGTAAAACTGTAAACTGCGATCTCTTGAACCGCAACGAATCCGTCGTATCCAAAGCAGGTACTTCCCCCTCAGCGAAACGCATTAGGAGGGCTGCACGATCGTCGATTAAAGCGAAGTGATTTTTTTAAACACCATCATAATCGCTGGTAAGGGTGGTGCACCTGGGCGGCTCAAAGCGAGCATCGATCTGATGCCGGTGGATCGTTAACGGGAGGCCTTTCGAAAGTGATCGCACACACAAACACACCCGCCCGACAACGCCCACCATTTCACGTGCGCGAAGGGTCGGACCGGGTCAGTCAGACAACCAAAACCGATCCGCAATCGGTTCCACATTGGAGGGGGAAAGAAAAGTTGCGTAGGTTACACACTTATGATACGGTAAATTCGCCAGCATTATCACAGAGATCATTGAACCGCCAGCTGGTTGGCGTCAGGTCGACCTTGCGCGCTGGCAGGTAGGATTCCTCGCCGAGCCTCCCCAGTCACGGTGCCGTCCAAATCAGATTCTAGCGCTTAGGGTTTGTCGCGATAGGATTGCTTTTTTCGTGAGGAAAGAGAGAATTCCAACAAAATACGCAAATACCGGCGTTTGGGTCGTAGAAGTCAGGGGTGTCAAATGGTGTTGGAACGTGTCGTTGTTATTTTTTAGCAACTTTTTCCACAAACTGGCCTCCGGTACGATGGGGAGACCAGGACCTATCGTTCCAGGTCGCGACCTATATAAACACTTTTTTAATTCCTTCTTTTTCTTCCTGAAAAAAATAATTATATGTTAAATATAACTTGCATTGATTGAAAGAAAAAATGGAAATAGAAAAGACAACACGTAAAATAAACAAAATTGTTGAAAATAAACATGATTAAATATTTCCTCAAATAACTATCAGTAGAAGCTGTTCTCCATCACGTCGGACATCCCTGTACGCCTCGGTGAATGTTTTAGCGTGTGTGACACCGAGGACTACCAGCTACCTGCCAGAACGCAGAGAAGGTTGGTGCAGTTGGTGGCACGCGAGATTGCACAATTTTTCCGCGACTGCTGCTGCGGCCACTGCACAGCACATATGGCTGTGTTTCTGCCGTTACACTGCCACTGGACCATTTTGTCTCTGCGCTCGCGCGCTCGAAGAGATTAGGGAGCGTAAGCAACCTCATGGGAGGTAAGCAGCAGCCCGGGAATGCGAACTTGCAACGAGCAAAGAGAACCGGTCACGAAAACCCTCCCCACGGGAGGTAAGGGACAGTGGGGGTGAGTTATCGCGAGAACGACCTGGTGAACTTCTGGTGCCACGCACGTAAAACCTGCCCGCGGTGACAGACAGAGAACTTGAGAGTTCGCGAAAAACCGAACAAGTTTTCCACCGTTGACCGACAAAACGGTGCTTTACGCCACCAAACCGGCACGCTGTACGTGGCCGAGCTCGTGGCGAATGCACGGACACTCACGCAACATAATTGAGCGGGAGCCATCGGAGCCGTGTTTCTTTTTTTTTCCTTTCCTTCTTGGAGACCTTCAAATACCCATAAAAATGTCGCTGCGTGAGGAGTTTGATCCAGCCAGAAAAGGGCTGACGGACGGAGTGACCGCATCGGTTGGGTTTGGTTGGGCGAAATGATTGGCTCATTAACCATCGTAAATGGTCGGTTTCCTTCCTATGTGCGCGCAGATTGGGAGTAGAATTTGCGAAATTAAACGATAAGGGCCCCCTGTGGCCGTTGAACTTTGGGAAGAATTAGCCGCACCGTATGGCATCGATTAGCTTGTGTTTCTCTACCACACACCTAAACACTGCCTCTAAGGGTGGAGAATAGGGTACGTATTTTAACATGCAAATAAACGATCGTTCTAGTCGCACTTTTTGCCATTTACTGCCTAGCAAATGCTTCTTTGGTGGGTGGGATGGAATTGGGCACGGTCTATCGAGACAGAATCCATTACAGAGGGAATTATTTTTATAAGAAGGGGACTGATGCTTGTGCTCGCCTGGTCAATTGGCCCACCGCACCGTTGCGGGAGTGGTAGTAATTCTTCGATGTCACTCCGGTAACGATGAAGCAACGCTCGTTCTTGAGAACTTCCCTCCCCATCGTCATTAATGTGGCTGCAGGAAATGAACAGTCACCTGTGCCGCAGAACGTTTTCATTATCTAAATAAATCTACCACTTCTTTTGCCAAAGCGTGGAGGGTGCGAGAGGTGTCGGAATCATTTGGAACATTTTCTCTAATGAATTGTTTCTTACACGAAAAGTGTTGAACGAAGAGTTTTGAACCCATTTTTGGCGAAAATTTCACACCCAATACAATGGCGAACACGGAAGTGTGTGTTTTGGTGCCTGGAAAATACAGCATTAATCAATGAGCTGATGACAGAAAAGAATACGCACGATGAATAAAAACACAATAAAATTAAGAGTTTTGGCATAAAAAAAACGCAAAATTCTCATCATTAGTCGTTTAAAATGTGAATTAATTGTGAGATAATTAAAAAATGAAAATAAATACAAATTAAAGGTATATCGTCTTAACTGTCGAAAAATTTAAACGAAAGACTTCAAGCGACGAACCTCGCTTTAGGTGACATTTCCCTACTTCTCTTTCTAAAATGCAAAATCTTCGTTAGACTCGTGGATATACCACCCAAGGCAAGGTGCAATTGCACTTCCAGCCCCATCCACAATGACAATTTGTTTCTGCAAGCTCTTCGCGATGGTTACAGCGCCGAAATTAAAACCATCTGCATCTGGCGGGGTGGGAAAAACGAACTTTACAATCGCGACCGTGGTCGATCTTGAAAACATACAACTTCACCCACGGTGAAGTAAGCCGTGGTCGATGCTTTGCGGTGGTATTAACCGCGAAAAGGAACTGGTTAAACCAGTGGCCCAAACGCGTCTTCCAAAGCATTCCTCCTCTAACAAGTCACACACATGGCGCACACACTAACTAGAAGCGATCGAGATCGTTCTGTACCGGTGCACTCTTTCGGTGCACCGAGACCAAACACAAGCCAACTTCCACAAATCCTGAACCTGGAGGGTAAACGGTGGCAGCTACTAATGGTTTTTCGCGCTCGCGCGCTCACAACCGCTACCGCGAAGCGTTCAAGGACACAGCCCGAGAGCGCGCGCGCCTCCATCTCGATCTTTACGGCGATGTTTGCTTTGTCGCGTTAGAGTAAGTTAGTTCGTTCAACGCGTCGTAGGCCGCTGAATAAATCGAGAGTTCTACCAAAATCCCTTCCACCCCCGGGCCTAACAGTGAGCGTGGATTGAATTCGTCACCTGAATGAAGGCAGTCTCTCGTTTGATAGCGATCGATGTCGGAGATGTTGGTGGGGAGTCGCTCTATCCACCACTGCTTCGGGGTGGAGAGGATATACTTCCTTCCACTTTTTGTCGGGCCGAGTACTAGCCAGGGCAAAATTTAGAAAGAATTAAATAAAAAAATTGTTTATGCGTTCGAACATCGTACGAAGCGCCGCCGTTCGGTTTCGCTTCGGAGGATAACACACACACACACCCGATCGGTCACCGTTCGTCAGATCAGACGCACGGCTCTTGTAGGGCTGCCGACGAAGGAAACTCGTCTTGGGAGTGGGAAAAACTGCTGCGCGCGTGCGCGAACTGATCGTCCTTGGAGCGTTTAGAGGGAAAAAGATGTGGTGCGCGACGTGTCTTATTCTTTCGCTCGGTGGTGGTGCTGCTGCTGCCGCCACCTCCGATCTAGCGCTGAAATTTTGCAACGATTTTTGCACACAGACACACATACGCATGCTCAAAAAACAGTCAGACACCACTCAGAACACCGCCACAGGGGTGGGAAACGGTGATCTCTAGTCGGAAAATCGGCCCATGCATCGGCAGTCCTGCGACGGCGACCCCTCGGCACGGGCAGAGTTCTCTCAGCTCAGTTCAGTTCGGCTGGTGTCTTCAGGTCGGAGGTACGAGGAAGCGATTATTTGACCGGACCGGTCTGCTAGTAGCTTCAACGGGAAGAATAGTAGTACGCTGTCTTTTATTTCTAATCTCCCAATTAAAGCACTTACTTCTGTGTCTTCTTACTTCGCCTCAGAACACTTGCACTTTGGAAAAAAGTGTGCCCAAGTTGTGCGTTGCTAGTGTTCTAGTGCTCTTAATGTGGCAAACGAAAGAACGTGTATGTGTGCGCGCGTGAGTGTTCGTTTGCCAAGAGTAGGCTAACGATGCTACTGACCCAGTTCCGGTGCGGTTAAAAAACTTACGCGACCAATTACGTTTTCTCGCGAGGCGGATTTTCCCTCGCGTCATTGCACAAAGTTGTTAAGCCAATTCAAGTAAACAAGTGAATCATCAGGTGTCGTAGTGAAGTTCGTCTAGTGGACACCAAAAACGAGATAAGTTTCTACCAGTATTGCTGCAACCCAGTCAAAATGGACGTAAGGGACAACTTTACCGACTTTACGCTTGCATCGAACTACATCATGCAGCTGGCGATCGACGAGTATCAAACGGAACGGAACTGGACACGGCTGATCGATCGATACTGGAATCTGGTGGAAGAGTTGATTGGAGGTAAAGGGATTCATATTTTGAATTCAATATTTTGTACAAAATATATGTGTTCATAAATATAAGTGCATCTTGTTGATAGTCATTATATTTTGATCCTTTTTTTATCAATTTTATAAATAAAAAAATACCGAATTTATTTCGAAATGAATCAGGCAAGCATCAAAAAGAGATGGAAAGAGATCAAAAAGTGTGAAAAAAACCTTAAGCAAATCAGCAGATGAGCAGGTTTAATCTGCAAAACTTAAGAATCCTGTGCTCAATCAGTTTTATGTGTCCGTTTTTTTAATAAATGAGTAATGGTAC
Source organism: Anopheles farauti (assembly GCA_000473445.2). Lineage (NCBI taxonomy): Eukaryota > Metazoa > Arthropoda > Insecta > Diptera > Culicidae > Anopheles > Anopheles farauti. Next base: position 6,839,443 of record KI915045.1, read on the forward strand.
TCGTAGATCATACAGGATTAATGATCGCCAATTCTTTGTAGATAAGTATGTTCTGCAAACAAAAAAAAACACACCATATTCTAACCATTGACCTCTTCCGAACCTTGAACCGAAATTCACTGAATCATAGGAGTCGATTAGTGGTCAGTATGTGCGCTCAATCATCCTTAAGCTTTCATGTCCAACAAGCTTTCGTGGCCACAAACACCAGTGACCGATGGTTAACACGCGCATTCCTCTTAATGATCTCCTGCGGCACTGACACACACACATACACGAAAGTAGTCGAGAATGTTAGACATCGTCGTTTATGCTCATATTGTCCTCCTCCTACGGCATAAAAGCGATTAAGACTCGGACGCGGCACGGAGTGTAGTTAAACTTCACGGCAAAGGCCACATACGGCAGCAGCCCATCGGCGGTTTTCTCCAAGTTCAAGTGCGCAAGATAGGCCTCCAGCCAAACCGCTCTTGTCGCTGCTGAACCTTGTGTATGACCTAATTAAAAAAGGCAACCATCCCGTACCATCCCCGTCGTTTCGTACGGCAAGCAGAGAGTTATGGACTTTGGTAATAATTAATTACCCTTATTTGTCACGAGCAGCGCAGGATTTGTGCGGTGAACTTGGACTTGGGCTCGGACAAAGCAGAAGCGGATTGTGCAATTCTCCTATATATGTCACTGTCAGCAGCGGCTAAAAGATTGCGAAACACGTACAATCGCCGTGTGAGTTTACTCTCTAAGGTCGATAAACTTGTCCGTTTGTACGTGATGTTTACCCTTCCGCTGGGCAAGATCGGCGGTGTTAATCTCCCAAACGGCGTCACAAGCGTGCGCTTTGACCGCTGGTCAACATAGGTGCTCGTCTGAAGGATTTCCGAGTGTACCGAAGCGGTTTGCTGTTACCCAAATCTTTGTTTGCTTCCTTCTTTACACTTGCCGGCGGAGGTCGGTGTAACGCTGCACAGGTGATACCTTACTCTCGCAATAAGTCAGGGTCACAACGGCGCAAGATATGCAAGGCACCGGTAGATTGTTTAGCACGGTTCGTGGACAGAAACTTTTCCTGTCCTTTTTCGAGAACATCAACCAAAACAAGGTCAATCGAAGGGACGGCAGCTTCTCGAACACGCAAGGACAATTAATCATACGACTTTATGTTGCGCAACGTAATGTTCTCGTTCGTGATGGGTTTTCGCTAAATGCTAAATGAGCTGGCATATTTCGACAAGAAGAAATTAATTACACATTACTTAATTAAGAATTGTTTTTAGGAACATAAAAAACATGCCCCGAAACAAAAACAACATTCTCGCCACATCCTGGACTGAAGCAATCGTGAATCTGCTTAGTTTGGGATGTCTAAGTCATGGGCAATTAAAATGAAATAGAAATCGAACCAAAAGTCTGCAACTTCGGTGATGAATTTACAAATTAACGATGTTTTGATTATTCAGCTCGCCTCTGCAAAACTGCACAGCCACTCAACGCCACTTGGCAAGGGATCTGTAACCGTCCCAGACTCTCTAACCTTCTGCATGGTATGCTTAAAATAACGAATGCAAAATAACATCGGCAAAAAATGATCGAACCTTTATCAAGTTATGAGCTCGCTCGCGCTCGGCTACCGAACTGGAACACACAGTTCGTATTAATAATAACCCAACCCGTTCAATCATTTGCATCGCCAGCCAGCTGCATTGTCAATGCGATCCACTCCGGAGTTAATGCTTCTTTTTATGTCCCCGCTGATGACGTCGACCTTAGCGGTGCCGCGGATTGAAACACGTCGCCTGTACCGCTATTTCGTAACACTGGCCGCTCTTCTTAGTCACCTAAACCAATCTGTCACGCATGTTTTGTTTTTCGACCCTGTAGATCCTCGCGCGAAGCATCTCCCATTCATGGACAACCCGCTGCCGACGCTCGGGATGGTGCTGACCTACCTCGTCTGGGTGTTGATCATCGGGCCGACGTACATGCGCGACCGGAAACCGATGCAGCTGACCAACACGCTCTTCTACTACAACCTCGGCCAGGTCCTGCTGAGCGCGTACATGTTCTACGAGGTGAGGCGTTGCCGCAAATTTGCACAATTTATTGCACCGACTAACATTCGGTTTCGGTTTCGCACCAATCATTTGTGCAGCACCTGATGGCGGGATGGGCTCGAGGCTACAGCTTGACTTGCCAACCGGTTGACTACAGTGATGATCAGCTATCGCGACGCGTAAGGATTTGAATGACTAATTTCTTCGCACGCATAGTCACTTACCTTCCTAACGCTTATTATGTTCGAAACAGATGTTCAACCTCTGCTACATCTACTACCTCTCGAAGCTGTCCGAGTTTGCGGACACGGTGTTTTTCGTGCTGCGCAAGAAAAAATCACAAATCTCCTACCTCCATCTGTACCACCATTCGCTCACCCCGATCGAGGCTTGGATCCTGACGAAGTTCCTCGCAGGTACGTAGCTACAGTCCGACACAATAGTGCATGAAACCAACATAAAACATTTGCCACATACATGCCTTGCTTGCTTGCTTTGGGTTGGTACATTAAATTTGCGCCTAGAAGTATGCAACGTACTATTTTAAGCGCGAATTTTTCATCACTTAATTCTCTTAAATCCCTAACTACTAGGAGGGAACACAACGCTCCCAAACATCATCAACAACTTTGTCCACACGCTCATGTACTTCTACTACATGCTGTCCGCGATGGGACCACGCTATCAGAAATATCTCTGGTGGAAGAAGTACATGACCGAGATACAGATTGTAAGTCTGTTCACGTGCTCCCTCTATCGCCCCCCTTGCGAGACGTTATGCTAATATTGCTTCAACATTTTAGGCCCAATTTGTTATCTGCATCGGGCACGCAATCAACGCACTGGTCACGGACTGTGCCTTCCCGAAATTCATCACCTTCCTGCTGCTGTGCAACGCGAGCATCTTCTTCGTGCTGTTTATGAACTTCTATCTGGAAAATTACCGGAAGCAGGCCATCGTGAAGGTGACACAAGACGTGAAGAGCTCAGCGACGGTTGCTGTTGCATCACAGGAGTTGGTGGAGACTGCGACGACGCTCAGAAAGCAACAATGACTTTCCCTATTCTGAAGACTGAATACGGAGCTGAAGTGATTTTGTGTAAATAGCACCTATCTGTTTTGGGGCGCGTTTATCTTTGTGATAAGAAACTCTAAGGGATGGTTAAACGTATATACACAACTAGTGCTAGTACAATATCGTAAGTTATTTTTAGCGTTTATTTTTGTCTGAAACAAAATATTCGACCAAAAATATACTGACCCATACCGTGCGTTTTATCAATTTCCAGCGAATCAAACCATTGATGAATCGTGTAAAAAATTGTATATGCTAACATTAGCGATAAGCGTTTGTTAATAAATCCTCCAATAAATAGTTACCATTAGAAAATAATAGCCTAAAGCACAACGTTCAAACGAAAAAAAAATCAGGAAGTGCACAGAAATTGATTTAAAGGCTCATTTATGGCGTGAGAAACGAGCTCGAGATGAATTTAAACCGTCTACCGAAATCTACACCGCGAAATGGTGATTTTTTTACGATCTAATTGCCTTCCCCGGTTTGATATCGCATGTTAAGCTGCTTTTTTGTGATCAATTTCTCACCATTACTTCCCCGTTTGCCGAGCACACCGCATTAGTGGCCCTGTGAGTGAGCGATAAATGACGTCAGTTGCATAAAGACGGTGCCGGTGGTGTTGTTGTTGATCGGTGGACGGTGTGAAAAGCGAAAGAAAGCATAATATCTCAATCAAAACGATTCGCGATGGGAAAAAAGAGTGGCGAAAGTACGGCCTGATGATGTCCGTGTCAAGCGGCAGTTTTGTGCGGGTCCGAGGAGTGTAATGTTTCGCTTTCGTTTGGAGGCAACAGGCTAATGTCATATCCGTTTAGATGTGGGTGAAGAAGGCTTAGCACGGGTTAATCACGAAACATTAAAGTTCAATCCGAGGTTCGAACGATTGATCGTTGCATAATTGATTAATATCCGTCATTGGACTTCCTTCATACTTAAATGGTATTTTCATAAATTAATGCCCATTCCTTCGAAGTATGTGTACATTTCACTTCAAATTCCTAATTACAAGCTTGTAGCAAAATCTTCTAATTTGTAAATCATTTTAACACGTTTATGTCAAACCAAGTGTACAAATTTAAGCATTGAAATTGAAGCCCTGCTGCAGACATGCAGGCGTTACTCTTAATTGAGTGTAACGCGTCGGTAACGCTTACAGTAGTGCTCACATCTCACTACTAGGTGGCGCTAGTGGCTTTCTTGTCATGCTCGTTAGCGCAAACGCCACACCAAAGGTGGAATGTTGCAATCCACGCAACCATTGGCGCGTGCGGATAAATAGTAGATCACAAAAAACATTTGGAAACCTCATTTGCTCCTATCGTCGCGCTTCTATTAAAAAGGCTTTACATTAGCTGTCTGTTATCAATTAGTTTCGTCCGTTTGCCAGACATTCGGTATTAGAGACCACACTTGGGGCGCTTGAACACTGGACACCGAAAGTGGAACTCAATTCGTGCGAATATGTTGGTAGTGTTATAAGTGTCCAAATATTTTTGGAAATCTATTGCCGTGAACTATTTCACACAATTTATGTTTTGTTTATTTTTTCCTTTTTACCCTGTACCACCCAGGGCTATAACCTAATCTGACCTAGTGCAAAAACAGAGATTACTCATGCCGAAGGAAGTACCAGTCGGTGGTGTGCGTATTTTGTCGTCATCGACATTGCGCGGTTAGTAAAAACTGCTATCGCTCGGCTGCACACACAGCGTACAGGAAGGAAGAGCGTTATGGAAGCTATGGTAAAGGCGTTGTGCTAGAAGAAACCGTTTTGCCAATGACACCACGGCTATTGCCACATACACTTATGGTGTGTTTGTTTTGCACCGTTGTTTTGGTGCTTGTTTTTAGACTATACACAAACCGAACCAAGACGTATACCATGTGCCATGAGCGTTAAAAGTGCGGTTACTATGCTACCTATACACGTTTGGAGAAGTCATCTTCACCAACAAAACCAAAAGCCCTTTCCGATGTGTAGGTAAGGTGACACTCACACACTGGATTGGCTACCAATTATCACCAACTCACGATTAAACTTTAAACAAGTCACAAAAACACGATCAAAGGCCCTTCCACCGCACCTGTCCGATCGCCGGATGACACTTTTCTCCGGCCAAAGACAACAAACGACGAGGAGGACAACGACAACGAAATGCTGTTTTCTCACTCTGTGGCCTTTTCTACAAATCCCATTGATTTTATTTGTTGGCCTGTCGGTGGTTCATAGTAGTCTGCCACCTATCTATTCCCTTTGCCATAAACCCATCTCCACCACGTTGGATCGATTGGTCTTTATGGGTTTAAGTACCGAAAGAAGAGACAACATGCACGTGGCGCGTATCGAGACAAAAAAAAAACATACACACACACACACACGAGCACTCCGAAAAATTCCAACATTTCGTAACACGCAATAACCGGCCTCGGGGTTCCAAAGCTGCCGACACACATCGAATCAAGCAGCACAAGAAGCGAGCAGCCATAAAACAGTCCGATGGCTGCCAGCGGATGGAATGGTCGGAGAGGAAGCCGATGATGTGTCTCTTTTTGCCCATTTCGCTTCCAAACGTGGAGGGATTTATAGAAACGGCGACGATGGTCGGATTGAAAACAAAAAAAACGCTTCGAATAGTCAACAAAACTGCCGCGTCCTCGCGTCACCAACCCGAATCGAAGAGTTGTTGCATCTCGTATAGGTGAGATTTGAGATGTCATGTCTTGTCCGCTTAGCTTCCATTTCCGTAGCGTTTTAGTTTTTCTTCTTTTTGGTGCCAATGCACACATGTATTTTTACACTGTCCCACAAAAAAACGGCTCGTGCATGCATAAATTATTCGAGTGCCAAAGAAAAAGGTCAACGAATGAAATTGACAGCGTGTAGTGGTGTGAAAAGCAAATGTTGGGCCCAGCCCTATTGTGAACGATCGTATTGGGGGGTGTCAACTGCGTAGCGAATGGCTGCCGTCTAGTTTTCTTATTCCTCTGTTTTGCATTCAATCCTATGCGGATTATCAACTTGAAATGTTTGTGTTTAATGTGTGTTTAACATATTTTTTCTTGTTGCGAATGCCAATATAACATATCTATATAGTTCATGTGGCACACTTTCCAAAATTGTCCCAAAAGATTATTCACTACCAAAAAACCACGTTTAGCTAAACTAGTTCAAATAAAATTCTCAGTCAATTCTCAATCATATGCATAAAAATAGGTTAAAGCGGATACAAATACTCTAGCTAATTTAGAACCGATTTACACGGCGATAAATATAAACCACCCCATTCCAGGCGAAATGATTTTCAATAATGGAATATGAACGACTAACGCGCTCGTCCTCGAATCAAAGGCAAGATTGACTACGGAGCCGCATTGGACAGTTTACTACCTAAAAGAAGTCTATTAAGTCCATCGAAAAATTATTACTTCCTTCCTCTTCCTCCTCCTCCTCCACAGCAAACTCCGAACCCTCATGCTCTCGATCAATCGTTCGCAACATTTCCCTTCACGCGGGTGCTTAAAGTGGGTTTCCCTCCGTTTCCTCAACTGGTGCTGTGGCTCCTCCGTGTGTTGCCGTCTGTTGCTCCAAAAAGTAGGTGAAAGTGAAGCATATAACACACACCACATCACACATCACATATAAATAACCTCCCCCATCGATCGTTCCTTCCCGCGAGACCATTATTTTCATGACACACTTCCTCACGCGAGGTATCTAAAGGCATCGGATGGGGATGAGGAGAGGAAAATCCAATTCGATTCCGGTCCCGGTCCGGCGGTGGAACCATTAACTGAAAAGGTTCTCGCGCCAACCGCTTCATGTGATGCATTTTGAGAGGACAGCAGCGCGGTGTTATTTTAAGACCGGCGCGCGTCCAGTCGGAAAGAAAATCACGTTCATCTTGCTCTGGTACGTGCTACCCTCTGCTATCGCTATGTATCGGAAGGTGGTCGTACCGGAGAGTGTCTATACATGCCATTTAGATTTTTTTAATCTAAAAATAAAGAAAAGAAGAAATTAAAAACGTAAACAACTTACAGCTCCTCGCGCTGCCGTTGTGATAACACCATTTTCATGTTTTGATCTGCTGGTGAATGTTGATAAACGATGTCCTCCTCCTGTTCCGTGCTGCTGCTGTTACTGCTGCTGGCAACACCGCAACCACCACCCGTCGACGACTAGCTGCCGCTCAAAGTGACTCCTATTCCCGTTGGATTATCCGGCAAGGATACGGTATTTTTTACCGCACACAGCACCGCCACACTTTTACACACACGCACACAAACACTACGCGGTTGCGGATTACGACACGAATTAGCGACAGATAACTCGACGCCGCACCGTTGGAGAAGCCGACTTTATACGTTAAATTCAATTAACTTTTCACTTTCGATCACCGCCTGCTCGTTTTATTTTCCTTTTTTTCGGCTTTGCACTTTCACTTGCACAATTCGATCAATTTTGCCGCTAAAATTTCGTTTCCACCTTTCTTTGCGGGTCGTTTGCTCCTTCTTTTTTTTCGCAACACACGCGCGCGATTAGCTTTACACCGTATTATGGATAAACGCGGATCGCGGAGAAAAATTTGACAAGGGTCGTAAATAATTTTATATCTGAGCGATAGGTAATGAAATATTGATTTTTGTTTGTTTGCTTTCGTCTGTTGTTAATTTCGAAGTCGATTTAGTCGTCGTTGGGATCGATTGATCGGGAGCGTCTGAAAGCTTCTGCCTGGAAAGATCACTTGCAAACATTCAGCATTACACACACACACACGCAAACCACCAGTGGGGGGTAGTAGACAAAGACGTTTTTCGATTGTGACGTCTCGCCCGAAGTGCGTTTCTGGATGCGCTATTGATAATCGGCAGGCTCTGTTCGCTTTTTTCCCCAATAGAACACTATTGCTGAGTTTAGCTGAGTACCGCGATCGTCGTCGTTTCACTTGTGTTGTTGCGTTGTTGAGTCATCTAAAATGAGATAGAGAATAAAGAGGGATGTTAGAAATATAATCGCTTTCAAATTTTTAAATTAAATTAAAAACATTTAGAAACATAATAAGTCGTAGTCGTTGGGTGATAAAGAAACCGTACAAAAATTAATCGTCGTAATTGCAAGCTTGACACCGGATATCGACATTGCCCTTGGAGAGAATAATTCGATTACTACGTTAATTTCAGCCAGACTGCAGGCGTTTGTATAAACAAAAAAAAACTATCACCCGGTAGCCTATATCAACAATAAACACCGGGATCGCTGCACGGTTACTTCACCGTGAACACACTCGGGGAGCGTATGCAGCATTGGCACTGAACCATTCAACACCTCTTGCATTGTGTTATGCTTAACGCGCGCGTGTGCACGTGAGACAATTCTATGGACATCGAAGCAAGAGCAACGCAGTAGTAGCACTGTTCGGTGTTGCATTTCAAACCACCTGTCACGTTGCGTTCGGTTTTTTTTAAGAAGCTATCCAAGGAGGGATGAAGAAAAACAAACGCATGTGATGAGAGGAAACTGATCCTTCTTTCTTTGTACGTTTGGCTTTGTACGTCATCTAAACGCGTCACTGTGCAGCACGGAAAGGGATAAACGTTAAGCTGTTAGGCTCATTCTTCCACCTGGGCACTGTATTTGAATCGAATAAAATTATGAAATTTGAACTAGAGATTTTTTTAGCTTGGCCAGATAAAATTAAACAAAAAAATGATGCGCAATTTAATAAATATGCATCAACTTCATCGGATAGTATGACTTGCTCACCCACGCGTGTGTTTACTGATACCGTCACACAAAGAAGGTGATGGTGATGACCATCAATAAACCATGGATGGATAATTTATGCAACACAGCTCTTTAACGTGCACGCTCTCTGAGTTGGGCGTTTAACGCTGTTCTAATGCATGAACGTGGCCTCGTGGTTTGGTTTTTATTGAATACAGAACCCCACACAACCGTGATCCTGGCCCGTGTCTCACAAAGGCCGCTTCGGTTGTGTCCAATCAGTCTTTGTTTTCAACAAAAATTCTTCAGCCACACACAGTCCCATCGCCACAGGTCGTCGTGACACAATCCGAGCACGACTGTGTAATATCAAGGTGAATAAATTAACAAAAATGTACGAACAAAAAAGCGACCGTCGGAAAATTCGAGCTGCTTCCGGCGGCGACGGCGAGGAAAAAGGGCCACCCGACGCGATCGAATGTGTCCGGCAGATTAAATTATTGGAGCCGAGGTCTAGACGTGTCCGGATCGATAGTTGGACCGCGACTGCGGTCACTGGAAAACACAGCCTTGTGCTCAAATTTCGATCCGAAGGGGTTCCACATTTCCATACGCAAACCGAAAGGTATTTTCATGGTTCCGTGCGCTATCGTCTTTCGCAGCTACAGGAGGGGAGATATTTTATGACCGGAATCGTTTTTATCGCAAAATTTCCATAACAATACTTCCAGTCGGCAAAGAACATTTTCTAGGGACTTGCGAAACATTTCTTGGCGCTGCATAATTATAGCAAAGTTGCAGGCTATAAGCGAGCTAAAACGAGCCATCCACTGCAGCATACGCCCATTATCCAGCTAATCATCAATTTATCAAAGGCTTGATGACTTGGTGACACACGGTAGGGAGAACGTATGAAAATTGCTGCACCTTTGTCGAGGTATTCCAAGTTTAGCTTACGCTATTGGACACTAAGATGACGGAAATGGCCTGCTTCCCACACATGGAAAACTCGGGAGATTTTTTTCTTCTCCGTGTCTCCTAACACGTCAGCCAAAGCTCGAGGGGCAACCCCCACACCACATAATATATTCACGCTTGGAGGAGGAAAAACCGTCCCTTCGTTCGATGTGCGCATGCCCCACAACACGCGCGTTCCATCACACAAAAGGCCAACACGACTGCAACCAACGCAAGAGATGCACACCGAATGCACGTGAACCGTGCGACAAAATACGTCGATAAAACGCCGACGTGCACCATTTTTGACGATCGAACTCGGGGCTTGCACCATTTTCGGAGTGGCTCTTGTGGCAGTGTTCAGACCGAGTCAGCCTCCACACCTCCTCCTCCTTCAAGACCTCTTATAGCGAAGTCTATTTTTCGCTCGTTAGTCAGAACTGCAGCAGTCGCGCTGTGGCCAGCTGTTGTGTGATGCAGCAATTTTTCCGACCGACCGAAGTTGCTCTACGGAAAATCAAATCCTTCTTACATCATAGGTTTCTTTTGGTTTTGGTTCACTAACTTCCAATAAAACAGTCTCTCGAGCTTCTCCAACCGGCAGCAACAAAACCATCCACTCTTGCGTTTTGGTTTCGAGAATGGCAGGCTAGTCAGCGGGAGGTTGAGTTGGCGGGATGGCACAACGCTATTCGCCACGTTCTATGATTTTTTCCCAGTTTCGGCTTCGGAACGATCACAGGCGGTAAAAGCGAAGATGCAAGAGCGCGCATTTTCCGCAGCACCGATTTCGGTTCAGCAGAGGAAACGGTGCGATTGTGTGAAGACAGGCGAAAGGGGTACTGGGTTTTCAATAATAAATTTCCTACCGTTAGCGATGAGTGAGAGGAGAAATACGAATTAGAAATATAATCAAACTTTGAAGCGTGTGAGTATGATTAAAAACGACAATTAACCTACAATCATTGCTTCTGTCAGATAGTTATAGGTACAAGTCGAGGCGTGTGAATTCAAGTATCAGGAGCAATATTAATAAATCAATACTCGAATGCTTCACCCAAGCAGGCACTTCCTTTTAATTTAAAATTATTTACAGCCATCACTCTTCTCATGAAACCAAAAGTTTACTCACAAAATGTATCATTCCTAGCGATGGAGCTCGTATTATGGCATCTTATTTACATTCACTAGTAAAGGAAGTCATTAAATATATTTATTTTTGTTTCGGTAAACATAATTTATCCGTCCTGTCAAAGACTCAGACAACGAGAGCTTGAGATGGCTCCAGCGAAGGAAGATAACGTGATGCCTTTTCATACACACCACCCCAGCAACAAAGGCAGCCATGCGATGGTTTTACTTTCACTGCTACCGGTTGACTCAAGCAAACTACATTTTTAACCAAAACAGTGGGGCAGACGGAAAAGCCTTCGTATAAAAAAAGCTCAAAACCCCACACTCACACACAACGTCTAGGCGCAGACACACAGAGGAAGAAGTTCGTGAGTTGGCGCAGTTCTTCCCCGGATCAAATTCCGTTCCACCTACCTACCCACCGACAGAATCTGTCGTGGAAAATCATGCGCCCACGCCCCACACGGGGTGGCGTGGGCGAAACCGTTTAATAATGGTGCGCGCGGCAGGTTAATGAAAAAGAACGCTCCCAACACGGCAGCGTCCTTTTTTTTAACAAGCGCGAATGGGAATCGGAACAGGAAAGGAATACAATGTCCGGAGCGTATATCTCGCACCGACCTGCCTCATTGCCTACTGGGGGAGGGTTTGGTTGCATACACATCGCCGTGGATTAATTCGTCTATTGCGGCTCCTCCTCCTCCGCTTCCCCGCCGCCTGCAAACACTTTCTCACGATTCTCCCGGACGGGAAATTAATATTAATTGAGTCACGATTTCGCCGCCGCGGGTTGGGTAAGTCTCACGAGAATCGGAGAAGGTGGTCGTGAAGTTGTCGGAAGTCGGGCGGAAGTAGTGCAGCCTAATCTGTTGGGTGATTTGTCGTAGCAGTTGGGTGCGACACTTCCCACTGTCACAGGACGATATGATCCAGAAAAAAATTAATAAAAACAATGTTGGAATGTTCTTTTCCAAACATTTTAGTAAGACAACAAAGATTTTTATGCATGCATTTTATGCAGTTATGAAGTAACGAGCTTCCATACATCATATTAACCTTGTATGAGCTTCATTTATAGGAGACAGTAGCACCAAATCATTCATTCACCATTCCCACGGGAGCGCAATTGGTCTGTTTAATGAAAAAAAAACTTTCTCCTTTCAACCGAAAGTATCGAACCCGTTTTTTCAACCGAAACACATTCCCGGAACGCTTCAAACAACGCACTCATGCTCACGGTTGGACCGCAACGGCACACTTTAAAGCTGATTATATGGAAGGTGGTTCGCCAAATGATTTGCCTCAGCCAAAAGGCTAAAACATTAGCCGGAGCGACATTTGCTCCATTTCTAATCGACTTTGAAGAGAAGTTGCCCCGTGTGACTCTAAGCCAAGCATTGTCTCTCTCGGTCGGTACTCCACTTGGAAAAGGTCCAAAATCTGGTGACGGCGCATTCGGGCCCAGTTTGTGGCAGCGAGAAAGATCGATGATACCCTAAAATTACCAATTGTCCAGACAAATGGCGTCCGGGGCCGACAAACCCGCGGGCCGTGACGAAAGATTCGATCGAGAATAGTTAACCCCCTCCCGCACCGCTCGTCATGTTTTCCAACACACTCAATTACACGGCCATTTCACCGAGACACTCTTGGCGGCGGCAGGAACGAAAACGGAAACTTCCGTTCGCCGATTACGTCGTCCCCCAGGAAGGGGAGAGAGGGAGGGAGGCCACCCCGTGGCGGTGTTCGCGTGCTCGCGGAATTTCGCTTCCGACAAACGGTCCACGGGGAGCGCGAAGTACGTGCGCGTGGTGAATGAAAAAACGCGTCATATTCAACAGCTTACACCTTTTCCATGCAGGCTGTAATTGTGTAACGGCCTTGCGTTTGCGCCTAAATCTACAGAAATGTCAGATTCAGGTTCCCTCTAGACTTTTTCTACGATTATTGAAACGAGCTAAGCACTCTGAATCTTTCTCTGATCCGTACCGCGCGCATTCTTCAGTGACATTATCAATTTCCATTCATCTGTCGTCGCGTTCAGCATTTTCCAGTTCTGTTAAAGAGATAAATAAAAGCTGTATTCGATCGTCATGCAGGCATTGCACAAGCAACATTTTCCGAGCTTGTTTGCAACGAAAGCAGAAAAAAAAACTGGGTATTAACCGCACTGCGGATACGAACAAGACGCACTGTCAACATAAAACATTCATACTGAAACGATGGGCGACGCATGGGGAAGACGGTGCGTTTTTCATCGCGACTGAAAAAAAACTTAAAAGTCGTGTTGAAAGACGTAAGCAGAGCTCCTGGAGCTCCTCTGGACACTGGTGACTCTTCGGGACGGGAGCCACACATCCCATCGGACAGATAACGCTGGAATGCCATTACAACAATACCTTCCCAACATCCAGCAAAACTAGATTTATCGATTTAATCGGTGAAACCACGGACCCACAACCAAACACCCCGTGTACCCGATACACTCCTCCGACGAGAAACCAGTCCTCAACAGAACCGTTCAGCGTCTAAGTGGGTATCCATTTCCCGCTACAAACCCACGACTGACACCAGAAACGAAGCCTTAAAAACGCCGCACAATCCTCTCCCGTCGCCGGGGGAGAAAAAAAAAAACAAACCACAAACGCAAGATGTTCTTGTCCACGCGGCTTCTTGCGTTACTACTGCTTAAATCCGCGCGCGCCGACTGAGCTACTGGTTCCGTTTGTGGTTTTCCGACCCCGCTCGGCCGGAGATAGCCTGTCACGTGAACAAAGTGGAAGTCACATTTTAATTACCCTACTACACACTACCAGACAAAGCGAATTAGCGAAGCGCGTTGAAATAGATTTACGGCTTATGACGATGCAAAATTGCATGTATTGGAAAACACAAATGTCGCAATCGAAGCCAACAACACACGTACCAATTTCTAGTCGCAGATGTGCACTTACTCACTGGGACCGTTAAAACCGTTAACAGAACGGATAGTTGCTTATTCTCGGAATGGCCGATCAATCGATTGCCGGGCTCGTTGGAAATGGAGCTACTAAATTCGTTTCCCACGGCATTAAAAACACCTCCTTGCCCTCTTCCATACGCGCATCACGCTGCGAGCCGATGGCGCAACTGCATTCCACGTTCCGCCCGTAATCGCCACTTTGTATCTTTGATAGAAGGTGTTGAGAAAGTGCAGAAACTTTAATTCGGCAAAAGGGCTTACATAATTTCTTGCTCCAAAGCGCAGTTGTTACCTCCCCCAGCCCGCGAACTTGACAGACGAGGTTATGACCTTTACCCCTCCTCCGCCTGCCTGTTTCCATGGCGGAGAGGAGAGAGAGAGAGAGAGAGCTCATGGTGATGTTTGCATGCAAACAGCGACCATCTTCTCTTAATTTCAACGTCTTTCACCCGGGCAAGTTTCGTTCAGCGCAATTGAATGGGAAGGAATTATCCAACAATGACCTCATCAATCATTGGGCGCTATTGGAAGGAGAACTACTCCCCAGGGAGAGTCTGCAGCAAGTTCCCGGCATCAAAACCTGCTCTGCCGTTTGTATGGGTCTAACCTCAAACAAAATCCATACGAAAGCTAGACCGAGCAGGATCGGTAAAAAATAGCCCTCGATACTGGCGAATTCTTCATCGCACCGACCACTGGTGTAGTGCCGTGGGAGGTGACGCCCCAACTCTGCTAACAACGTGCAGCTCTCCCCCATCAGCTAACAGACAGTTCGTTCCTCGGTCAAGTTACCGCACACGAAAGCTGTCTTCTCTGCCATAATTTTTTTTGTCTAGTTTCGCCTATACTTAAAAAAAATCAATATTTGCACCCCGGTGCCTATGCGAAGGGTACGTCATGTCGTGTCGGTCTGGACAGGAATGACTTCAGACTGCACACCATACACCGGTGTTGGTTTTTTTGAAGGCTACCAAGGTAGGAGGAGGCGAGGCGTTGCTTTGGTATGGTTCCTAGTTTGCTTTCGACCGTGAAGCACCGGGTACGTGTGCGAAACGTTCGTTCGTTAAATAATCCCATGACGCCAAAGCCAACGTGGGCCAGCTTGTGAAGGCGCTCCAACGGGGAGGAAGAAAGTTTGCCACCTAATAAAACCGAACGGTCAAACGCTGCTGGTGTCCAAAAATAAAAGCAATATTTGTGCGACGATGACGCGACACTAATCACAATCGTCCCCTGTCTATCACAGGCAGCCCGAAATTGGAACTTGTTTGACAAACGCTAGATCAAGATCGTAAAGTGTAGATTACGTCAAACGCGTGCCCCTGCTGGATTGTGTCCAGCGCTTCCTGTCAAGCTTAGTTAGCATAACTGGAATAATATTATTAAGCGTCCAGCTGTTGTTGGGATAAGCAACGACCCCGTAATAGGCATATCCGCAACGAATCTCTTTATGGCTAAGGACTGCTGGACGGCTGATGAATATAAAGAAACAACTTTTTCCCGATGTCACTAAATGGCGAATGATTGAAAATTATGTATCCATCTCGTGGTACCCTATCCACCCATCGTGACGGTCCCTTCATTCGCCACGGCGGCTATCGAGGTAACTCATCGCTTATTCAACGCATTTGAATCGACAGGCGCAGGTTTCTCCTGCCGGTGAAAGCTTTCTAATGCACGCTCGTATCGTCAAAGGTACTTGCGGTAGGAAGGGAAGCGTTCCTGCAGAAGAAGGTAAGAGCTTCTTAGTGTTTTCCCTCCCGCTGTGTTTGGCAGCCTAACGAAACATCATTTCTCAACAATCGCATCACAATGGCAATACAAACAGCCAAGTAACATATCAAATTTCGCGCACAATCGAAAACGTCTCCTTTCTCCAAAACGTAACCCTCCCCTATCTGTTGTGCCTCCTGCTGGGACAAAAATGGGAAAAATCAGTAGGGACTTCGCTCCAGGGAAAGGGCAATTGGTGTGTTTTCCCTATTGTGACGAAGAAATGGTCATTGCACAATGGTCCAGAAGCGAACGTTGAACCTATGCGTGTAGTATCGAATGGAAAAATGTGTGCAATATTTTTTAACCTCAAGGAACATGATGAAAAATATTGGAAAAGTATTGATTAAGGATAGATAAGAAAAAAGGTGTAATACCCATAATAAATCCAGTCGACATGTAACGGCAGCTGAGTCATCGTTGAGGTATAATTATTAAAAAATGAACTCATTGTCCGTCTATTGTCCCGATCTGAATCACTTTTTCATGGTAGCTTTCGTCCCCATTCAATTTTTCTTCCTGTCCAAAATATAAAAAATACACACTTACACACGCCAAATTGAAACCTCACTATTTCCACATTTTCTGCACGTATTTCCTTCGCATTCCTTCCATTCTTCCCCCTAACTTTTTCCGGCGTTTCCCCCCACCCGGTTGAAACGCATCGCAAAGGCAGCAGCCCCCCGGTTGTTTTTCATCTGCGCACGAACCCACGGCAGATAAAAAGGAGGGAGGAAGAAATAGGAAATGCGGCACAACAACAACAAGACACAACAAGTGAAACGTTCGCGTCCGTCGTGAGCATTGTTTACCGGCGTGTTTTTGCCCGTTTTTTTGCAACCACAAAAAAAAAGATGCAATCTCTTCCCGTGCGCGGTCCAGCAGCACACCTGGATCCACCGATCGTCCCACCGAAGCGAAATGTCATGTTGCAAAGCTTTCCTGTAGCAAAACCCGCGATCACGAAGATCGTAGATCGAACGAATGGAGGAAACCAACTCCTCGACTCTCAAATGGGCACCGTTGAGAGGACGAGCGTTGAGATGGCAAGGGGCAAAAAGGGGGGGATGGTGAAATTTGTGATAAATTTTCACGATTAGCAGAAGACAAATGATGTCGCTGAATGCACACACACACACACACACACATTGGTTGGCGTAAGTACCCACTTATCGAACGGTAAAAATAGTACCCCTTGTTGTTTGACGACAAACCTAACCACCGTCGCCCTAATCCCCTCTGATCGGTCCGTTTGGCATCTAAACGTTGGCAGCAAAAATGTTTCCCCAGCCGCGTGAAAGTGTCAAGCCGGTGCAAGTGGAGAGGCAAGGGCTGAACCGACAGATGGAGAAGGAATTTCATTTCCGCTCCGCTCTCCCCCTGCGTAATGCTTACCGATAATGATGTAAATATATCATGAAAGAGCAGAGTGCAGTGTTACCTGGAGCCTTCACTAGGAACGGCGGGAAAGGTGAGGGATTTATAATTTAGCCCTCATACCTTCGCCCGGACCGACGTCGGAATGAAGTCGTCGATTTAAACTGTGGAGGTCGCCGTTTGCTTCACCACTCAACGGTATTTAGATAAATTTGACGCTTGGATCTTTAATGAGCCTCTCAGAGCGTTTCATAATGCCCCGCGCGGGGTTAACGATAAAGTGTTTCAAAAGTAGCTTTAAATTGTAAAAACATATTGCAAATTATAGTGGAATTATAATGTCCATACGTTCGTTCCCATACTTCCCGAAAACATTTCACACATACCTTCAGCAAGCGTTGTATGTAATAGAGCGACTTTCTCCTACTCTTATGGCTTCCTGCTGCCTAATTATATTTTCCCCCAATGCACTGTACGATTTTAAATTGAAAACACTGCTCCAACGAGCTCGCATTAAGCGGCTTCCAATTCCTAACCTATAGTACCAACGAGTGTCCAAAAAAACAGTAATTCACTCTCCACCTCTCCATCCTCTCCCCCTTTTTCTCTCCACGGAAAACACTTTCCAACCGTGGTAGTTACTTCCAAAGACTGGCGGGGCAAAATTTGGTTCCTTCATTGAAAGGAAAAATGGTGCAAAAATAAAAGATTGCACGAGCAAATAGCTCACCACATAGCCTACAGCTGAAGCTACAGCTAAAGATCATCCACGGGAAAGAAGGTACACATCGGTAACAAAGTACGAATTTGCCGCAATCGACTCTCGACTCTCCCCCCCCCTGTTCCCTTCCAATTAGGCATCATTAATCAAACGCGATGGGGTTGGTGGGGAGGACGTTGTCGGGCGCTGGAACGACATGGCAATTGCCCGCCAGCCCGGTAGCCGCGGCTTCCTGCCCCAAACGTGGCAGAATTGCCGCGCCCGAGATGGTATCCACAACGCAATGCGCGGCGCATCATAGTGCGCTCGTTGCAAAAGTCATTCGTCGTCTAGTAGACGCTGAAGATCGGAGAAGAAGCGTTCGAGCTTCGGGGAAGGGCGAATGTGCCGCCGCCTAATGAACTACCGATCCATCCGGTGCGGGGGGGGGGCTTTGAATTAATAGCTGTTTGCGATCATTTACATGAAACCAAACATCGGCAATCGGATCGCGCTTTGCTACTCTCGCCCAATGGGTGGCAGCCAATGCAGCGACGAGCGAGTAATGATACGTTCCGGAGGCACAAATATAAACGGCTGCATATGCTGCCCGCTTTCCGAGTGCCCGAATACACTCTAGAGCACCGCCACACAAACTACGGATAGAGAGCATAATTAATTCATTTCGAGAAAATTACACTGCATCACCCAAGGGGGTGCTGCTCGCTGCACCCGCCAATGCGTGTATTACGATGTGCTGATTTGTGTGATAGTCATTCGTGATTACGCGAGAGCCTGCAGCAATCCTAGCGTGTGTGTGTGTGTGTGTGTGTGTGTGTGTGTGTGTGTGTGTGTGTGTGTGTACAATGACCCGCAATGCCATTACCACACATCGGTGATGAAGGAACACCGTCAAAAAGGGCAGCGCAACATATGATAGTAAATTCCCACAACAACAAAAACTAGCGTGGTGGGAACGTGACGGGCGAGAAGAAGCGAAATGTGGCCGTGTAGTATCATAAAACACGAAATTATTCAACGCAATACTCATCCGTGCAAATTGCCAATGAAATGAGTGCGAGAGTATTAATTTGATCAGCTGTAGAGCCATGGCCTAATATAAGGCAGGGTTGTCAAAAGGAGAATGTATATTGAAAGAATAAAAAATAAAAACATTGCTCTTTTTGTTTATGGTGAGAATTACCATATGTTATTACAATTGTAAGGGTATATAAAGCAGGTATTTCAATCCTATTGAAATCTCTCACAGATCGCTCCTTTACTGAATCATTCTGTTTTTCATTCATCTGGATTTTCTTCTTGGAAACAGTCTCACTAAAAAAAAGTTTGTATAAGCTTGTACAAAATAAAAACTCACATTATCGTACCAAGAGGAATATTATAAGACAAATAAACATAAACATTGTAGTTTTAATAATGTATGTAAAACACTGCATGCCTTTGACACTCCTGTCGGATACGAATTCCAGCAAACGGCGAAACGCGCGTGCCATGAATTTGCGATTGTGACGGAAAGATGACCTTTCCGGGGGTGTCATCGCGCCATGCAGCAGCTGGAAGGCGCCCTGGCCTGCTCGCACAATTAATATTATTAATACTAGAGCAGTCAAGTCAAGGTGCGGTTTCGTAACGGCGATAACGGGCAAATTGCATGGCAACAAACAAACACCCAACCCACCCACAGGCGGCACATGCACTCCAATTGTAACAATATTACTTCTTGTTTACGGTAAATTTAAATCGCACAACGTGTCTGGTTATTCTGCATCTTATCGAACGAATGGAATTGCCAGCGCTAGCCAGTGGTAATGAGCAGCGTGAATTGCATCATTGAATGAGAAAAAGGGCACCCTCCCTCCTCCTCCGTACCCACAGTTGCACAATCCAATGAGACGTCGTCCGAAACGCTCCAGTAAAGTCTCGCGCTGGGCAAGCGGGAATGTTGGCGGTGATGGTAATGAAGATGAAGTCGTCAATTTTGCGCCCCGATTAACGAGCAGCCTATAGGTGAGTTATTTTAAAATAACATAACACCCCTGGTCAAAAACGAGAGCTATGTTATTAATCCGCTCGATTGAAACAAACCACCGAACCAAAATGGGTGAAAGTAATGCAAAATAAATATAAACCTAACTGGAGTTTGTTAGATGCGATTTTGTTAAGGATAAAACTAAACATTGCAGCCTTCGTTGAGTTGATTGGTCCAAACTAGTAAAATATTACACACCATTTACAAACCATTTTCCGTCCCCGATTTGCATAAAAATACACCAAGCAGTCGAGAGCCGAGCCGTTTCTGCTCGCCCGCTTCGTCAACCGTGGGAAAGTGCAACGACTAATTGCTCCACACAAAATGTCACCGCACACGGTTCCCAAGATTTCCCCAACGTCTTTCCCTGGAAATGCCGGCAGCGAAACCAGCACACCTGAGCTGCGCATAGTTTTTCCCACTCGAAAACGAGCTCACTAGGGGGGAGGGAGCGGGGAACATGGAAAACTGGAGGAAACTTTGCATTTTTAATAAAGCAACCACACACGCTTGCCTTCTCGGAAGGAATCCGAAACAAAACGGAGGTCGCCGGGACACGCGACTACGACCGAGCGCAAGTGTTATTAGTGCTCCTGTTCATACACATTTAAAAAAGAATGCAAACATGACGCATAGACTTCAAGCGTTCTTTGTCGTGAAGCGATCAAACACGCGAATTCCGCACCTCGTTAGAAGCGGATATCAAGGGGGCCGGGTGGCATTACATTAAGAATCCAACAACGAACGCCATATTTGCTTTTCACACGCACGCACGCACGCACGCACGCATTGTTCCGGGGGATCGGATTCTCTAGGGACGGAGGGAGACAACAAGTGTTCGACCTCGATTGCGTAATTGTGTACATCCCTGTAATGGCTATAAAAATACCATATAGTACATCCTACTTCGAGTTAGAGTCCCTCGAGAATTGCGACGTTTCGGAACGATCCTGGTGTCGGTTTGGGGTTCCCTTTCGAAATCCCTCCATCGGTTAAAGCCGGTTGATGCTTCCTCGAGCCATGAAGAACCTTTACAAACTAGGGTAGTCATGGATCACAAAAAAAACAGGCATATCTCCTTCCTTAATAGAATTATGAACGAGGCTTTCCATCAAGCGTTCCACCGAAGCCCCTCCGGCGCCGGAGGAAGTTCCGGAGAAGTTCCACTACACCCCGATTGCACCACAACGTCATCGTCATCGTCGACTGACTCACAAGCAGCGAGAGAACTACACGCCCGCCTCGCCACTTCACGCTCCAGTGGAACTAGTGCTCCAATTGAACCAGCGGGACCCGACCCCGCCAAGCGATACACATTTCATAACCATTACCCGCCAGAGTTTGTTCTCAGCTCCATCGGGGGACGTGGAGTGAACATGCTTCATGCGCGCAATCGCAGCAAAAACGCGTACTTGCCGGGCCGGGCAAGGTAAGGAACCGGTCTGCTTCCATGGCCATCATGTGTACTTTGCATAAATCAGGGAGCCCTTTGAGCCCTCGGCGGGCTTGCCCTGGGAGGTTCAAGTTTGCAATAATAATAGTACCGCGGGAGGGGGGGTAGGAAAGGAAAGCGCACATTACAAAACGCTGCACGCACGGTTCCCTGCTTACGGCGCGGTTGAAGGTGAGCGCTGGAAACACCCGGGGACATTCCCAACGTAACATGTTCACATCTATGCATAACAAAAATGGTAGGTAACGATACCGGAGGAGAAGCCATAGTAAAATTTTAGATCATAGTTGAGCCTTTCTGTGGAGGGAGGAAGTGGTGCCGGCATGCTTTTATGTGAACCCGATTGAGAAACTGTAAAGCAGTGCCAGGAGAACGGGGTTTTTTTTTTGTGCTACACAAATGATACGGTTGCGCATCAGAAGCCCTAAAAAAAGCGTTACAAATTTCGAAAGCTTCTAATGTGACGTTAAAATTGAGGTTAGTAGAAAGACTTGACGCAATGCTCTGGAGGTATGTTGTGTACTTTCTAAACCATGTTAATAGAAAGTCTAGCTAAATGGTCTACCATAACTTGCAATAGTCCAAAGTCAGTCCGAAGGCGAGCTATTATACATTTGTCCTAAAGATCTTCATAACCTCACTATAGACGTTCAAGTTTTCCAAGAAGACAAATTGATATCTTTGAACTCTCTGCTTTCCCCGTTCGAGATACGATCGATAACTCATAACGATGATGGCACCGTACGTCTCTTCCCTTTGTGATAATTTCTCAAGCATCACCTTACTACAAAGTAGAGAAAGTGACGCGTGTCCAGGAATCGATACAATCTACGTCCCTAGAGTTGCTTCCCGACACGATCTCGTTAGATGATCGCGACCCACGTCGATGATCACGAGCGAGGGTAGCACACATCAAGTAGACATACTTCCATCCAAAGCTTATCGCACACCGACCTGGGATCGCTTTTTCACGGCATGTAAATTGGCGAATCGGTAGTGGGATCTCCTCTAGTGGCATCTGCGCTGGAGCGCATTGAAGGAGAGGGACCCCTTTCGTTAACGTTCCGCCTCCGGGAGGATCACAAATTGATCGCGGAAGGGTGATAATTGTACGAATACAGCTCACGACCGATCGCGCGATAGACGCGCCGCAAGCTCACAGGTGAGACATGCATTCGATCGCCCTCTAGATGGCTGGCTGCGTGGTTCAAAATCGATTTCCTGAGCTACGTCCATAAACTTTATTCCTAGCGGAGCCGCTACGCTTTAATTCTCGTGCACTCCGGGAAGATATCCCGCGCACACAAAACCTTTACAACTTTCCCAACACTGCACGGCGAAGGCAAGGGCTGGGTTGGGAAAAAAGCCGGGGGAGTTGTTGGGATCTTCTCGCTACGATCAATGCAACGGCGATCGAAGGCGCACCCAGCGGAAAACTACGGATCAAGCATTCCACCGCGTTCTTGTTACCTGTTTCCAGCGCTTGATTAATATCTCACCGCGCCCCCGTTGACGACAGCACAATCCAGCAAGCCTACGGCTCAGGGGCTCAGCTCGCTTTTAACGGTTGCGTGCGCCTGAGACACCCATCCCCTCCCACCCTGATGGTCTTCTTGATTACAAGCGCACGCGACCCAACTACTTCCCCGAGTTTGTTCGACGAATTCCACCGCGCCGGGAATGTAGATCTTTCGAAGTTTGCCGTGTTCTGTGCGTCGTTCCGAGCCGCGAAGCCGCTTGCCTGTCTGCGCTATGGCTTATCTACCGAAACAGACACGAGGAGCCCGAACGCAGCGCGAGTACATTCACTAGCGGCGTGGTACGAGAATGTTTTGGCTCTTGCTATTTAATCCCACCACGCAGGGCGTGCTTTCGTGCTGCGGGTCTTATCAGCTCTGCCACCCAGTTCGCTCCCCCTATTTCGCTGACGTTCTTCCGCGCTGTCTGCCGCCGCGGAGCGCGAACGATCGGAATGTGTGTCGTGTACAGCCGGCACAATCTGAGCAATTCTTAGTTCAAGTTCAACCAGTGCGCGATCAAAGTGCAATCATCGACGGCATGTTAAGCCCCGGGGAGGAAAACTAAACACAGAACCGTTGCTCGTGGAACGCACACGAAAACACACACATACACACACACACACACACACACACACACACACACACACACACACACACACACACACACACACACACACACACATATCGTCTACTAACCGGTGTGTGTTGTGGTCGTGAAAAGAGGACACACATTTACGCCTTCATGCTATGCATGCGCACCTGAGAATATTGAAGTTCACGGTGAAAAACAAACGCTTGAATTCGTTATCGGATGAGGTTGAGAATGAGACTTAGCTATCGTGGCATTGACCAAGTGAAATCTCTTGATACTAACTAGGGAAGGTTGAAAATTCGTGGAGAACGTTTAAAGACCCCATATATTTTCCTAATAAAACCTGTATAAACAATTCAGCATTATATAAGTATGACTTTCTCATAATATAGAACGAATCTTTTATCAAAATAAACACTCATGAGATCAGCCATTTCCGCCCCCATTCAGCCATCTTCCGGTGCAAAGAGAAAAAAAATGTCCTAATTTCTCCTGCTAAACTCAAGTCCCCCCAACACACCCACCACCAACGAGATTTTTGGTTTTAATTTACTTATAATGGAGCGATCACCGAAGATTGATTAACTTTCGCACAAACCTCACCCACATCCTTCATCCATCATCGTCTTTCTTGCGTCACATTCCGAACCTGAACCTTGAGTTCAATTTTGGCAAAGTGCACTTTTCCGTGGCACTTTTCCGAGCCATGATTCTCTCGGGCGCAAGCGGACGCCAACTTTCCGTCCCAGACTCAGACTCCGCGCTCATTAGATCGGACCCCTCACCGGACGCAGCGGACGGGGATGGGGGTGGGGTGGGGGGGGGGTCTCTCTGGTTGTGTCGTGAACGTGAAAACTAAAAATACAACTCAATTTTCTGCTGCTACGATGGCTTCTCACGCGTATGGATGCGCGAGTCGAGCGTTAATTCGTTTGGCACAAACCAGCGGCGTTCGATGGGAAGCAAAGTCGTTATGGTATGGGTTTGTCCCAAATGTTTGCCGCCGTTCGGATGGGAGGAAGATTCGTACTACACACACCTTCGCTTCTTGCCTTCCACCTCCTCCTCACACACCTCACGTGGTTACAATTATTATTAGTAAACAAAAAACGCGGTCCCATTGCGTTTCTACTATGTTGTGCGCGATGATGATGGATCCGCGTGGACGATAAAATAATGACAGTCATCGTACGACGCGGCAGACGAAGGGGAATGCGCAAACGTTAAACAAACTTCGCGCACCACACAAAACAAAGGCGTCCCACCTTCTGGGGAGGTGAAGGAACCGACGCCTTACGGTGTTTGAACGCGCGCGTCATAGTAGAAAAGTAGTTAACCGGGATGATGATTATGATCTTGATTCGCCACCTCTACCCCCAACAGCAAATCCCTCCATCCACACCCTTTACACGAGATAAATAATAAAACAAATGTGCGACTCATTCTTCCTCCGGGTCTCTCCGAGCGGGGAGTTGGTGTTTTTTAGTGTGCCACGACCTAAATTGGAGGTCACCATCATGGCGACTTCTTTCGCAAAAACCAAAGAGCCCTTTGGGCTACGCGGTCACGATTCCGATTATTCTGGATTGCACGGAGCCGCGTGTTCCCCCCGATGGTGATGGAAGCTCCGGTAAGATAAATAACTACGGGTTTGGGCGCGACCACAAACCACAACGCCAACCACACACCCATCATCCCATCCGAGGGGATGAGAATTTGTGGCCCACCTGGCGGACTGACGAGTCCCGCCAATATGTGTGACCTCCCCCCCCCCCCCCCCGCTTTGTTGGTGATGGTTGGCGAAAGTCAGAAACTGGTGCAAGTAATTAGGCCTGCGCCCGACACCAAATCTGACCCGCGTTTCTCGTTTTGTTCGAGAGTTTTGCTTGGACATCCGGAGGTGGGATTGTTGCTACTTAGCCGCCACCCGCCGGGGGTGAGGATTAGTGGAAAACAAAGGGGAAATTTTAAATTATTTGCTGACATGTTTTAGAAATGACTGATTAGTAAAGTAAATGGGGTTGATGAGATGGGACCGTAACGATTGCGACAGCATTTTAATAATTTTCTAAAAACATTTGAGAGTTTTAGATACACGTTAAATGCTTTTTTGTGGACAACGTCTGTAAAATGGTGTTTCTTGGGAGTAAGCCTTAGACTTGAGACTATTCTTCTAATCAACTTCTTCCTTCGACTATTCTTCTAATCAATATATACAATGTATGTAGGATGCAATCCATGGAAACCCAACCTGGTGAGCCCTGTTAATCACATTTAACAAAACAAAAAAAAAAATTTTCAATTTTGATCAAAATATGAGCTTTTAGTTTCACTACCTTTATATGCGTTTTCTCTTTGTGAGGATTTTGATGACCGAGTAATCAAAACAAAATATGGAGAAAACTCATTCGCCAACAACATATTCGCTCATTCTAATTTGCACCTCCCCCGGTTGGTAGCATAATTTATTGTCCACATCAAACATGGTCCAACGATTTTCAAAACATCCTCCCAGCATACCCATATGCGCGTACCGTTAACTAGTTCCAAATCGAGCGGCTTCTAGTGCCGGTAACTCAGCTGTTAACATAAACCGTCTAAAGCCAGCAAAACATAAAAAAAAAAAAACAAAATGAGTAACTATAACCTTCGGCCCAAAAATAGCAAAAGAAGGAAAGCCACTCCATAGATCAAGTCGAGACATAAACCATGCCCCTTGCGGACACGGTGACAGCTGCTGCCGCTTAGTACCACCCGTTTCCTCCCTGCACCGCGTTGAGACCGCGTTGGGAAGCATTACGCAAAAAAAAAACAACCAACGCGTATTAAAAGCAGACCACAATAGGAAACAGCATTAATGCTTCAGCAGAGCTAGACCACCGCACAACGTCGTGTGGTTCGTCATCACCTCTCCTCAGGCGCTGCTGTCTTCATTCCCGCATTCTACAGCAAACGGTCATTAACCTACAGATAGGCAGGCAAGCACCGTTTTCCACCTGGCAGTGGTTCCGTTTTTTGGGATTCAAATGAACACACACACACAGACAAGCATACCGAGGCATGTTTTTCCAGCTTTTCCGCTCAAAAGCGCACCCACACAGGCCGCCGTTGGTTTGCGATTCTACACGTTCCGGCTGATGCCGGGCGTAGAATCCGTACAACTTAGGGGGAAAAAAACCCATGCAAAATTCGTTCTCACCGTGCATACAGCGGACTCTAAACTAAAGCCGATCCGCCTCCGTGGCCATCGCATCGATCCGCGAGCAGTTTTGTAACGTTCGCTAACTTGTGCAACGCGAGAAATGTCTTCGTGACGAAAGAAAAACGAGGTTTAATTTTTGATTAATTTTCCACTTTCATGGCGACGTTGGAGGCAGTCGTGAAAACACCGGCCGGTTCCGGGACACGCAGCAACATGCAAAAGTGCAATAATCATGTCGAATTAAAGACACTCTGGAAAGGTTGGTTTTCTTTCTATTCAACATCGTTTCCAATCGTGTACTTATTTAAACTGAAGAACCTTTTAAAATATTTTATAACAGCTAAAGCTAAGATATCTTCTAAATATGGCTAAAACTTGTTGAACACTGCCTATTTTGTTGAACTGATATAAAAACAAGCAGAATCTAGACAGTTGCGGATATTGAATACCATATTGCCAATTAAATATTATCCTAAATAGTGCAAAAGGAGAAGGAAAAAAGTAGTCTATTTCGTTTAAAACATCGTGAGGAGCTAAAAGCTTTACTGATGTGCCAATTTTCGACCGGTACGAAGATTGCCGTGCCGGTACACTAGTTTTCCACCGAATTACGTAACCATCCAGACAAAACAGAGAACACACTTTCCAACCAGAGTGAGAGGCTTCTCTCACAGACTCGTGAAAAATTCTCACTCCAGGCTGATTCACACCCAGGTGTGGTGATGCAAATCACATCTGATCTCATACGACGACGAGATCGTAAACACCTTCCCGTGAAGTTGGCGATCGAATGCTACACAATTGCGTACATGGCCGTAAGCAGCCACCAAAGCACCAATCTCTCGAACAAGTCACCCTTCACAATCGATGTTTTTTATTGTTGTTGTTGTTGATTTCTCACAACGAATGAGCTGCACTTCAAAATTCTCCATGACTCATGGGCGATAGTGCACGAACACACAGAGAGACAGACGCACGAACACTCGCGGTACACATGCGCACACGACGCCATATGGGAACGAGCGAAGGAGCCTCCTCGACACAGCTGGAAGCCACAGCGCGCTCAACAATGTTGGAGAGGTTCAGTGAAACAAAAATCGATGATTTGCGTCTTTGCGACCACAACAGGAGCAGAGGCACATATAGCGATGATGATGTGGCAGTTCTTGTGGCTGTATTTAAAAAAACGAGGCAGCATCTTTTATCGTAGGCTTGATGCATTAACTCCTTCCTGAACTCTTTTCCTTTAAACCGAGAGTGAAATAATTTTATCTATTTTTCTTCTCCACGCACACACGCACAGTTTCATTTCACTTCATTGCCACACTAATGGCGAATGGGCAAAAACAATTTCCAAACAATTTTCGGTCACACTGTCACCCATCGGTTTTATTTCATTTCGGGGTTTTTTGAAACCGAACGCCAAAAGAGTAGGCTTCGATTTAGTTCACTTTCCAACACCCGTGCGCCGTGCGCTTCCCGTCGATTGGACACTGCGAGCGGTAACAACTCAGAACGGCCTACCCCGCCGGGTGACACAATCCGCGTGACGCCGTTTTGGAGGTGACGACGAAAAAATTAGCCACGAGTCGTTAAAACAAACCACCAATAGCCGGTGGAAAATCGACGGCCAGCGAGCAGAAAGATACGGACACACAGCGGCGGGGAAAAAAAAGAACGCAACGTGCCGGAAAACTTTCAACTTCACGCACGGTTCACACACACACACACACAGAAAGGTAAACACAGGCACACAGCTCAACGGCGGCGGCGAAACGGACGTTACACGAACGGGGGAGAAAAGGAGCATCGGTTGGGTTATTTAGTGGACGCGAAGGTCGGCCGATTATATTGGCAAACTAGTGCCATACACCCCCCCCCCCTCCCCCCGAAAAGCGCACGTAACTACGTAACACACTAAAACTTCAACTATAAATTACTCTTGCTTCGCTTCTTCTCCTTTTTTGTTAGCTGCTTCTTGTCGTCAACCAAATGGATCTTTTATGCGGAGCCCATAGTAGGCGGTGTTTTTTTTCTCCTTTTTCGAGACACACGGTACGGACTGCACTCGGCAACGCGTGGAAACGTAATGAACACACTACTGCTGCCACGAAGAAAGCCTCACTACTTTCCCGAACCAGCAGGCACGGCTCGGTGACAGCCGCTGCTCACTGCGTCTGCTCACTGGAGCTCACTATAGAGGGAGGTGGGCTCTGGTTTTCACCTCACCTAGCTCTCACACACCGGTTGGTAGCGTAGGTGCTTTTGTGTTTCGTTATCTCGCGAAAGGGAAACCATACAATCGAGCGTTTCCTTCTATTTTTCCTAACCCAACAAAAGCATATCCTAAATAGTTGACGCATTTCCAACATGTAGATTAACTCTTCCTTCGCATGGGTCGCATAACACACAAACTCAACGCACCGAGCGCGCGTTTGTTGAGTCGATCGAGTGAGGATCGACGGGCAACTCAAAGGTCACACCGGACGACCTGGTGTGAAGTGCATGTCGGATTGGATGCCGAAACAATGACACACCACTAGCAGCACTATTGCCATTTTACCAGCGCTTGGGAAAAGATAGCTACAATCCGGTGAGCCCCTTCGCTATCACGGCCAAATAATCTAATGGTGGTGGAAATTTTTCCGACTACATCTTACATTTATCCATCCAAAGGGAAGGGAGGTGGGCATTGTTTGCTCAGGTGCAACAATTTTGGAAGGGTTTGAAGGTTTTTCTGGTGGGACTTATTTGGATGAGTTTGGATTGGGTGCAAAACCTACAGATATAGACAGCTCTTGTGACTGCTTAATAGATTGTTGCCCAGTACATACAAGGTCTGCCTTTATATGGCTTTGTGGACTTCATCAGCATACCATACCAGGAATGTCTTTTAAGCCGGCTACCGATGCAAATCGTTGTCTTTTTTCCACACCGCATTGATGCCATTGTTGCCTCTCCAACTCTCATTCCCAGCCCAGCCCATATGCGAATGGATTTGCAAATGAATAAAACACCTGCTCCTATATCTGTTGGCATCTTCCTCAGCAGATACCCAGGGCATCTAAGGCAAATGACTTCATTAAATCCCACCATTTAACGACTCCATAAGCGCCATCTCCACCCCAGTACAAGGCCCCATGTGCCAGCCGACATACTTGTACGCGCGCGTGGGTGAAGTCGGTGAAGAACTCGATCGAATCGCCTCCACCAGCGATCGGGACGCACTCGTATGCATGATGTCAGCCGTTCGGCTTTATCTGTCAGTGTCAGTTTCCGTCGCCCACGGCAAGGTCAAAGCAGACCGGTTCAGTGTTTTTTTTTTGGCGGGGGGAGGCGTTATTTGTCATTTGTCCCCGAATTTCATGTAGAGGAGGATTCGTACTATCAGCTCGCAGGTTTGTTCCGGTTTCGAACCACCTCCACCAAACAGCGGTCCGGTTTATTTGCGTCATTGCAAAAGAAAGAGCTTGGCGTCGTTTTTCGAGCGAGCTTTGAAGGATACGCATGCTCCTTTTCCAGACACACAAAACGACACAAATACATTCGTATGGGCCAGCGCGATGACGGCAATGACGGCTGTCTTGTTTAAAGAGCAAATCTCAAGCGTCATAGAGTCTACAAATTTCCAACATCTGTTCCAAGTACATTTGCTTTGCTCGCTTTGTTTACCTCAAGAGCTACCTGCGACCGAGAGCGTAACGGGGGAGAAAATAACCTTTAAAAGCACGAATGCCGATGAGTACAACGTCGATTGGAGCACCACATGTCGATGTGTCATCTGAGACGCTTCATTGCCTGCCGTTGCTCATCCTTCTCGTCTCGTGCCACGCACACAGGTGTACTGCAGTCGTGGATATTTTTAACCTATCTGCATCTGCAGACTATGAGGGAGGCCCTGCAGGCGCACATATGGTTCTACTTCTTCCTTTAAACGGTAGACGTCAAACAGCTGTTCATGGGTTCAGTACACCCATCTCCAGCTCCTTATTGTATCAGCCTCATCGAGAGACATTCAATAATACAACAGAATGATATGCGCATACACACATTCATGTTTCATTATGTAACTCTACGTTTTGCTGGCTACTTAGATGCTCCGCAGGATATCCGTTTTCCGGCGTGAATACAAAAACCGTTCCAGGCACATCATTTCAATCCAAGCAGCCTTCGTTGCCTAGTCGAGAAAAATCGATCCCCTCGAGGAGAGTCAAACTACACTATTAGTAGCTCTACACTATTGTGTGTAGTGTAGTTGTGTATGTGGTGATGAGTGGGCGTGTGTTGAAAGAGATACGATGCGTTTCGTTCTCCTTCTTTCAACCCCAACAGTACGATGCGTAAAACAAAAACACTACTCACACACTAACGTGCAGCAATGTTGTTGTGGCCCTGGTTGTATTCACGGGCTTACATACCGAAAAAAAAAATCGCACACAGTACAGCGACACATACGCACGCACACACTTGACCAGCGCAAATTGGATCCGATACCGCACTCGGATCGGATATTAGAATAACCCGGAGCGTTTGGCATCCTTTTCGTAAGCTTTGAATACAATTTGCGGATATGTGGTAAATAATTTCTACCATCAGCCCGACTTTGGTGAAAAGAATACGCATTTCATTGCTCAACCAGCAGAAAAGCATCGCATTTCAATCCTAGCGACACATCCAAGGAAGCCAAAACATAGACAGAAGACTGGTGGCCACCTGCCAGCCATCTTTGTTCGTCTAGCTTTTCGAACCTGGAGAGGGAGGAGGGGGGGACCGTCGAACCCGTGCCGTTGGCTTCATTTTCTTTTCATTCGCACGCATGGCCATCAGATCGATATTTCTTTCGCTGCCCTTTTCAGCTATTGAACGTCATTCGATCGATTCGAGAGTTTTTGTTACCATCATCAGGAGGAATTCATCTAAAACGATTGTTTTTTTTTTGTCATGTTAGGTGAGTAAAACGTACTTACACACTGTACTCCACACTCCTGCACAGGAAAACTGCTTGTTCTCGTCTGCAAGTAATGAAGATGACCTGTAACGGGAGATGGAATTGATTTTCCCCTATGGATGACGGTGGCACGATGTCTTCTCTCTCGCTCGCTCGCTCACGGTGTGTCCCGGTGGTGTCCTTTTTTGCTGACGCGAGTCCCCGTTCCGTTTCCTTTCGGATGCAGGGTGTTGTATATGTGTGCGTGTGTGCATACGACGTACACACGCACGCACGCATACACACACACACAATCGAAACGGTGAAGACACACAATTTGCACAATTTTTGCACCGCCACACAAAGAGGACACACAACACAAGCTTCCACCTCGCACAAATTGCACACAAAGGTGGTGGCGGAGAGGGTGCCTGCTGGCGCGTTTTTTCTCTCGCACAAATTTCACCTTGGCTCACAAAACGACGTCGCCCGCCCTCACGGGTGGCGGAGGGGGTGCGTGAAGAAAAAACGCTCTCGCTTCACGAATTAGGTGAGCGATGATAATCAGCAGAGGAACACGCACACACACACAATATACACATGAAAGCACACGCTCATACACACAACCCTGCTGCTGATCAACCCTTTTTGGCAAAAAAAAAATGATCCTAATCAGAGGGAAATTGCGAACACTAACAAAATATCACGGCAGTTGGACAACCGTAGGCAGGGTTGGTTCGTTATTCACCTGCGAAACTTTTCTGCAACACACACACACAGCTTCTGCCACTGCTGCTGCTGCTTTCCGCGCCGCACTGGCACCAGCACGGGAAATTTGGGAAACCACCTCCGTTTGCAGAGAGGTTAGAGGCACACACGCACGAATGCCAGTATGAGCTATCACACGAAAACCGGGATGTGGCAGGGCCGGACAAGGCAGAAAAATTTCCAAGCGAAATCGACGACGACGACGACGACGTCTTTTCGCGATACTTCTTTCAGAAAACTCGCTCTATGAGAAAAAAACGCTGATGATGGCGATGCTGACGAATACCGTGTTGAGGCGGTGCTCTGTGCTATAAGCGAAATGTCAAATCGAATGTAAAAAATGTCATTGATGTAAACAATCATTTTGTTGAATCTATTTGCACAAAATCTACCTTACAACAGGCAACGATTTTACTTGCAAACTTAAATTTTCATCAAACTAATTATGAAATTATGGGCTACAGGATAAGCTGTATTACTGAATTTAATTTGTTTGTTTTAAATGACATAATGTGAATATTATAGTAAATGCAATACAATAAAATCGAACCAACAAGCATAAACGTTTTAAGAATTATTAAAAATTTTACAATTTTACGCAAATTGCACAATTGCGTAGTATTGATGTAAACCATGACCCAACAGCCGAGCAATTGACACAGCCTCGTACGGGTATGAGTACATTCTTTACAAAAAGCACACTCATACAACCATCGACACATTAGACGCTTCTTCTCTTTCTGGCGCACTGAAAAGAGTCGCTTGTCTGACACGCGATTTCTCAACGATGATTGCACACATACAGTTGAACAATTCAATTCCAACTGACAATCAGCTTGCTTGAAATAGAAAAACTATCAAAATGGTTTTCTTTCCTATTAAAATCAATTATCAATCACTCCAACGGTATGATTTGAAATTTGCGTGAAAAAATAACTAAAGTGGCTTGTTGGACAACTACTATGTTGAAAGTTTCTTGATATAATTACGTGTTTCTTAAATGAAGAAATGCGTTCCTTGCAACGAAAATGCATAGACACCGAACGAAATGTCAACCAATACTGTGAGTCAGTAAAGTGAAGTGATTGCGCTTTGTTTTTCTCCAGCTATTGTTGTCTTTTGCTCCAAAAGAATGGATAAGATGGAAGAAGATAAGCCCTATTACGCTATTATCGCTGGGTTGTGTGCCTCATCTGCTAGCCTCTTTGGTAAATTGACCGCGAACACTGATCGATTAGTGAAAATTTTGGGACTCTCGGATGTAAGTAAACAGAACGTTGGTTTTCTTTACACTGCACTGTGTATGGTGTGCACCACCATTCAATGAATACTTTTAGCACTGAGTGCACGATTATTCACGAAACCGAACCGGTATATGCATGCTATACTGCGATAAATAATGAAAACTCACGCGAATTCTAGTTTGTGAAAATTGGGTTTCTTGTGTTGCCTGACAAACATGCCCTGTGTTTACGTTGGGTGTTGTTTTGACAGCTCGCTGACAAGAAGACAACGAAGCAAGCACAGAGAAAGTAAGCAAAACATTAAAAATCCTCCAAACACAACACAACTTTTTGCTTTAGACCAAACATTCATTGTGGTGTCCTTATAAATACCCCTAAATTGAGTGGCAACAAACAATAAAAGCGTTAGCAATGGTTAACGGGACGAAAATTACGCCCGAAGACCAAGCGTTCAACATAATGTTCGTGGCGGAGGTAAAATCACATCCATGCCTATTCGACAGCTCTTGCCCCGAGTACAAGCAGATTGCGCTGCAAGACCGAGCATGGCAGGCCGTTTCCGAGCTGGTCGGTGAGGGGGTGGACACGTGTAAAAAGCGTTGGCGCAATTTGCGATGCTGTATGACACGCTACCTGAAGTCGCTCCGGGACAACAACGAGGTATCGTCGACTGCGCGCCGAAAACCGTACTACCTGTACAATCATATGCAGTTCGTGCTGCCACATCTAAAGATGCGTGACGAGAGCAGCACCTTCGAGCAGGAAGACACGCCGTGGGCCAAGAACGGCGAGAGTGAAGTGATGATCAAGAGCGATGCACAGGACGGAGAGGATGCAGCGGATGACAACGACGATGACGATGACGATGAGGAGGACCTGGAAGACGGAAGGCCCGAGATTGAAACGGTTACGCTACCCGTGCAGGAAACAAACAGTCAACAGATCAAAGACAGCATCATGCAGTCGATAAAAATTCTCCCAATTACACCCGAGTCTCATACCGCTCAAACTTCACAATCTCAGCAGCATACGGCGTTATCGCCACCGAGCGAAACACTGTCTGCAACCACCACCACCTTCGAAATCATTACTAACCCACCAGTCAAACAACCGCGACTTTCGCAGGCAAACGACGATCCGAACAGCCCGACCAATACAAACCAGCTGCAATCGCCCGACGGAAAACGTGATCTACAAAACCAGCGGCAATTCTTTGCGTTCACGAGCACCCCGATGCATTCCTCTAGCATCCCTTTGTCGTGCTATCCCTCAACGATGACACCTGTCCAGCAACAGCAACAGCAGCAAACGTTTTCACAGCAACAGTATCAAACACAGACTTCGGCTCCACACTTCACCCTCATACCGGGCACGACGCAATCAGTGGTGAATGATGCCGATCACAACTTCTTCC
The DNA here is from genome assembly GCA_000473445.2 of Anopheles farauti. Classification (NCBI taxonomy): domain Eukaryota; kingdom Metazoa; phylum Arthropoda; class Insecta; order Diptera; family Culicidae; genus Anopheles; species Anopheles farauti. Next base: position 6,874,371 of record KI915045.1, read on the forward strand.
AGAGCCTCGTCCCGGACATACAGACGATGACGATGGAGCAAAAGCGCAAGTTTAGGATTGGCATCCTACAGCTGATAGACAATATTCTCAACACATAAAGAGTGTCCGGCCATCGACTAGAGATTTTAGGTTTAAAGGGAGCAGGAGTCAAGGAGGGTAGAGGAACAGTTTTATTTAAAGTGTTCAGGTGTATCTCTAGAGCAAGTAAGGAGCCACATCAACTGTACCGAATATCTAGCGTATAGTGGTAAAGCAAGAAGAGATACATTACAGTTTTAATAATAATCCTTGACCATTTCTCGAAAAATACACACCATCATTAGTGAATAAAGCTGAAGTACAACAATAAAACGCTTTTTTTCAATTTGATCCTAAAATACGCTGTGTGACAGATTCGCAGATAAATTTACCAATTTAACAGCTCAATGCTCATACAACTTGCCATCGTGGTTAAATTTACCGCTTGATTCGGAATCAATTATAAAAACGTGTTTTAGGTCTCTAGGAATTTGCAAAACAATTTTATAATCAACGTTTACGTTTCTCCTGTTAGTGGCCAGCGAGTGAAACGATCGCACAGATACTATGCGTGCTGATTATGATTCTACTGAACGGTTGCGTGTGGCGATTCTTCGTCAAAGCCCTGCACGCCGGTTCCGGATCCACGCTTCGCGCCTCATTGACCAGTGCTGCTACTAATTACGTTGCTTCGGTAAGACGAAAGCATTAAAACTCTTTTAAAATGCTGCTTCATCATTCGTCGTCTTCAACTTTATCTTTTTACTCAATAGGCAATTCTAGGCACGGTTTTATTTAACGAACAAAGCACACTACTCTGGTGGTTTGGCACGGCACTCGTTCTGGCTGGCTTGCTTTTAATTATCGGTGGCTCTGAGGATCATGCACCAAGCGACGAACCCCGATCAAGTACACACATAAAAAAGGAATAAATTTGTCAGTACCAATTTTATTGCGAATTGCCTCAATATAAATACACCTAAAAAACAGCAGAATGAAATCTATGATTTCACGTCGCTAGTTTACTAGTGTTGGGGTCAGAGCGTTGTCCGGGCGGCTGTTTTGATGCGCTCCACCGTATTCACTATCGGTGCAACCACCACGAATAACGCGACCGTACCGATCGCAATCACAAGCGTCAACCGTACGCTCGCATCATTATCCTCCTGGAACCAGCGCGAGTATACACCAAGGCTGATAGTGGTTACGCCAAGCAGGTAAACTACGGTTCCGGCGATACCGTGCGCCAATTTGCTGTAGATCGGACGCAGGTAGTTACGCAGCTGGAAGGCGTACTTTGTTGTGACACCGCCCGCTATCGAAACGAGCGTCAAACACACCGTCACTAGTCCGAAAATACCGTGCAGCGTCTGGAAGTGCGGTTTACCCAGCCGGATCTTGTTCAGGAAGATACAGACGGACGCGATCGTGATTAGCACACCGGCCACCGCCTGCAGCAGCCAGTGCAGAAACACCTTCGTACGATGGTGACAGCGGTACGTGAAAATGTTCGCCCCGGACATCGTCAACACAGCCTGGGACATCAGAATTAGGTACTGAAATGCAGGGGGTAAAAATTGTTAGCATGCAATATGAAAAAGCGAATGCACCCGTTTAGCTTACCCCGGTCGACATAAAAGCGGGATGCCACGAAAATAAAACCATAGCCTTGTTGAAGCAGTGATAGGTAATGTATCCGGCCACACCGAACATTAGCGAGTTGATGAACACGTTCGCAAGCACCAACCGTCGACTTAACGTTGCATTTCGTTCGTTCGCACGGTTATTCACGATCCGACCGGTGCCATTTCGTTTTGACCGCTCCATCGATCCCCCGTTGGTGACGGATGTTTCTTCACTTGATCCCTTGTTTTCCGCGTCACCGTCGTCGTCACGATAATCAGCAAAAAGTTGCTCGTTTTCTGCGCTGTTTAATCCGTCGGCTGGATCTTCTCCACCCATACTGGCGTGGATGTGCACGTCACCGGTCCGATAGGAATCACTCGCGTGAGCTTCTTGCCTTATCTCGTGAGAACTTCCTCCACCGAAAGAATTTGGCTCGTCGTTGTTGTTTTGCAGTGTTTCAAAGAAATCAGCTGTGAAAAGCGAAAGAGATGTAGAACGGAGATTAAAACAACATTAAAGGGTACGCGTTTACATCCCACCCTCCGGTACTTTAACATGAGGGATAGATCGCACTCAAAGAGGATCGTTTCGTTTTCCCAAACCTGTTGCTGCTGCATCCTGCACAAGCCGATCGTAAGGAACGTTGGATTTTGATTCTGTTCCATCTTTCCCCATACTGTGTTACTAGAAACGCCTACGTCCGCCACGGTTAAACTGGAAATGATCAGCCGTAACGACCGTACCATAATAGGTGCGCGCGTTGCTGTGGCCAATTTTTTGTCTAGCATTATCGCATCAAGTGGTCCAGGCGGAGCGTGGATTAAGCAAATAATTTGTTTGCACAATGATTTCATTCTTATCTTCTCTTCTCTTGCGGAGAATGTGTATGCATCTATCAATATATTGGAAGCATATTGTTGTGGGCAATAAGAAGAAAATTTCATAATCGGTCGTTTCGACAGGATCAAATATTTAGCATTGATGGGGGGAAAATGAACGAATGAAAGTGAAATTAAATGAAAAAAACATTATCACAACTAAATATTCTATTCCTTCATTCATTTAAGAAACGTTAATCGGTTTAAATTTATTACAAATCATAAAGAATTATTTGTAACGTAATAGTATGAGAAAGGAAGGTAGGAGAGTTGGATTGGTTTGAAATAAAACAAAAAATCATAAATAACAACTAATCTATATTATTAATTACAATGTTTCTGATCAATAGTAATTTGGATTTAACAATACTTCGTATTGAAATGTTGCCTATTAACAATTTACTGTTACCGTGACTGTCGCACCCATCAAAAGGATACGTACTGGAGTCTGCAATATGAACGAACGCAAATTGTGTCGGTATGCGTGCGCGATGATCTTTCGAAAAAGCGCGCATTTTACATTATCAGCGAGAGACGCTTTCAGATCAACGTCGCCATAGCATATTTGTGATTCTGTGTTCCCGGTTGTCCTGCTTATCAACGAAAAAGAAATAGTTTTGCTATAAAACGATGAAAAAACGACGTAAGTAATATTGTGATAGATCCTTCTTCGTCTCCCAACGATGGGATAAGTTTTATTCTGGATCTAACTTGCGTTCCCGTCGCTTGTGTTCTCTCACAGAGACCAAATCTTCCCGCGCCGGGCTTGCGTTCAGCGTCGGACGCGTCGCGTCCTCACTGCGCCGAGGAAACTATGCGGAACGTATCGGAACTGGATCGAGCGTTTATCTGACGGCCGTGCTGGAGTATCTGGCAGCCGAAGTGCTCGAGCTGGCCGGTAATGCTGCCCGGGACAACCACAAAACCCGGCTGACGCCGCGTCATATTCAGTTGGCGGTACGCCAAGACGAGGAGCTAAACAAGCTGCTGGAGGGCACCACCATTTCGCAGGGTGGTGTGATACCGAACATCCACGCGATGCTGCTCCCGCGCAAGACGGGCTCGAAAGGGACCGCCCAAGTCGCTTCCAGCAACGGACAGAGCCAGGAATATTGAATGCGTTTGATCGGAATGTTATTTTAGTAATAAGACATTATTTTAACGTGTTTCATGCTCAGGAAATGTTCGTATTATAAGTGCAACGTGTCACCATTTTGTTTTTTTATACTTCTACTTACATTCTCGTTTAGAATCACAGAGAGTTATACTGATACTGCCGTAAGTGGTCGTCATTTCCGCGCTGAGTAAATTCGAAACAAATGATTGATAAACGAAACACAACAATGTTACTGCACTAAACGAAATAGTTAGGAACAGATCGCTCGGATGCTGTGCAACGATTGACATACTTCTAAGCTGCTTTCTTCGATGTGTACCTCTCGAAAGAGACAATAGCTACAAGAAAATCAAACAGGAGATAAGAATCTGGTGTAATTGTTCTGTACTGTCCAGTGCTTGATCGTAGCGCGTGAAATAATGTTTTTGTTTATCGATATTTGAAACATACATACGTGTGTGCTCGCGGCTGGGCAAAATGAAACATATTCTATCAAGATTCGAGCGGAAAATGTAATAAATCTCTCTAAGTGGCACTTGTCTGGATAAATGGATCGTTTTTTTTTTGTTTGTCACTTATTTGCCTTAGTTACCTTTTACTACCAATCAGATGTAAAATTTGCCTTACTGCGATATTTTGTGCTATATTTAGTTCCCTGCTTGAAGTTAGAATACCGCTCAAGGACTTTCTCCCATATCCACCAGCCTACTGTTTCGGGTCAAACATCCCATTTCCGCCTCATACAGTATCTCATTAATAAGCCGCTGGGAAAACGTTACCTGCAACTTGTCGAACGAGCGTAGCTTGTGCGCGATGAGCTTTCCGTACACGTCGAACTGATCTTCCGCGTGGTCCCGAGGAGCATACTCAATCCGTTCCTGCCGTTCGAGTGGCGGTGAATTTTCTGGTTTGCGTTTTTTCGATTGCAAAGTCGCAAATGACCGAGAAGTGCTGGGCGTTGCAGGGTGGGAATGTGTTGTTGGAGCAGCAGTAGACTGTACGGGGAGCGAATCGGTCGCGAAAGGATCTTTATGTTCGTGCTCGGAATACTCGTCTTTTTCCATGCCGTTGTCATCTTCGTCGTTATTGACCGGATCTTCTTCTAGTTCCTCGTATTCTTCGTGAATTATTTCTTCCTCGTATTCCTACAAATGCGTCACAGGTTGTAGCTTCATTGCATGAACCTCAATGTCCAATTTACTCACCACTTCCTCCTCCTTGACGCCGTCCAAATATTCGTCCGTGGTACTCGTCGGTTCTTTCATCATTTCATCATGATCGGTCAGAAAATCAAACAGATAGAAGTACCACAGAGCTGGTTTATATACCTCCTCCACGGTAGTGCTGATGCGAACGGATTTCTTCAGCTTGCTCAGCTCCCGAAAATAGCAAGAGCGCAATGCGTAGAGCTTTTTCTTCACCTTATCCTTGGTAGCTGCCGGGTCCACTTCGCGATACTTTGCCACCAGCGCATCGTACGCTTGATTTCGTTTCGTTCGGTCCAGATAATCCTTAGCTTTCGCGTCCCACAAGCAAGGAAAACTTTTGTACAGTTCGATTAATTCCGTGACGAAAACACGTGAAAATAGGCGCAGATCACCCATATCTAGTCGAAGTCCGTAGCTGCTGATGCTTTGTTTACAAACAAACCCCGTCAAGTAGGCGTCAAACAACGTTGGCTGTCAAACGAAGCCGGTTTTGAGAAAAAAAAAACACAGCAAAGAAACAAAAATGCTTCGCCCGGAAGTGGTAAAACAACTGGAGTGTCCCTCCGTCGGATTGGCCACATCCTGGGCGATCGGACGCAAAAGTATTCCGTGTGAAAGTCTCCAAGCCGTGCGAGCCGATTTCAGCCGAAAGTATTGGCCCTTCCCAAAGGGAGCGATTGCAAAGAGCAATAGTAAGTCGAACAGTTTGCGCGAGCAGGGCAATGCGGCATACAAGCAAGCCCCCAATGATCCGGATAGGACGCTGCAGCTGTATAACCAAAGCATCTGCATGGCTGAGGAAGGATCGAAGGAGCTGGGACTAGGCTACGCGAACAGATCAGCGATTTACTTCAATCGCAAACAGTACCGAGAATGTCTGCAAAACATCGATCTCGCCCGGCGCCACAACTATCCGGAAGAGCTGATGAACAAACTAAACGATCGGGAGAAACGTTCGAAGCAAATATTGGAAGGCTCAAGTGATACTCCTGCTGAGGACCGTGCGGAATCCCGTCATTGCTCGATCAAATCCTGTCTCGAGCTAACCGACGACGGGAAAGGCATTCGCACGAAGCGTGATTTAAAGGTGGGTGAAAAAGTATTGCTGGAAAAACCGTTTCTGCTGGTCGTGGAACCGGAATGGGCTTACCAGCGTTGCGATTATTGTGGTGCACGTAAAGCACTGAACCTTCTGCCCTGCAGCGGCTGCACCGCGGTAATGTACTGCAGTGTGGAGTGTCGCGAACAATCATACCAGCGCTACCACCAGTTCGAGTGTGAGATCGTGGACGATCTGCAGCTGCTTTTCCGGGGACCGAAAGCGACACGAATGTTTCACGTCACGCTACGATTGTTTTGGCATGCGGTCTTGCTCTACCTGGAGGATCCGAAAGGCTTCGGAAAGCGAATAAAAGACGCCGACGAGCAGGTTGGATACCGCGATCCGTTTGCCCTGGAACCGGCTGATTATGTGCTGCATCTGCTCGCCGCCTGTCCCGAAGAGAAACCTCGGCCGGGTGATCCCTCGAGTCTGACGGGCACATGCGTTTCGCAGTTGATGAGTGTGTTGATGTACGTGCTGGCGGTTGAAGAGAACATGTCCGTTGCGAATCGACTGCAGGGAACGACGTCCCAAGAGATGCTGTTGACTGTCATGTTCCGCTTCACCCATCATACTGGCCGTTTAATGGACGAGAAGATGGATGAACAGATGACGTGTTTCTATCCGTTTGCACGATTGCTGCGGCATTCGTGTGCTCCGAACGCTGAACGTGTGATGCACGGTGTGCAAACCGTCGTAGTTTTGAAGCGACCGGTATCACAGGGACAGGAGATAACCGTGGCAAACGAGTAAGCGGCACCGAAAAGCTCGCTCTTGGGGCTTACAATTGGTAAATTATTCCATTTCTTATTATTCTAGTGAAAAGATGACTATCGAACGGGCGAGCAAAGCAAAGCGGGAAGAAATACGCAATAAGTACGAAGCGGTTCAACTTCCGCCCTGTGATTGTGAAGGATGCAAAGCAGATTATCCAGAGCTTGCTGCGTTAGAGGTGGATGAACACCTTGCTCAGGAACTGAAGATGATACAAACCGAGCCGGATGATCTTGTGAAGCAGCAGGCACTGCTGGATTTCATACAGCGACACGCTAATGTCTATCCGAAACGAGAACTCGCCGATGCCTGGAAGCTTTATCGACCTTTTGTTACGAAGGATTTGTAAGTTCCCCATTAAAAATTTTGATGGATATTATTTCATGTACTCACGCTGCTATTGAACTTCGCATTAAATTAAATTTTGCATTCATTTATGTGTGTATGTACGCGTGTCGAAGGTGAGCCAATAGTTGTTGTTTATTCGCTGACCAATTTCGAATCAATCCGTCGCCTGGTTTACTTAACATCCCTACTTATCCTTACGATCTGCGTTCAACGAGTTCATAACACGGTTCACCTCGCTGGCAACGAGATCATCCAACACGACACCGTTCACGTCGATGAAGTTAGCAACCGATTTCGTGACCGTCGCCTCGCGGATACCGCGCGTATCTTTCAACTGCACCGTCAGCTCGTACTTATCGTCGTATTTCTTCATATCGGAACTAGCCTGCCAGCGCTTCACGTTTCCACTGGCATCCTTCTGGTTGCCCACGACAAAGATGCCCTTCTCAACGTACGTCGTGTAAATGGTCAGTACGCCCATCAGGAAGAAGTAGCAACACACGCATACGATCAGTACCGGCTTCGAAGCAGGGAACGAATACTGATAGTCGTAGCCAAGCGCAACCAGTGCGATCGCGACCGCCTGCGTACAGATGAACAGCCGCCCGTCGATGATGGCAAAGTGTTCCTTCATGTTGTTGTGTTCCATCAGCGCGTTCTTCACGGAATCATCCAAGGCGTGCTTTACCGCGGTACCATCCCATTTGTTAATCTGGACCACCTGTGTTTTTGCATTCGTAAAAACAAGGGAAACTCGGTTAGAAGGTTTACCATCCGTTCAGAAGTCTGTGACGTGTCCTGTTTTGGTGTATTTCACACGAACCAAACGAAGCGCTTTTCCACGCCACTTACCTCGTCTTCCTTTCCTGGAGTAGATTCAGTTTGCTTCTTGTTTTTGTTGGACATATTGGGGCTGGAATGGAGGGTTAAGTCGTTCGAAAAAGATTAATCGGCAGGGAATATGAGCAGCAGCGACCGGCGGTAGAGATTTCTGTTTTCGATTTTATTTTTTTTATTTCCAGTGTTGCCAAATAGTTGATGACGCTTCTCGCATTTGACAGCTGCCTGACATCCCATACAACAGTGGAAGTTACGAGTCACCAAATGTGGACCATAAATTTACGTATAAAAAAATTATGCTTTTATTTCAAATAACCGGGAAACACTTATAAATTGATGTAGCATAATACTAAGTCATGTACTTTTGTATCTTGTTTGTGCAACCAGACAAAAATTCTCGATATCGTGTAGTTTTTTGAAAACTTGCAACGATCTGAAATGTCGTTTCAAAACTTGTCCAATACGATATTGATGTTCACACAGAAGAGATTACATTGAGGAAGCTTGGATAATGTAATAGAAACAACTCACTTAATACATGAGATCTATGTTTTCCTCACGAAGTACTCATCTTAGAAAAGTGAATGTTTCTTTTTGTAGAATGATTTTTATTCCTCTAAAAGAACACCACTGGTGGGAAGCATAGCTTCACTAACCGTCCCCAGCATGATTGGGGTTGTACGCAACCAGCCACCCCTTTCATAACACAGTGATGCCTGACCGGTCGCGTGCTAGCAACGACGCCGACGTGTTTGCGTAAACTTATTCAGCTGGCGTAGAAGCAGTAGCTGACGTCTTCAGCGTCAAAGGAAAACACCGGACATTATAACGTGTTTCGAAAACAAGTACGAGCGAGTTGAATCGCGCGATTGGTGAGCAAGTGAATCGTTTGAATCGTCAAATAAATTTTGCGCGCATCAAAATTAGCTCGAACATAGCAATATATTTACCCGGTAGATTTAATCTTGTCCACTGAATTAAACGACTTTTTTTGCGGTAGAAAGTCAATCATCGTGGGCCACGCGGCGTGTGTAAACAAAGATTTCAAATCAATCCGGAAAAAGCTCTTGCGGTACAGAGCGCGTGGTATGAACGTGGCATAATTTTTCTAAACCCAAAAAATTGTGTCTCCGTGCCCGCCGCAGCAGTGTTTAAAGTTGATGTAGGTGCCCTTGCGTTCGGCTTACTTTCTACCGGCGAGTGCAAGAGGAAAACGGCCAGCCTCTCGCCAGCCAGAGTGTAATTGCGTTCGGTAAAGAAGATACCAAAACAACACCAACCACCGGTAACGGTCATCGATAGTGAAAGAGAGCGAAAATAAATACTGCGAATGCAATTTTCACGGCTGCGACACACGTGTGGTTCGAGTGAAACCGAGGAAAATGTAAATACTGCCGATTTTGGGAAAAGTGTGCCATAAGAGTTTGAGTTTCGGAGTTTCGACGAGTGTTGGTTTTAAGTGAAATTGAAACATAATTGAGAAGTTCCGTGAACGAGTGTGGAAGGGAATAAAAATATCCCTTTCATTCAGCCAGTGACAAAGCGTCTTATCAGGGGAGGGCTTCCCATTCAACAAGTCCGAAACGTGTGCGTATTTTCTGTTTTATTCTCGCGCTACCGTCATCAAGTGCAAGGTAAGATAAAGGCGTAAAGAGCAAACGTTGTAAGACACTTGCTTATCTGTTATGTAGGCGCAGGAATTACCCGACGTCCGAGAAGAATGCTTGCGGCTTTTCCTGGCATACTCAGATGGTTGCTAACGCTTGTTGTTGTCTGGGGTCTAGCAATTGGCTTGTTGGAAACAACAGGGTACGCATGTTGCTTTGAAGATTTTATAGACACTTTTGGTACCAGCGCAAATTAAACTGTTTCTGAGAGAGAGAGAAAAAAAACATGATCCAAATCACACCATAAGTCAAGCTCATTCACAGAAGCGACAATTAAAACTCATTATAAATTTATTGGACCATTAAAACACACACACGCACCATGTTGCCCGAGAACACTACATAAACCCGAGCACAATCGACGACTTAATTTACGACTGACAGGGGTTAATATAAAAATACAAATTGTTAGAATCGTACTCGAAGCTAACCACCGTCGTAATCGATCTGCTTCACTGCTCATTCACGCCCCGATCAGGCGCTCTTCAAATGTGCCAATCTCCCGCAGGAGCGCCTTTCTTTTGTTTTACACGATTGTTCTGACCAATGGGTCCCCTTGACCGGTGTCTGCTTTTATCTGAATATTTTCACTGACAGCTATAAATCTGTGCGCTTGATTGAGGGAGCAGCGCACCAGCGGCCACGTCGGGGTTTCATCTTTCTCGACGTTCACAAAAGTGAGTGCAAAATCTCGCAGATAACGTGGACATCTTGATGATGTTGGTGGTTCGCAAAACCTAACGCTGGATCAACACGTCCGGCCAGAAATAACGTGGTGCAGGTGACAATTTCTATGACCCCAAGTCTGTCAAAGTGAACCCTGCTGAGGGGAAACGCAAAATCCCGTGCGCTAAAAATTAGACCACGCTCTTTTTATAGATATATGCAAGACGATGCCGTCTACAGCCGTCTTCATTTCGGTGATTTATCGAACTGATTGCGGGGTGCGTCGTGTTATTCTGCTCGTTTCACGAGTCATCATCATCGTGGTAGGCGCTGCGTTGACGACAGTTGTTTTGATGAAATCTTCTTTCTTTTCTCTTCATCTTACAGGGCGATTTCCTCCGTAGCTTGTGCGAGTGAATTCGGGATTTGACAGAAAAAAGTGCTCCAAAGAACCTTTGCGTATCTCCCATTTCCTGCGTAACCGATTTCCGCTTTGGTCGGCATTAAATCTGGTCGGCGTTGTACGGGCCAGGTCCAGCCCTGGGAAGCAAAGATGTCTTCCTCGCCTCGGCTCACTGGGTACACGTTGCGCCCCTCAGAAACATCGACCACGGTGTCGGTAACGCTCAACAGCTGCGGAACGGGCATCAAGAAGCTCAGCATTAACGACAGCGTCAAGTCGGCCGGGAGCGCCAATTCCGGTGGCGAATCTACCGATCCACTTGAGTCCGATTTTAGTGGCGAAGAGGAGGAGGAGGAAGAGGAAGACGAGGAGGACGAGCGAGACCGGCACCGGGCGGAAGAGGACGACGATAAGGAGGTGGACGAGGTTGAGGAGGAGGACGACGACGACCAAGAGCAGGAGGAAGAGGACAGCGTGCGTCAGGATCGTCGAAAGGCGGAAAGTGTACGATTGCGGTAAGTAGATGATAAGTGACAAGTTGCAGCACCTAAGTTTGGCTGTTTTATTCGTAGCAGAAAAAAATATTCCAAACTTTTTAAAAAGTTTTTGTCACTATGTTGGTTTTGCTCTTCGTCGCATTTAAAAATCCGCAAAAAGCGAAGTTATTTTCAGCCGGTTATAATTAGTTGCCGGAAGCAATCGCGTGTTGAAGCATGTTTTTCGAGCGAATTTTAAATCCAGTTTCCTGTGAAATTTGATTACATTATTACGATTAAGAATACAAAAACTGACTTTAAGTTAGCTACTGTATTCCACTTATTTATGGTTAACTAATTACCTGTTTAATTGAATTAAAATGATAATTAATATTCTAATGGTATTTTTACCTTTAATTTTGAAAAGACATTAATTTTGTTTAAAAAATCTATTTGGCTTCGTATTTATTTACATATTATTTACATATTTTATATTTTTAACTATTTTTTTTCTTAATGTTCCTTTTTCTAGGCTCGACGTCGGTGAGAAAGCAAACAAAGATAGCACAAAGCGTCACCAGCAACAGGACGACGAGGACGACGACGACGACGACGAAGACGAGGAGGACGAAAACTCCGACAGTGAGAAAGAACTTCTCCACAGCTCGTACAAGAACAATCGCAAACAGCCGTCCACATCGTCCGCGGACGGTGACGAGGACGATCGGGACGAGCAGCTAAGAGCAAGAAATGGCGCCGGAAACGGTCGACCACGAGGTCCTGCTGCTGCAGCTGACGCTGGTGATGATAATCGGCGCGGTCGCGATAGTGATGATGACGGCGGCGATCTATCTGATAAGAATAATAATATCGACGCAGCTGTTCGCCGCAAACAACCGGAGGACTATGCTCTGGATGATTTTCAAATACTGAAAACGATAGGTAAGTCCGGTGCGGCTGACTGATGAAGTGGCAAACTAGTAATCGGGCGCTATTTAAAGCGATGTGCTGTTTGCGCCGGAGATTTATGTAGCCCCCGATCCGTTCGCATCGGGGAAGAAGCTTCAGCTTCTCAGTGTGCATGCATCATAATTTTCCTCCCCGCACTTGAGTGTGTCAAGAGGAGTCGGAGATCGTATCTCACGCCGCAAACATGTGGCACGATAAATTGCTCAGGGGCACACCTTCATCATCCCGAAACGAGGCGAGCGCGGTCATGTGAGACGATCGTCCCTCCTTTTGCCTGCTACTAATCACCACCGCACGGCTAAAGATAATCCCCACAACGGAGTGCTGACTATCGCCTCCAGTTTGGGAGGCACGGGGAGGAACAAACAATAGGCAAACTTCGACGCCAAAAAAAAAAGGATATTGTGTGGTAAAAATACATTCTGATTCTTTCGTTTCGCGAGCAACGCCCAGCTCTCGTCGCGCTCTCTCGCGCGCGCGTGAAAAACTTCTCAAAAAGATTCCAAAAGTGCCTGTTATTGTATCATCTCGCATCGCACCGGGGGTGGAAAATTGTTTTCATTTCCGCGCGAGCGCGAGAGCGGTGCTGTCATAGCAACAAAAACTGTCATGAACGACGTGTGTGTGTACGTGTGCTGGGGAGAACGGCGGAAATACTAACACGAATGGTGATGGCGGGTGGTGGCGTTGAAGACGTCTCGTCTCCATGCTCTTCCGGACCTCCAACGAACCTTGGGAACTGGATCGCCACCAGTTTCCGTCGTCGCACAGATGTCCCAGAAGACCCTGGACGCGGTGGACGAGCCGGTTGGCGAGATGATCGTAAAACATTTTTATTTATTATGACGCTGATCAGTCTGCGGGGTTTTCAGGCCAACGCGACGACGTCCCATACGAGTGCTTTCCAAAGCCGGCGGTGAGCCGGCGGTAAACAACGAGAATCTGTTTTCTGTTTTACGTATTGCCGAACCACGCGCAAAACACTTGGCGGTCACTTGTTTCAGGACGTGCCCGGTACGATCGTCCGGGTTCGTTGCTACCACCCCGCACCGTTCAACGGACCGAGTCAAGGTTCCAAGGGTTCGTGTAGAGGTCTCTCGCCCAAGGAAAGGGAAGAAGGACACCGAGCGCGTTGGGTTGGAAGAACATGGGTTGCGGAGATACTAGGTTAATTTGGACTGACGTTCCAAAAGCTGCTGGCCAACGCTTCGCTGCATACCGAGCGTCCATCGCATGAGCGCAAGATCTACTAGGCATTGCGTTGTACACGAACGGAATCTTCCCTAGTGGTCACTCATAAAACTGCAGATCTGCTAGACGTCGTTCCGATAGCGGCGTTTTTTGATCGAAATTCGGCTATAAAATCCACATCATAACATAAACTAAAGTTACAGGATAGTAGCTGATCCGTGGGTTCTGTTTTGCTAGCCGCAGGCACCAAGCCAAAATACCTTCATTTCCAGCACGTAAGCGCAACGGGAAGCAGCGGCCAAAACGCATACGCGAGACCACCCGCAAACATTACTTTGTAGTTCCGCTCGACACACACACACACACACACACACACACTGCTCGCGAAACTGCCGAGATGCCAAGATCGGTTTTTAGTTCTTCAACCACATCACTTTAAAATGCTTTTAACGCGTGGACACGGGGATGTACACGGACGGAGATGTGTACGGTGCGCACACACACACGCATCGCTACCGCTCACAGCACGTCCATCAAGCGCCGCTGCTTGCCTGTCATCCGGATTGATGGGATCCAATCTGACGCGTCGGCAGATGTCACAATTCCTCGGTCCAACACACCGGGCCAGCCGCAAACAGTGTGCGGTGAGGCAGTGACCGTTTTTGATACACTTCACGCCCCGACACGTTCACTTTCACTCACTCATGGCACCAACGTATGGGTCGTGTGCGTGTGTGTGTGCCCCTGTCATGTTACTCTTGTCGTCGTATCAACCGTGCTGTCACTGATAGCGCCGACGCCCGTGGCGTGCGTTTTTGGTCCTTCGTACCGGAATAGACCGGCAAACGGGGGGGGGGCCCGCGTCGTCAACGATATCCAATTAGGTTGGACGCTAATGAGAAAGCGAACCTTTTTTCCCTCTCCAACGCGACTTCACACACACCCACACACACACTTCCCATTCTTATTTGTGTTCTTGCGAAATGTTTCAATTATTTCCTGCCCATCCGAGGAAGCCATCTTTGCGGAGTAGGCGGCGATGTTTCCCGGTAAAAGCTTTGCCGCAGAGTAGAGTAGCTGCTCCAGGAGTTGTAATTAGAAATTCGGTAACGAGATCGATCGCTTTCGCTGGAAACGTCCCGAAGGCGGTGTCATTCATTGTTGCCACTGATTGACCCACCTGAGCCGATGAGCCTACATCGGGATGGGCGTATTTAAGCCGATTACGAGCCGTACGGAAGAGATGACTTGCGATGCCGGTGTTCGTTCTCCGAAGCGAGCCCGCGTGAAGCTTCTTTTTCATTGATATAAAAAAAAAACGATCTTTTGGCCGATTCGCTGTTGTTATGGTTATTTTTATTGCTGCAAAAATAACGAGTGGATAAAAATAAAACCCCAACCTCGACGCGGGTCCTCCTTCCCAACCACCTTATCTTAATCTGATGGCCTTGCAGAAAGTGGACAGAATAAACATTCGCAGACACGCATGCACCAAATGTGCGAACCGAGGGGGGGGGGGGGGGGCGAAGCGACTCGTTTTGTGATTCTTATGCTGTTGACGATGTCCCCGAAAACCCGTTGCATGTACATAGGTCCCTGGAGCTCCGAGCGAGCGCGCGCGCGCGCCTGTATATCATTCTCCATTCAACCGGTCGTTACGCGCGTGATGTTCGCGGCGAACAGATTGAAAATAATCTCGCCCGCATCGTCCAACCGGTCGTGGGTGTCCGCATGATAATGTGTCCCCGGAAACACCTGTTGGCGTACGTTTGGTGGTTTGTTTTTCTGCCGCCGTACGCGTCATGATGGACGATGGACGATCGGAGCGTTCTCAGCGTCGTGCTCATGCCGGACGACTCCTCCATCGACATTATTCAACCCCGGTTTGATTCCACTTTCACTCATCCCTGACCGCCAGCTGGCGCACATTAGGTGTGTGGTTTTATGTGTTTTGATTCGGTTGCCACCATCAAAGTGCACCGAAAATATCGCCACCACGTTCGCGTGGAGTTGAACAGGTTCGTGTTGTTCCGTTCCGTTTTGTAATTAGCGTAGTAGCAGTGGCAGATTGGAAATGTCAGGCGCTATGATTGACTGACCGTCGGATACCGGTCGGTCGGTTCTTCGTTCTGAGCTGCTGACGTCGATGTTAATCGGTAACGATTGATCTAGTGCGATCTCTCATCGATTGGGTTGATGATGGGAGGAGACGCCCCGGCGGGAAGTCTGCAAGGTTTGCGTCTGCAGAGTCTGTATTTCCGTCCCAATCGCGATTATCTTCGCTGATGACAATTTAATGATACTTTCTGCGAAATGCGTTCAACTATAACCTCGTCGGGATCTGCCCAACGGAAGGTTAAGTACCGTCTCACCGCTTCCCATCCCAGCAAGTGGTCTTAAGTGGCCGCCGGTTAGGTGGGAACGGAAGACACTGCAAAATCCATTTCTCCTTTTCCAAACGATTGCTAATCGTCTTGATGCGATAGTATAAATAAACAATGTACCAAATGCCGGTTTTCGATAGCAACGTTCTCTCTCTCTCTCTCTCTCTCTCTCTCTCTCTCTCTCTCTCTCGCACTCCCTTTCGCTAAAGTCATTTACACCGGAGCGTCCCACCGCTGCACACTCCAAAACTCGAGAACACTCGAGTGGCACGGCCGGGAGATGAACGTGATCGAGCGAATCGAAATGGGTAATTCGAGCGTAACTTGAAAAGTGGCGCGAATCCTGCCGAGAATCGATTATGTAACGTACAACGGGCGGCTCGGACAGGGAGTTTCCAATTCGGAAGGGGCCCCGGAAAGGTGGCGTCTGCTACTCGTCTGTTTCGCTCGCCGGTTAGTCATCGATCGATCAGCCGATCGGACCGGCCAATGACGTCCATTTCTCGGACGTGAGAAGCAGCAAGTTCGCTAACGTCCAACAAATGACCTGAGGCCCTGCGGCTGGTCCATCAATGCGGGTGGAGATGGCAATCTTTTCGAGAGTACATGCTTCTGGTGGAAGTGTTTCGCGATGGAAACAAGATCCTGCTACGTACGCGTAGAGAAAAAAGTAAAATCAGAAAAACAACGGAAAAAGACATGGTTAGTTTCAGCGTCACAGATAGTAGTTTATTTTTGAACGCTAACTAAAATTCGCATTACGGTTGCGAACAGCTGATTTGCCAGTATACGAGAACGGGGTTCAAGTGAAAATCGATGTCTAGTACTCCGGAGCTAATGGGCTGGATCTTAAGATGTATCCTACATTTCTCTTGATTCAATTCTGGTAAAGAAAAAATGAGCGCCAAAATGGATGTCGAAGAAAAGTGTAGCATCCAACTGCAAACATAATCCCGTACGCTATTTCTGTACCCGTACGACTGTACTCTTACGTAGGGAGATCTAAATTAGCTGTCCGCTAAAAGCGGATCCCCATTGACATGGACCACTTCCATCACGCCCGTTGACGGCATTATGAGCATGTGCTCTTCGCCCATTTCCATCACCTCCAGTGTTCGGGTAGTGTTCGTACGTTTCGATGGTTTGCCCTGGTTCGGACGTTGCCGATGCACTTCATAGCCGTGCGCTAATGTCGTCACATGAACGCGGCGGTATTCGTCGTTGTATTACATCATTCTCCGGCTGGTCGGAAGAATCAAGCCTGCACTCACACACACACAGGGAGAGTCGGGCTTTAGTGGCAACAGCCGCGACTATTTACGTCCACTTCCGCGACGGATATAGTTCAACGTTTCCATCGGGAACACAGTGTCCACATGTTCGCGCGTGCGGCATTATGCTAATTCGGGCTGTCATTTATTTGCGGTTATTGTTTTTCAACCTCTCCACACCCCGGTACCGTCTTCGCTACGGGCGACGTCGTGCCGACCGGCTGTTTGATTTATTTCTAATTCCTGCTGCCTCCCCTAGATCCCTTGGCTTGGCAGTCGAGACGTACAGGAAACTGTACACCGGAACCTAACAAAAACCCCGGCTAGACAAACGCGCGTCGTCCACACGCGCGGTCATTGACGTAGCGAAGAACGCAGGGAAATTGTGTCCCATCGCTGTGTTTTGTTAAATTACTGGTGCCAAACGCTGGCAGAATAAGCAGTCGAGCCAGAAGTGTAGTATTACCACGCTACATTGCACCAGATCATATGCCGTTGACGCTAACCTCATGACGTCCAGAGAAAGTCAACCTTTGTCGCCCGGAGCTGGATCCTCACGGGACAGGAGCTTCGGTCGAGAGCCGGACCTTGGCCACAAATGAAGTTTTATTGCATCGATTGCAGGGTGCATTTAGATTGATGACACTCGCTGCAGAATATGACCGCAGCACGCAACCGGCGAGTTTTGACACTGGAATTGAAGCGAATGCAACCCGGGCGTCCTAATGAAGTCCGTGCCTGATATTGCTGCATGAAATTACTGAATTGGGAATGTTTGCCGGATATCGCAGGCACCATAAGTCCCCTTTTGGTAATAACGCTCTTTCTCTCTCTTTCTATCTTGGGTCAGAAGCGTCTCGGATCTAATCTAAACTACGCAAACACTCGATCAGCCCGGAGCATTGTTGGTAGCAATCAATGAGTAATCGAATTCGAAGGGTCTCTTTGGATGTAAACAACATTTCCACAACAAATAGTCAGTTTCATTGGGATGAATCATCACAATCAAACCCCGAGTGGCGATTTACCGAAACCTGCTTCTTGGGAAAGAGTTTTCGATTGAATTTTTCGTATGGTTTAGCTCCTGCTCCCCAACCTTACCGGTAAAGTCTAGCTTCGGCATGATGTTGCAGAAAAAATACCACCCTAATGCGTATATCCTTCCAAGCGGGCGGAACTCCCGAAATGGGCCCCAAAATGGCGCCTAGAACTTTACGTATATAAAAAATCCGCTCTCATCACTTCCGTCACGACACAATCGTAAAAGGTTAGGTTAGGTTCACGTCATTCCACGCGGTCATTATAGTGCGATTACTCACACTCTCCGTCGCAGGGATTCGCAGTTTCCGCTGGCAAATGATAGGCTTTGGGCGCGGTTTTTATGTAGTCATAGTAGTGCAATTAATGGCCATGAGGGTGGGCTTTGTTTTTCCGTCCTCTGCTCGGTTCTACCGTCACTCATTATTACCATCGCGGCGATGGACACAACGCGATAAGAGCGGTATCAAAAATTTCACATTCACTCACCGAACGGCGGCTGACTCGATGAGTAAGCCTGTGCGCAGAATTAGTTTTATTGCCCCACTAATGCTTCATGGGAAAAATGGAACGTGCGTGCAGCGGGAAAATGGCGCAAACACGCGCGAACACTGCACTGCCTGCAGCGAAAACGTGCCTTGCGGCGAATCGGGCCAGGTCATCGCACCAGTTCCATCAATCAATTCGCCTCATCGATTACTGACATTGACCGCGCATCTCGAACGCACCACCGTTCGGGGCAATGGAATGGAAGTTAATTTATTTGATTGCGCCTTCCACTAAACACTGACACCGAGACGGCAACGGAATTGCAGTGGAAATCGTTTGCGAAGTAAATAGAACCTAGAACTAAGCTCGAGTGTAGTTTTTTTTTCTTCTATCGAATATTGATTGAAGGTAAACAAATCAATCAACGTATCGTGCGATATGGGAACTAGAGGTTGTGGTGGAAGTGTGATGGGACATAGACAATTTGACGTTAATGTACTGCCGAAATTACAGCAGTTTTTAGGTCAATAGTTGTTATGGGGTAAGGTTCTACTATTGATACTTTTGCTGACTATTCACGACGACGTTCAAACGAAGTCTCAAACTTGAGTGTACTTGAAGTCAAGTCGGTTTAGCGGAGGACTAAATGGGGATTTAGAGCAGTATATGCATCAGCCATTTGTATGTTGAAAATTTGCCACTAAGTGACACAAATGCGTCCATTGGCAATCACGAGCGGGTGTGCCAAATTCGAAAGTAAATCCCACGAAACGATCGCGGTCGCTTATCGTGTTCGTTAATTCCCGCGCAAATTTATCATCATGCCACGGGGATAGTGTTCAGTGGAGGTTGGTAAATATTGGTGTCTGTGTGTGTGTGTGTGTGCTAATAAACACGCTCACACTCTAATCCAATCCATCGTACGATGCTGCGACGGTCGGTTGGAACACTTTTTTGGACAAAGTCCAATCGCTCCGGTTGGACCTGTTTTCGGTGTGCGATCCGTGTGCATTTTATATGCGTATGCAGGTGGAGCATATTCATCATTCCCAACTCGCCAGAAACGTGGACACACAACGCGCACACACAAACACACATTCGAACGCAAGATCGTGTAGTTCGTTTGCCTCCTACACCATGTTTTTCATCCACCACCGCCAACGGAGCCAAGGGGTTTTGCAGTCTTCACCAATATTAATAGACATTTTGTCACACAACCGGTTGACCAACAACGCAAATACCGTCCGGGGAGAGTTGTAGTAAATGTCACCGGGGGTTAGTCGAAGGGAGAGGAATCTGTATGTCACAAGGATCACTCTAATCCCGCCACGTTTACGCGCACACGCGTCCGCATTAACCTATTTGAGGGAATTAACTTTATCCTGCCCGAAAGTCGTGATGGTAATCATTCCCGGCTGTAAGCACGGCACTATAAAGCTATCAAACAACCGACGGCAACCGAGGGTGGGGTTTTTAACTACGAAACGAAACCAAGTGTTGTATGCTGTACAAGAACTACACGCGCTGTCACGCTCGCATGCTCGCGTATGATGAGTTTTATTGGGCAATATTGTTCTACTTTACGATGCGGGCTTTAAACAAAAGAATCAAACAGCTGTTTCGAAACCGTGCCGTCATAAATGTTCCCTTTTAATACACTCTTTATGGATGATTTGTGTTAAAAAATTGCGATTTATGTTTTCCAGAAATTATTTTTCCACTCCAAAAATAAAATTCCAAATGCTCAAGGTCACATATATGCTGCCTGCCTTCCCACTAGAGTGCTTTGCGCGTGAAGCGTTGTCATCTGTGCGGGATAAAACGCGGCCGCGAACGACGATTCTGGCGCGTGGTATGTTTGTTGTTCCAAAACCTCGCCCGCGTGGCAAGGGAACGCTTTATTTACTCTGACACTGACCGCCAAAAACCGGTACCTATCCCAAAAACCGCAGAGCAACATTTCGCCCGGTTTTCGATAAACATTTGCCCCAAACCCAAGCTGTGCGGTCGGTTGCTTCGTCAAACAATAATAGCAGCGTCTGCGATCGTAGCAATCATTGCACTAATAACATGAATAGTGATGCCATCGTTACTAGCAGCAGTTGGTAAACATCGCTGTGGATTACGGATGCGGCTTTTTTTTGCGTTTTGTTTTGTTTTGTTTCACGCCAAGAGTGCATTAGAAGGCGGAACATTTGACACATACACCCCCGTTTCCTAAGCGTCACTAGGCGCCTCCATCAGGTTCGCGAGAATCTGCGATTTTCACGGTCAAGCTAGGACGCAACAAAGCAAACGGGAGGGAACAAAACGGCATCACTTGGCGCTGGCAACGCAGTAGGCGGTGGGACGTTGAAAAATTTAATTCATGTTAATACAGTGGCACGGCCCTGTGGTAAGCAAAAAAAAATACGCAAATCGTTAAACCATGACGGTCAAGCCCGGCCCGGTGATTGAATTATGTGTGTACGGAAGTCTGACAGGAGGTTTCAGTACGTTCCGCGCGTTCCGTGCCAGCTGGCTAGCTGACGGATTTAGGCGGGAAGAACGCCAGGCGACATTGTTTTATGTGATTCTGCTGCTGTTGCTGTTATTTACGATTTTATTTGAAATGTGTATGATTTGTCTGTGTGAGCCCTAAGGTGGATGAGTTTTAGGGGATTTTCTTATTGGCGCCATTATTCTTTGATTGTTGTTAATTGTTTAATTGGGATAGTAAACAATGTTTTCGCTATCCTATACATGGATATAAACAAATGGAATCCCCATAAAGGAACTAAAAATGATCCGATAAAAATGTTTTCTTATAACTTACTTATCCTAAAGCTATTTCGCTTAATTTGCTTCTTTTCTATTTAAAGTGGGACCAGACAGTTGAATATCGGTTTTAAAATTATATTTAAAAACTTGAAATAATTATTCATTTATGTATGCATTTATGCAAGATAATGATGATCAAAATTATTTTTTTACAAGAAGGAAAAAGAACTGGAAATTCCTCGTATGTAACGAACAATTCTATTTGCTTCACAAATTTAGAGCTTCTCGGCTGTCATAAGGGTTGTTTCACCATAGATCTGCGATTAGTTACCATGGATGTTACCTAGTCAAAGTCATCAAAGATCCTTTCAAAGAATAATAAAAGTAAAATCGTTTAAGAAATAAAAAACCAAAACGCTCATTACCCGCGAACGGGTTTCGTCTCATTTAACTCCAGATTAAAGTTTATTCGAAGAACTCCCTCCCGCCCGCTCATTTGCGGTGTTTTTGATACCGTTGATGTTGCCATGATGCCAATTACAAAGCACGTTTCATGTTCTAATGAAAGCAGCAGCAAAACCGTGGAAGATCCCCTCGCGAACCCATTTACATACCGCGCTATCTAATTTATAAGGTTCTTGCCGTGTGACTGGCTGCGTGACCGAGCTGGCTGGGGTGATATATTGGAACCGATAAAGTACAATCCACTTGCTGGGGTGGTTCGTGCGATGAGTACATCTTTCTGGTCAGTTTTTGCTCAAACCGCAGGATGGTTTCGGACACAGTGGGTGGTTGTCGTGAAGGACAGTGTTGTCTTGAACGCACACGCGAACGGCTCCGGTATCCCTGCGACAATAAACGATTAACAGCTGTGCGGGGGAGTGTGTGTGTGTGTGTGGGGTTGTTCCGCACGAGGTGGAAAATCACCATTTCCTCGTGCGTGCACGGTGTTCTGTTTCTCCACGTTCCACGGAGTTGTGCTGTTGCCTTTGTCTTTAAAGCAACATTCGAATACCCGTCCCCGTTTGTTTGTTACATTGAACGCACGTTGCGTGCGGTGGGGATTGCGCTTTGAAGTACCCCACCCAGCTCGGTTGCGAAGGAGTGCAATGGCCGCGCTTGGGTTTGAGCAGAATGCTGTTGTTATGATTTGCCGCGATACTATCGGCTCGTGAGGAATGAACGCGCAATGCGCTGGGAAGGGGGAGGGGGAGGGGAAAGTCCGTGTATGTGATCTTTCCCCACCCGTTTGCCAAACCACAAAATCCTACGGTATTTTTTTTTTTGGGGCGACTAGTAGCGTGAGGTTTGAAGAGAGGTGGCTCGCAGGGCGGAGCGATTTAAGTAGGATTAATGGCTGTCTTCGGCACTGCTCGGAATTTCAACATGTGAGTCTTCCGCAGGATCTGGTTTGTTTTTTTTTCTTGTTGTTTGTTAGGATGGTGGCACAAGCAAAAAAAAACATTTATTTCGTACAATGGCAGGAACGTTTCATTTTTTTTGGCAAGCGACGTCTATAATGCTACAATATAAATAGAATTTAAAATGTCAAAAGATTTTAACGTTTTTTTGCGATTATTGTGTTCTTCATGAAATGCTTTGGTTAGTTTAATTTATAAAACGAGGTAAATGGTGTAACATAGAACCCTAAAAAAACGAACATTCAAGTAAACTGATACAAGCAGCAAATAGAAAATAGCGCCATCTGTTGATGGGTATGGTAACGAAAAGATTCATTTTTTCTGTTTCTAACACAATTTCACTTAATTTTAATTGCTCCTCAGATTATCGATAAATTGGAAATTTAAATTTTCAACTCCATTTCCATATAAAATTTTATTTAAATACGACAGATTTTATGACAAATCCCCTTAGCTAAAACTGTGTCTATCTTTAGCTTTTCTCTTGCGAACTCTGCATCCTAAACAATCAAAAACCATAGTTAACAGGCACTCGAAGCCCGAAAGATACAACCATGAGTTGCGCATGATTTGATTTACCTAATAAATGTAATTAACCAGCGATACTCTTTTCCCGGCAATACTTGGAAACTATCAACCATTCAGATGTAGCTGTTCGCCCTATAAAGGGTGAACTTTCTGCCCGGACCAAACTTTCACGTTCGGGAGCGATCGAAACTTATTTATTCAACATGCGGCGGGGTGTAGGTTGCGAAATTCATAGCTCCAGGGCAGTGGGTTGTAGAGAGAGAAAGAGAGAGGCTATCAACCCTTCCCAGATAGAATGGTACTGTAGCCGCAGAATCACAGAACCATCCGGAATGAAAAAGGTTGTCTTTGTTGTAGTAGGCGTCATCGTCATCATCATCATCATCCTCATCTCGCTCATCAGGAAGGTCCTTTTAATGCTGTAACAAATCGAAATAGGAAAGGCCGAGTTGTCACCGATCCCCAAGTGGATGCTCCGCCGCTTCAGCACCAGAAGCGGAAAACTAATTAAAAGTGAGCTTTCGCTTTTGCGAAATATGATAGCGAAATTTGATTTCAAATCGTTCCCCGACCGGGGAAAGGCTTTCAGCGCGCTTTCGGGAAGGGTTGTTGTCCTTTCGACAACAAGATGGCGAGTGCTTTTTCGGGGCAGTACAAAGGATCAAAACACCATCTTACGCGCGGTGGGGCGTATAAAATGTAATAAACAAATAAAAAAATCACGGTAGAAGAAAAGATGTTGGATGGTTGGTCTACCCGCCTACTCCCTCTTCGTATCCAGTTCGTTATAATGAATCAAATCAGAACCCTTATTAGGTTTCGACAGGCGTGCAGGTAGCTGGAAAGTATAGTCCCATCCTTCAAAACACACCCGGGACATTCAGCACATCTGAATGGGGGGTTTTCTAACTGCCTTTTTTTCTCTCTCTCTTCACGCTTCATTTCGCAAACAAATCGCATCGCTGGAACGCTAATCTGTGAATCCAGCGCTACCGTAAGCCTTCCCCATAGAGCTTATAATTTCTGGAACGGTAGCGAACGGTGCAGATAATCTGCTGGGGATAAAAGACTTCCAAAACTGGGAGATTAATGTCAGTCTGTTGTGTTGAGCATTTCGAGAATTTCGCGGGGCTTAGGGGGGTTTTCTTTTCCTTTTGTTTTTGTGAACCACCTGGGCGAGCCTCTTTCATTCATGCGACGCGAGCCATGGTAAATTCGTCAGCGACCAAGACGGTTTTATCTTTCCCGTCGAAGGGAGATAAAACAAACCGAAATTTTAAAAAGGAACAAGTTTCATATCTGGAAATAGATATGTTCCGGTTACAATCTTCGCATAAGATTAATTCATTTTAGGTGATGGATTGTGATGTATTCGTTACATTATTCATCTTAATCAACACCAAACTAAATGTTCAGAAATGGTCCCACAATGCTGGAAATGGCAGTAGGTTTGAGTGGAAAAATATGCCAAGGTGCCTGTTTGTACCGGGAAGTTTATTAGTACAGCTTTGTGTGTGTTTTGCCAACGTTCGCGTTCGATCACGAATCAAATGAGAACACAACAAAAAAACGATCCAAACAATCGATGAAACGCAACAAGAAGGCACGTTTGAAGTAACCGTACGTCAGAAGCGCGCACGATCGATTGTGTGTGCACGCCGTTTTCATTGCCCATTATCGACTTATTGGCACGGACAACTTGTGTAGGCCTTTGCCGAACGCCAAAAGGTGTTTATCAAAAATTATTGCCCGTTTTTTTTTTTGCCTCCCGCTCGCCCGAACGAGGGTGTTTATCCTTTGATTACAGCACAATAACGCAGGGCAAACAACAACAACACATTATTGGCTATTCATTTTGCAGAAACACGCTCCCGCTAGTCGCTAGATGACCTCCGCCTCAACAGATTTCGTTTGCTCTTGAAACGAGACCGTATTCACCAGGTCGTTCGGAGGAAATTGATAGTGTTTAATATGCGGCTCGTTCGGTGCAGTTCTAATTTTAGCTCGTAATCGAACAGAACTGACCCCGATGGACCATTCGCCCTCGGGCTGGCTTGCAGAAATCACATGTCGCAAATGGGCCAAGTGTGAATGAGGAACACCGGCACCGTGGTGGAAACGATCAACGAAGTGTTGGCACAAAACATGAACGAGCGCCGTGTTGTTGAACCGATTTTCGATCGCTTTTGAGGGAACAATATTTGATTCCGATTGCTGCTCGCAACTTCTCGTGTGTTCATGCTAAAGGCTTGTTTCGATTGTTCGCTTTGGGACATCCTCAATCCGGGGAAATGGTTCGGGAACGGAAGATATATTGGAGGACAATGTTTAGGTGCGAAAAACTACTGACGCACGACGATTCGTACACACACACACACACCCCCGGAATCAAAACGGTAGTAAACATGCACACCAACCAACCATGTCAAGACGCACCGTTTTGCTTCGCTTTCACAATCGGAACTCCCTTCCGAGAGCTCCGTAACTTCCGCAGTAAATAAGTGTAACTTCACGCGTCAGGAACGTCACCAGCAATTGCCTTCGTTCTATGCGCGCACGCGTGTCATGCTTCGGGCATCGGACTTGCTAACACCCGTCCCCCCGCCCCGTTGCCACACCATTTGTTTACGCACCATTTTCGCGAGGTACGTGTCCGTTGGTACGCCCAATTAGAGTGTCATTGCCGGGGGCAGGCATCGATCACTTCATCAACTTGTTTTTCCCGATCCTGGCGGAGCTTGGCGATCGTACGAGTTTTGCGAACTCCAGCCACCGAATTGACGTCAGAGCTCGAGGAGGGGCGGTGAATGTTATTTGTATGATAAATGGCGCTAGGGAGGGAACGAGCGAGCGAGCGAGCGAGCGAGCGTGCAAGATCTATAGATCCCCGCGGTAATGACAAGCGCGAAAAAGAGCAAACGAAGCTGTCATGCTCTAAGTGATCGTGATAAGATAGTGGCAGTGGTTTGATGACACGCGCGTAACGCCCGGTAACACCCGGTAACGCTCGGGTTTGTTTTTGTTTGGGAGATATGTTTAGGCGCGACGTTTTTGTAAATAGTTACCCCAGACCGCTATATCTTATCTGACAACCGGAAGCAGGATATTATCAACGGCTATAAGCGACTTTCGCTCACCTTCCGTAACCCATCTATCCTTGACCGAATTCGGCACTCCCAAGGTCAGCACCCGCTTAATCGTGATCCGGTTCGGTCGCATGATAAATGCCACGAGCCGCGGGTAAATGATGCAGAAAATTTGTTTTGTTTGAGCCACTGCCAAAAAACGCTGCAAAACGATATTTCACGAGCATTTCCCACCCGCGGATGGTCCGGCGCGCGACGGAGAAATAATTATCGATTTTGCTTGTGATATATTTTTTTATTTGTTTTTCGATTTTACCGGTCAGTGGCGGTGTTTGTGTGTCGTTAACATTTAAATTGGCTCGAAATAGTGTACGAAACGCTGGATGCGTGTAGCCGTGTCCAGCTACCGGGCGGGATGTGGTCGAAAAACGTTGCAAATTAGTTTGGATGTTGGGGTTTTTTTTTTTTTTAATTGGATGTTATCTTGCTACACAAGTTTGGATTTACAGACGTCACCGGCACGTCTTGGTGACTAGGGGAAGAACTAATTAAAATAGTAAAACTATCACGAACGGCCACGAATGGCGTTCAGCTGCACCAAGCGCGTGGCAGGAGGTTATTTTTTTCCAAATATATTTAATGATTCTTCAAAGTTCTCTTTAGGTTCTTGATTCTGTGATTCTGTCATTGTAAAGAATAAAATCAGATTTAGCGTATAGTGTTACGAGATGGTGACTCAGATCCACGAATTCTATTAAATGAATTGAAATGAATCGCTTATGTTTCATGAAGCACTATAGAAATTAACTGGTTCAACCGTATCGATTTCAATTCTTTCACGGAATACTCACCAAAGACTAAAAGTCTCTTCCCTTCACTCTTTGGTCTTACAATAATATCCGATGATCATCGTTTCTCAACAGTTTTAGAATTAAAAACTAAAGAGTTGTTGAAGGGAAGGTTCAAATTCCGATCCCAGAACGATTCAAAAGACTCTTTTAATGACTCTTCAGACACATCGCCAGTCGTGATGTTTTCCTTTCGGAAACCGGTAGCTCTCTAGCGAGAACGTTCCAACAGCCGTTCCTATCGAGATTCTACTTCCCCCACAAGGGTTCCCTCCGTACGCGACCTATCAAGGTGCAGTGTTAATTGGTTTGGCTCGGATGGCGGAACGGTTCCGCACCGATCCGGATCGGTGCAGATGTCGGTGGGCTGGTGGGCCCCTGCTTGGGTGGTGGACGTGTTCTGTGTTATCGTTGCCACACGGTTCCAATGGATCCACGAGTTGCAATCTCCTCAAGATGGGTACGGGCGTGGTGGCAGGAACCGGAACGTCACCCAGTTGTAATGGTGCATAAAGGTAGATGTCCGTTCGCGCGAGCATTTGTTTCTGATTACAAAGTACGGTCTTCGCCAGAGATCTGCGCCACAGCTGCTGCAACTGCTGCAGGTTGGCCTTATTTAGAGTGGTTGTCCACTTGTGATGTATGCACCTGTGCCCGATTCGCATCCGAGTCAGCCTGTCCGTTTGCGTGGGAGTTTATTTCGGCGTACGTCTTTCGCCAACGGTCATATGAGAGAGAGAGAGGGAGAGAAAAGAAAGAGCGTGAGAAGACGGCGAGCGCACTTTTGAGTGAAAGATCTAAAATTAGAAACACTCTTTCACGGACGGCGACGTCGACATCCACTTACACCGGACCGGGTGGGCCCTTCGGGTGGTCCGGAGGCGGTGGTGGCGGCGGCGGCGGCGGCGGCGGCGGATAACACGTACCAATGAGCAATGTGGCAATGAGCGATGAAAGTTAATGTCATGTTTCGCACTTGGCGCGGCCGGTGCATTCTGCATTTAGCATTCCGCCACTTCCTCGCACGTTCAGGCCTTCCTGCCTGCAACGACTGTTGTCCACTCGGCAGCAATCAGCATAAGCAAACAGCTTATCGGACCATGGAACGTGACGCTGCGGTCACTCGACTTCACACGGTGTTCACATCGAATGTTTTCGCACCTGAAATAATTGGGCCACTACAGCTAGGAAGTCCGTTTGACATGTTCTTCAAGAGTGTAGCAGAACTCAAACATTTCCTCCCTGCTTTCCATCTTAACTTCCCGGTCTTCCAACGTGTAAATCAATTTTCTACCCAAACTGACGCAAAATTTGCTTCGAGAACGAGAAATTTCCGTCCGAAAGACCCGGGTTCTTAACCGAATCACCACGAGTGGAGCTAATTAAATGGATTCGGCGATGGTGGAACTAATGGTGGTCCGTCGGTGAATTTGACGCCGGGTTTCAAGTTCCAAGTGGCTGAAACTGTCGTCATTACAACTGCCGTCGGAAACTATCACGTTTCGTACGACGCAAAGGGTTTTCCATGTGACGCGCGAAACATTGAGGTGCGCTGAGGAACTTTGCTCTTCATGTGTTTTAGCATGTTCCTATCTGACGCATTCCCCCGGAAGCGTGTGGAAATATGAGCATTAGAAAGCCACTTGATTAGCACATATCCGGGAGACACGAGTTTCGATCGGTTTGAACTTTGAGCACCCCACGGAAACCGTCGGAGAACCGCGACGGAGCTTGCTCGAGTTTGCAAAATCATCGTAAACATGCTCTGTAGAGCTAGTCCATTATCCTGGTGCTGGGACGTGAGGGCACACAAAAATAGCAGCCTCGTTTCGGAGCGTTTTTGTGCAGAACAACTTTCGTGCGGCGGTGAGGAACAACTTTCAGTTCAAAATTTTAAAAGGGCACTTGACAGCATCGTGTAGGTTCTCGCTTCTTGTGTACCATTTCGTAGAAGTTTAGAAGGCTACCACCTTTGTTGGGTGTGCAAGAGAGTTGGGAAACGGTCTCACTTGTAGTTTTCGAACGTCACATCTCGTATCGGATGTTTTTTAGTAGTTGCCCTTTTAGTATGAAGCAGAGTTATGCTCCAGGTGCTCATTGGATTTGGGGAACTTTTAGGCGTTATGGGCGGTTGTATAGGGATCGAAAAAGTATTGATCAAAAGAACCACTTTCGTTATGGAGACGTGGAGTAAAATAAAACATGGCAAAATCGGAATAATTTTACGATATGAATCAGTCATTTTTCATCAAAACAACTATTGAAAGAATACTATAGCTTAGGTCAAACACGTCTTGTTTATTGGTACGATATTTATAACTGTTAGTACTATATTTATTTATTTTTTATTTTATTTTTTTTTATTTTTTTAGTTGACTATATTTACTATATTAATAACTTGTTTTGATTGCTAGTGAATACTCTTTCCGAAATAAATTTTACTTTAAGTATGAGGAGCAAAAAGTATTTCAATACAACCTTGAAAGATGGTTTGGATTTTTTTCATTATAAAGACTATAATTTGAAATGAACATGACTCACAACTTTCATGAAAACCTTATCTGTTAAAATAACAACAAAAGAATTGATCAAAATCCCAATTCTTCAACCCGTATGTGGCGCGTTCACATCCATTTGGGAACCCTTTCCGACACCCAACACCCAATCGAAAGCAAACGCTGTCAATATTTTCGTATGACGCGCCCAAATGGAAAACAAACAGCTCTCCTCACCTGGGTCGGGTGTAAACCGTTGCGTGGTGGTGGTGGTGATCGCGTGAGAAAAATAAAGTTCGAGCCGGTGCGTGAACGTTTCTGCTTGTTTACACTTTTTCTTCCGACAGCCTCCGCGGTGGCATCCGACTGCGTGAGGCTCGTGCTGGTGAAATCATTTTTCGGTTCATCGCACATACGCCGCGAGCGATATAGTTTGCTGCACCGGAAAGCTCAAACGCTTATCCAATAGATTGATAATGCGTAGTTAAATTTCGTTCCCTCGAGTTCGCTTTTCATGTTGCGGTAACTGAAACGCGTTAGGGAAATACGAGTAGAACACGCTCCGCATGGAAATGGGTGGCCGGGGTGTAATGTAATCAAACCGCCCCACTGTTTGTTCCCATTCTCACGTTTCCAAAGCTTTGTCTTTGGCCGATTTGGCACACGTTTATCGGGCTAAACCATCGTGTGTGAACGTTTTGAGATCGACACCGTTGCCAGAGGAATTATTAAAGCGTTACTTAAACAGATACGTTTCAAATCGGGGCGGTATTCAAGACTGGTGCTTTTGTTATGGACAGAACTTGGGAAAGATAAGTCCTAATCGACGATGGGAAAACGTTTTCCACACATCATTTATAAATCAAACTTAGTTGTTTTGTTTTTCCATTGAAATCTTTCTAACCTTACTCGAAAACTTAGCGTTTATTTTCCAACGATCCCAATAAAACACGACCTATTTTCGTGTTTGGATTTGCAAGCGAATTACTAATTAAGTCGAGTATTTTCCCGCTCGAACTACAAACCCAGCTGCCACTCGCGGTCAATGAAAACTCGCTCGTAATGAGAAGAAAATCTTAGCCAAGTGGATCCTAATTAATCGACAGGTTGTAAGTCATACGATGCCTCCGTTTTTCCGCCACCGCAGGCGAAGGAACGGGATAGGGAAAACATTTAACAGCATCGAACATCACGGTTTCACCGGGCATTCGACGAGGAAACCGATAGGGGACAGCGAGAAGTAAACACTTCGGAATGTTATTACCATTGCCATGGGGGAAAAAACGTTGAGATTCCACGGAAAACTACTTTCTGCTTTCTGCACGCCCCGCTGTCGTATTGCGCCTTCCAATCGCATTGTAGGTGTAAATCCACCTGGTAAAGCGAAAAGTGAGCTTTTGTTGGCAACAGCAACGCGATGCCTTCGTCTTGCGCGACCTGAAATGTGAGGAATATTTATTGAGCGGCGAGAGGAGAAAGAGAAAAAAAGTACCCAGCATTCTTGACGCTTCCCTGCGCTTCAATGGCTCCGTACGATACGCGATGGGAAATGTAATTTTCCACCCAATACCGATTCAATTTGATCCGCGCGTGTCCTGTACCATTCGCTCACTCACACTGAATATGGATATTAATGAGGTTCGGGGGGAGGGGGGGGGGGGCAATGCAAAAAAAAAAACGTTCTCGACACGCTATGCGAAACATCCGTTCATCGCTGGTGTGCCGAACACACGTTTGATCGTTTTTATCGATTGCAATCAGTGAGCCTTTTTTGTGAGATGAGTTCGATTCCAATGGGCAGGGCGACGCCATTGCTGAATACATTAGTCAGCAGGACTTTCCCCGTCGCATGATACGCAACATGATTGAACTGGCCAAGCTCCCCGGTTCTGCCCGGTCCCCCTAAAGCCGCTCGTATCGGTGTTCCTAATGGGTGTGTGAGGTTAATGCCACTTCCGGACGGACGCCCGTCGCTGACAGGTGTGCGAACGAATTGAACCGTCGTCAAATTAAGATTGATTGTCGTTGGACACCGCGTGCGGTTAACGATGACACCACCACGGTGCACCTGTTTCTCTCGCGTTCTCGGTGAGCAAGGCAAAGTGGACGAAAAACCCTGCACAGCACAGCGAACGAACGAAACGCGAGCGACGAATCCATTTTCAGTGACTGACAGTTGCTCGCTGCAAAGCCTACTTCTCAAGACTCTTCACCACCGGTAGTTGCTGTCAATAAGATAGCTTAGCAAATACCTTAATGTAATTATCAAACAGTCAAGAATAAATTAGCAATTGCGTTCGATAACATTAGCGCTACATTTCTTCTGTAATAGATCACTTAATATGCTGATTCACGGGAGGGTATTTATTAGTCACATGATCAGCGTTTGTGGCTGTCGTTGCAATGGCACTGGTTCGAATCCAGATCTTTCCACCACAGTGTGTTTTTTTTCCTTTCAAGATTTCAAACGTTCCTAACGAATGCAGATAAAGTAAAGTATAAAGCGTTTTTCAACGATTTTTTCACCTAATAAAGGAATATAAAATTAAGAAAGGCCAGTGAATGATGCGATACCATCATGCTAAGTACTGGCTAAATTGATGGCATATCGTTTCTCTGTTCTCCAAGATTAGATGTTTACTGAAAACACTTCAAGCCCCTTACTGAAACCTGAAACGTTTCACATACATTCCCCGGAATGTGTTGATTTGTTTCTCAAACAATTTCCAAACGATCGCCCCCGAAAAGCTGGTCCGAAACGGCAATCAAAACCATTTTCCGTAACGGATACCGGGTCAAGGTCCTTCCACCAAAACCAAAGGGACCAAGGGCCCCCGTCCGATAGAAGTTTCAATGAAGTAATAAAAACCCCATAGGTTGCATTATTTTTAGACACGACGCTAGTACGATATATTTTTCCTCCCAGCCGCTGCTGACTGAAGCCGCAGCATCCATAAATGACCCCCAAAAACCCACGCCTTTGGGTTTGGGTTTCCATATCAACACCACGAGTTGCTACGTTTTTGTTTGCACAACAATCAACGTTTGTGTGTGGGTGAGAGAAATGTCGGGTGGCATGGTTTTGATTTTTCCTTCCATTCCCTTGTGGAGGTTTGTTTTCGTGAAAGACAGTTTTCGAATATTTTTCTCCAGGCGAAGAACTTGTTGCGTGTGGAGCATTTTCTGTCTTTCCTCTGGAAGCATGTCCAATTACTAAGAACTGTCTCGGAATCCAGTGGATGCTAGAATGGATCTAAATATCAAACACGTCATATCGTTCGGGATTTTCCAGCAGCATTTTTCCCGGAACCGTGTTGCGGGCATGAAAACAAAATCTCCATAAAACCAACACCATCGAAACCGAGCCACGAGAAAACGCGCAATAGAAGTCGAGATTTCCAAGAACGGGGCACACCTTCCAAGCAGCCTGGTTCATCTGCTGCCTTATCCTGGTTCGTTCCTCCTACCGGGAAGACATTTTCCGGCATTCCCTCCCGCGGCTGGCCTTCACGCTTCACGCGCCCCTCCCCCGTTTCGATCGGTTATGCTCCAATTAATGTGTTACATGGGGCGAACACAAACAGATGAGGTTTCGCCCGATGCTTTCTTCGACCTTCCCTCCCTCCCCCCGCAAACGCATTCCATTTGCGGAATCTGGTCGTAAACGATGGTTCGCATTTAGTTAACCTCGTTTTACGTGCCGGTGCTTGCAGAATTTTGGGCATTTATCGGCGAGCATGTGATAACGCCGCCAGTGTAGCGCTTTCCATTCTTCATTCATTGCGCCCACGATGCGAACGCATCACCACGCAAATTGGTGTGGCGTTTGCTTTTCTCCGACTGTTCGGGTGAATTCATAAGAGGAAAACAGCGTCCGTCTAAGTACGCAGCTGTGCACGCTGGGGTTGGGTAATGAATTAATTAAGGCATCATTTCGACGAATATTAATCTCGCGTGCGTTCTTTCCCTTCTCTCCTTGCAGGTAAGTCTCACTTTCGGGCTTCGGATTTGCGCTGAAATATCTCTCCCATCTGCCGCTGGTAAGCGGGTAAGGTATGTCGAAACTTTGGGTGAATTTTCTAAGCGTGAAAATGAAATCGTACGCCGGTTTTTTGGAATTGATTTCCCCCCAACACACCACTGCTGACCTTAAAACGTGGATGAGCCGCAAGCCTTCAAGACAGCCCATAACTTGTTGCTCTTTTGCTCCGCAACTCCAACCGAACTCGCTTCCGGCATCGGTTCCGGTCCGGAGATCCGGTGGCGGGAAAGAGATCGGACGCGATCGATCAAACCGACCGATGAAAACCGATAACCGTTCCCATGCCCATCGTTCGGTTGGCGACCACCTACCTACCCCTTTGGGCCGTGCGCTTCCGACGAGGTTAATTAGTTATGGAAAGTATTGTTGTGTTTTGTTTTTCTTTTCCTTTGTTTTCCCACTGTGTATCTTGTTTAATCTTCCGTAGGGCATGGATGGAAACAGATCCGATAGGGTGGAATGGCGAACGTTTCTCATTATGCGGCGAGATTTAAGCGGCAAATGAGATGTTGGACGTTGTAATTAATGGGGTTGATATTTAACCCAATTTAATGTTTAACTGAAATAAGTGATAAATGCTAAATTATGGTACAAATCATAACAATATCGCTTTCTGTGTCCCTAAGAAAATTCTTTATAAATCAATGTTAATAATTTATTTCAGCTATTTTTATTTCAATCACTATTTGTAAACAGTGCCTTTAGTGCATAAAAATGTCTCTTAAAATTTCTCTTCATACCAAAGCACTCTCCAGTATGATGTTGACTTAAAAAAAACGAGGTGACAAAAATGTCCCGCCATACCAGCACGATCTCATCTCGACAGTCCATACGGCACCAGAGTATTCGTCGCTCGTGGAAAGTGTCGATACAGTTTAGGACGATTAAAACCAGTCACACTCGAGCCCGGGAACCAAACGCGTAAACGGTGGAATGTATCGTCCGCCGCGGCCGGGCATTTGCGACACAACACTCCAGGCCAGTTGTTCGCCATCGTTTACGGATAATTATTGATAATTGATAAAAGCTATTTTGCACCACACTTCGGGCACGAGCAGGCAACAGAAACGAAGCCATCTGACGCATGTGGTCCGTGAACCTGAATCCGGTGCCCATCGCCATAAAAAGTAAGCCACCGGAGCAAGCGCACAACAATCGGATCGGTAAAGGTCTGGTTTTTTTTTTTGCAATCAAACATGGGCAAAAACACCGGGAAAATGTCATTGGCCCCTGCGGGTAGGAGGGACCGGTTGCTGTGATGGAGGAGTTAACTTTCAAAGGGTTTATTTATTTTTCAAGCGAGTTTATGCCCACCCGCCACGAGATGGCGCCACTTGCTACAGGCAACGATGACACATGGAATAATATTGATTTTTTACACGTTAAATAACAACCATAAAACAAAAAAAATGATATTAATTCGAAGATTCTAAATACAACGTAAAAGTAATGTTTTATTTCGGAAAGACTGCTTTAAAACTTCAGTTCGTTCACACTTTGTTGACAAACAGCACTAAACCATATAACTAAGACACCGCTTCAAAAGCTCAAAACATCAATTTAGACACTTTCTTTGTATCGTATGAGTTGGCTTAACGTTTGATTCCCAGCAAACAGCCACTTTTGCCGCACTTCAGTTTCGGTAGAAATCGCATAAAATAGGTAAATAAAGCAGATTTCGTTCACCTAAGCGAAGCGAAAGACAAACATCGCTCCACGTGGTATCCCAAATTTCGGCCAACATCTGAGGCACGGCTCTTTCCCGCCGGCACGTTGTCGTGGTGACGAGATATGAGCATGAGGCATACAGCTTCACCTCGTTGCGATCGCACTTTCACAATCGTAAAACAACGAACAACGGGTGAAGCCCAAAAACGAAGCAGAGCAACAGCTGAAAAAAAAACACAACATGACCCAGGTCGATGTGATAAGTAAGCAACATGCTTCGCACGCACGCAAGAGCCCCCATCGCAACTGACTTCGCGAAAACCGGGTTTTCGAACTTGCCCATAAATTGTGCTGCCGGCGTCGGTGCATGTGCGCGCGTATTTCGCGTCATCACCACCCGAGAGAAGGGGGTTCACACGCACCCGGCTCCTTATCCTCCCGGTCTGACGAACCGGCTTTTTCGCACCGACTCTCCCATCGCAGCGAACGGACGGATGGACGAGCCTCCACCTGATGAGCCTCGCCCGATTCCGTTTAAACAGCGGCCAGGAGTCGGGCGGTGAGGGTAATCAAAGAAACCGAAAGTGATTGCCTTCCTGTGTTGTCGCTTCCTTCCCGTAACCGTCCGGGGGACTCGCATGGAGTTTATCCGGACTTCATCGTTGTCGAAGCCGAAGCGCCTCCGGGCAAGTGAAATTCAATCGACCGTCGGCGATTATGTCCACCCCGGGGGGGGTGGTTGTCTGTTTTTGTTTGGTTGGATCGTGGCTTTTCATCATCACCATGTTGCGACGAATTGTCATGGGCCGTCGTGTGTCGAGTGTGGCACGTTTTTTTGTGTGAAGATTTTGAGAAATGCTGTTATCGTTATCGTTTTTCATGCTGTACGAACGCTAGTCGCTTTTTGATTTTCTGTGGCTTTGATCTCTGGTAGAATGAGTTCAGAACAAAGTGCCATTCGTCTTTTTTGTGAGAAATTTGATTTTGATTTTTTCTGCTTTAATAAAACACATACAGTTGAGGTGTGAAGTCAAAAAACTAAGAGAGTTACAAAATTTAAAAAATATAAAAAATATATTTTCAAATAACGAAAATGTCCGTTTGAAATCAAAACTATAGCCGCACATGTAAATAATCTAAACACAAATGACAAAAATTGTAGGGTAAGCCTCTTCAATAGCTGGCTTCCTAAGTGCTCCATTTTCTTAATTTACATCTTAATAACGAAAAACCGCACTGTATGCGAGCCGGCATAAATTTTGTCCGCCACTGTGTGTATTTTGCGCTCAGAAACATCTGCAGCAAAATCACTCATAAATGCAAACATTTGATCCCGAAACAAAAGACACCCTCCGGAACCACTTTCCGCCCACCGGGTCGCCATAAATCACTCCTCGAAACGAACGCACATCAAAGCTGCAAACCGAAAGCGCATCATGGCCAATGTCTGGTTGCCACCGGCGAGCCCACCGGCTGGAGGAAGAAAAAAAAACATGATGACCCTTTTTAATGGCTAAGCAAACACATCTTCCCAAACGCGAAAGCCCCAAAGAGAAAGAGAGATAAAGAGAGAGAGCGAGAGAGAGAGAGAGAGAGAGAGAGAGCTCGATTCGAACAAATCGGACGGATGGGAAGGCCACGGAAGCCCAGCTTAGCCCTTTTTCTACGTTGTGATGAAGCGCTCACCGTAGATAATGGGACGCGGGTAAGCGCCTCCGGGGGTAAACATCGTCTAACACAAACGAGTTTAAAAAAATCATACTCACACACACATGGGATGGGACGCGACGATGAAAGTAAAGGCTTCCCAGCACTAGGAGAAATGCTTGGTTTTAAATGCGGTTGAACTATCCGGTGGGGTCATTTTTAAGGTGTAAATAGAAGTGCTCAAAAAGGGCTAATAGTTGCGTTACTTCACGACAGATTTAAATCATTTTTATACACTTTAATGATGTTGCTGTTAGTTACTCATAAAAAAAATGCAACACCATGTCCGTTCTAACACCGGGGGAAAATGTTTGGGTTGGCCGTATGCTTCTCCTAGCTCATCAACCCACCACATCGCACCCAAAAACAAAAAAATCTCTCTCACCGATTCCCTCAACGATTCCAAAAATAATTCCACTTTTTCCCAAATCCACTCTGTTCCGCATTTTCATCAACCATCCCACTGTGTTTGCTCTTGCACTGCAAAAGGGTGGGTGAGGGGGGTGCACCCACCCTTTTTCGTGCCCGATCGCTTTTGCAGCTGCGTTTTCCAATCCGAACCCAAATCCGTATCCAAACGAACGCTGTTCCGCCCGTTTAGTCGGTGGGTTTTGTGAAGTGTTTTTTTTTTCCTTGTTTCAGTCCTTACCGCCGCCTACTGTTGGGTGTTCGTCCCAAATTTGCTCTGTGTTCATTTTCATCGTCCGACCCCACCGGCAAATTGGATGAAACGATGTCATTTTCGATATATTATTTTTAGCGTCGTATTGTCCGTTTGTGTGTACGTTTTGAATTTGCCAAAAAGTGTTCTCAAAGTGAACAATCGAAGTAGGGAAATGGGTTTTTTTTTGCTGTATGAAGATTTTTCGAAACACCTTTTATCAATATCCTATTTTAGCAGCGAAACGAGGCCACAAAATTGACACCGTCGCTATTAAAATCACGCTCACGGAGCACCACCGTGAATCTTTTCATCGTTAGCGCGTTTCGATGAGGAAAACACGTCACGGCTGCTCCCAAACCACGGTTCATAATGTCAGCGATGTGTGACAATGGGTACGTTCCACGGTGACAGCCCGTTTGCCCCTTCCAAAATTTAAAATTCATCCCGCATGAGAATAAAGATGTCAATCACAGTCCACCCCTAAACGCAGTCCACTCACCAAGCCGGTCCGTTTTACTACGGTGATCGTGCTCTTCCTTCCTTCCTGTGCTCGATCCGGTTCCGGTTGCCGGACGCTGGGCGCTCTTTTCATAACGCTTTCATAAGAGATGAAACATTCTAGCGAGAAAGGAGTTCATGCTATTTCTATGTGCCTTTTCGAACAACTTTCCGCATGGAACTTGTGCTCCTCCACTGTTGGCTCCTGTGGCAGCAAAACGAGGTCATGTACTTTACCTTTCAACGTCCTGCTCTTGTCTACGATTGACGTTTGAAACGGAAGGAATGCAGGGGGAAACTTCGCTTGCGATTAGCGCAGCTTTCTGGTAAAAAATTCAGTACATTTATACGCAGATGATAAGTTATGTTGCTAGGTACTGAAAAAAAGTGAAAGAGAAATAAATATTTGGGGATCATTTTTGTGCACTAAATTTCCATTTGGTTAGGTACTTGAAAATTTAAATTTCAATTTCAATATTCTACTGATTTATCTTCAAATGGCTTACGATTTCTGAATTTACTTTTTTAGGTAAATTTCAGAAACACAAAAATCAAGCTCAAGAATCAATCATGCATAAGTTAAACATTTGTTTATATTTATTGTTATTTGGCTCACTAGCTATTAGTTGGCAGGTCTCCGAAACAGATATTATTTGATTTTCTTTCCACCCTCCAGTAGCAGTTTCAGTTAACCGCTACCGTCTTTATTGTACCATTGGTAACCACCTTTACGAGTCTCGTAACGTGCCAAAACCGGTGTAGGGTACAATTATTACACCCCACCGGAGTTTACTAACGCTTAAAAAAAATCAAAGAAAAATACCCTGCCTAAACAATTGCGAGACAAAACAGGCCAATTCGCCATAAACTGGTCGGTTTCATACGGTTGCTGATGCAACACCCACCGTAAGTCACTGTGTAATTTACCGTCCATTTCCCATATTTTTTTTTATTTGGGCCACCAAAGCCAAAGATTGGCTTTTAAGCGGCTTTGTTTTGGCACGGGGTTTCGATCACTGAAATTGCTTCTCGATCTTATCCGTCCGTGCTTCTCGCGCATCCACTGGAAGGAAAGAAGGCGTGAAGATAAAGCATCATGTTTAACAGCTCCGGCGATGGCAGCTTTTTCTTATTCGCCAGTTGGGGGCGGCATTTTTGGTTTTGTATAAAGAAGTGAATTGAGCGAACCGAAGATACCGAAGATACATCGGGAGAAAGAAACAACGGTCTTCGGCAAACGGTTTTGACCGGCACGACCGAATGGTCAAATGGTCGAAACCGGTCGAAAGTTGGCAAAGAAAGCGCATCACGCGCAGGCTCCCCGGCCAGTTGCATATCCCCCCAAACCATGATTGCATGCATGTGCGCGTTAAAAATGAGCTTTTACTTTTCCGCTCATCGTCATCGATTGCGTTCACGGTCATCCGAGACATGGTGATCCGGACGACCAAACCGCGCCGCCATGCATGATTCATGAGCCATCTTTGAACTTCGCTTTTCGCATTTCGCACCCACCCCAACCCCACTGCTCACTTTGGAAAGCGGCTGGCTGGAGTCTGAAGCAACCGGGCAACTGAGTCGTTTTATGTTGCTTTCATGCGACAAACTGCATGCCGCCAATACGCCAGGGATTATGCACCGGGGTTTTGTGGTCGCGGTCGCTTCTTATCTTTCTAATTGCCGCGTAAGTGCTCGTTTGCAGTCGGTGTCTGTAGTGGGATCTGTAATCGCAAGACGGTTCCGATCGCATCACTTCGATAGTAGCCGTGCCGGTACCGGTTACCCCGTTCCGGATCGGGCAATCAACAGATGAACGCTTTGACCACGTCATAAAGTAATCAGTGTCACACTGTTACCTGTGTCGCGTTATGTTGTACGACCACGATTAGCGGCTTATTATGTGTCGGTCGGTCGAATCCGAGCATATTAAAAGCTCACGAGCCTCCCTTTAGGTTCGGTTCGTGAGTGACAAGTTAATACGCCACCGGTTCGACGACGGAGCCAGGGTTGAGCAAACGGAAGCTTTTTCAAATCAAATTTCAGGAAGGTTCATTTCATATTTGCTCTGTTTTTCTACACATGCATATTTGTTCAATATTTTCTACACATGCAGTTTTAAAGTGTAAATTTTTACCTTTTTAACCAAACGGCTTGCTCAACCCTGCCGAACGGTGCTGGTGCAACAGGTGACACCGCGCCCACCTAGTGTCGCTTTCAACCGAACGCAAACGTAACGACGCTTGGTTGTGCGGTAAGCCACGTTACCAACCCTTCTGCAAACCGCGTTCCACACCGTGCTTCTAATTAGATCGCTTCGGGAACATATTATTACTATTATGATGCGACTCACCGCGACACGCACGCACGAACGTGATAGATATCTAGCAGAACGATCGGCTCGGAGCGAAACGGAGCGAGAAGCAAACACGACGACGACCCAACACCGGTTTCCGGTTTTCGGGAGACAGTTTTCTTCCGTTTTTCATCAATCCCAACCGCGCCGGTGACGGTGACATCGATCGGGGTTGACACATCGAGAGAGTTGCCATGCCGGAGGGGCGCATAAAAAAAAAGCAAACACACCATAGAAACCAGTAGGAGAAAACACGAAAAACCCCTTTCGAGACGACAATCCCAGTCTCGCCGGCATGGGAAATGGAGAAAGAGAGAGAGAGGGAGCAAAAAAACCGTTTGCTAAGTCGAGAGGACACATGATGGAAACCCTTTCTGCATCCGTCCGTTCCGTTTAAGCGCACTGTTTAGCTTCGACTGTTCTCCCTAACACCGATCCCGCAGAGCGCTATCGTGTCGGCCGGTTCATTACCGACGTGATAACAACACATTAACCATCGCTTATTGCACGCTGCTCCGCCAGACAAATGATCGCACAAACAGTTGTCATCAGCTCTCGCGGTAGGAGCATCCAACCGGAAAGAAGAGATTCCCTAGCAAAACCACCATTTATGGGCCGGGTGAAGGGTTTGCAATGATTGCAACTGCTTTCCGGTTTCCAGGATGAGAAGATACATCGCATTGGGCTCGCTGGGGGATGATCGCAAACGCCGTAACTTGTCCCGGGGCCTCCAAACCGGGTCGTAGTTTAACGTGCCACATCTGATCGATTGCAGCGGTGGCAAACGTTTCTCCCGATCTTGTTTCTTGTCTGGTGAGTTAGGCAGCAGTTACAGTAATTTCTCGTTTATGATCGGTCACTGGCGGTGATAATGATGATGACGGTGATGAACGTTCGAATGGTGTCTGTGTGTGTGTGTGTGGGATTTTTGCAACAATGCCCGTTTTGAGACGAACGCCACCATCGTTTAGAGACGATTTTGGGTTATATGAAAAGGAGAAAGGATGGAGTTGTCGCCGGACGACCTTCACCGGGTGGAGCGTTGCATTAGATACTAATTTGCAATTCATAACATTGCATTAGTGCATCTACCCAGTGACCTGGTGATTGCAATGTTCCGCACCGTTTGCAGCGTTGAAGGTTCATACAGAAGTGAGACGATAATGACGCCTGAAATGGACCAACTAAGGATAAAATTTGGACATATTATTTTGTTTCATTAAATAAAAAAATTGTTACAAAAAAAAATTCAACAAAAGGAGAAACATTAAATGATGATTTGACCAAATGTTACCATGAAATAGGGAAAAATTAGAAGATGGTACATCTCCGAGAAGGTTTAAAGTTATTTTAAGGAAAAAAGAAGACTAAATTGCTAAATTTCATGCAGACCCCGATGAACGGGGACGAATCTACTCAAATTCATACACTTAATGTGAACGAAAGACGTCTTCTTTTTGCCTCAACGCTCTTCAACAACTCCTCGTGCAATATTCATCAAAAATATATCATTCTTGGAAGCTGTAAACTTTACCTTTCCGGTCGTACATAATTCCCGAAACGTCTACAACATATCGAAACGGTATCTCTCAATTGGCCCTAATGAAGTGATAGAGGTAAACAATTTCATCAAACCACGGAATCAGCGAACCGATTCCACCACCAAATGGCAAACCGATGTCCAAACAGAAATGGGCACTTACCGAAAATGGTCATGTCGGTGCCGATTACCGATCGGATCGGAGATAACAGGGCGAGAACAGGGAACGTCGAATTGCTTTCCGAGTGGAGCGAAGTGAGATGTTTCTGCGGTGCGTTCGATTCATTAATCATTCGGGAAGGGTCCATCCCAGGCTTCCGTCAACGCCCAAATGGTCCTCACAGCAAAACACTCCGGGAGCACGCACGAAAGCGAAAGTTGCCCTAGGAGCGAACGATTTGAACCGGGCGTTGTTTGACGTACCGAACAGGCGACGCACCTGTGTGACACAGGCAAGTGCCCGAAAATACGCCGAAACACTTAAACCAGTTCCCGCTCCGGTGCTCCGGTCAAAACATTCTCCCTTTCTTTAGCCGCCACACTGTCTCGCTGGCGTACCGGTTCGTGGGCAGGAAGCGAAACACGGCGAGGTTTGCATCATCATGCTGCGAAATTGGTTGCGAAAGTTTGCGAAAAGCAACTACTGCCCTGCTCGCTAATCTCGTGCGATTGTGCGCTGCAGCAGCAGCACCGTGTCTAAATGGGCACGTTTTCAACGGCCACGTTTGGTCGGGGTTTTTTTGTGTGTGTGAC
The DNA here is from genome assembly GCA_000473445.2 of Anopheles farauti. Classification (NCBI taxonomy): domain Eukaryota; kingdom Metazoa; phylum Arthropoda; class Insecta; order Diptera; family Culicidae; genus Anopheles; species Anopheles farauti. Next base: position 6,917,199 of record KI915045.1, read on the forward strand.
AAAATTCCCTCGAACTTATCTTCGCGGCTGGGCGTGCTTGGGGCCGACATGTTCCAAGCAGAACGAAACCGCTGGTTGGCTGAAAAAAAAACAAATAAATAAAAAAAAACTTTCAATCGATCTTCACCGGACGGGAAATGCATATTGAAGGTTATGTTTACCTTTACCATCATCTCGCTCACGCCGCGTGGGGGCAGCTGGGAAACCGACATTGATCGGGTAGCGTGGTGTTTTAATTAGTAGCTAATTAGAAATTTAAAACCGTTCGCTTCCCGGGCGTGTATGTACCGCTCCGTGTCACCGTGTTTTGGCAAACGCTCTCGTTCAAGGCCTTTTGGGCACGGACTTGGATCGTCGGGAAATGCGGTAATCGGTTATCCGATTCGGTGCGGTATACGAAACCAAATTCATCATTGCTCCCGGGGCGCAGCAGCAACATGGCCAAACACACACACACACACATACACACACCAATAACCCATTAATCCATCAGTCCAGCTGTCAATCACCGCAGTCGGCGGTGATGCTTCACGCTGTGGGTGGGGTGGTGGAGTGGGCGGATTGGATCTGGTCTAGTCATGCGGCAGACCGGGAGACCGTCGTCTCGTCTGGTTGCTTGAACTGGCCCGATGAAGGTGTAGGGCGATCTTTGAACCGTTTTGGAGCCGCGTTTCACGGTCGGACGGAAAGCGGAAAACGGAAGGAGTCCCCCTTTACGCAAACGATTGAATTGATTTCTAAAATTCGGATTGGTTTTATTTTTAAGCCTTATTTATAGCATTACTAATACTAATACTAGCTATTACTAATATAAGTCCGATGAGATCTATCCCTAAGGACCCTTCATTTGAGGATTCTTTGCTTATTGTTACTGAAAACAAAGGATCATTCTGAAAGGATCATCATTTCATTCTGAATGACATATGTCATATTAAATGTGTGAAAAAAAAACTTTTGTGGGATTTGACATATGTCACTCAGAATGTTACTTTTGTTTTTTGTCTTCATCACCTGTTCATTGAACTTGAGAAAATAATTTCCAATCTCCATGCCGTACTCTAGTAGTTGAATTTTGAGTAGTATTTTTGTCCTCCTCTTTCTCTGGCAATGTAGTAAAACGACTCTACCTTAAATGATGTAAAATTCGCCTTCAAATATTGAAAACCGGCCCTGCTTGTTGTGTCCGATGTCGCGGTCGAAGCGCTGTTCGCTAGCAGCTAGCAAACAACGCGCTAATGAAGTCCGCTTCCGCTCACTCACTCTCTGGAAAGGCTCCTACTAAATGCACCGAACCCGACGGACGTCGTCGACAGTTGCTGAGTGTAGCTTGAAGTGCAAGGCTTTGAAAATCTAACTGCTTCCCACGGTTACTCGCATTGTTTTCCACCGGAAAGGCTGTTTATGCAGCAAACGCTGCTGCACATTCTGTTTTACATCCAGCGTGCGATCCCTTCACGTCCGCATGTGTCGTACTCGAAGAATAAGTTAGGAGGAGAATCTCGTACCTTCCAGCGCTTTGTCGGCACATCGGGAGGCAGGAAATGAAAAAACTTTCCTCACTTCCTGCTTTACAAAACGAGCTAATGGTATGTTTTTTGCATTTTTTTTCTCATCTACCCACTCTCCAGGGACAGGTACTTTCGGGCGCGTGTGCCTCTGTCGGGATAAAATCACTAACAAGTACTGGGCGATGAAGATTCTCGCGATGGCCGACGTCATCCGATTGAAGCAGATCGAGCACGTCAAGAACGAGAAGAACATCCTGCAGGAAATCGACCATCCGTTCATTGTTAACATGTAAGTGTCGTTTGGTGCTGACTCACGGGCCTGTCCTGACTCACTCGCTTCTGTTTCTCGCAGGCGGTGGCACTCGAAGGACGACTGCTGTCTGTACATGCTGTTCGAGTTCGTCAGTGGTGGCGAACTGTTCTCCTATCTTCGGAACGCGGGCCGCTTCGACAGTGCCACGGCCAACTTTTACGCGTGCGAAATCGTGCTCGCCCTCGAGTATCTGCACTCGCTGTCGATCGTCTACCGGGATCTGAAGCCGGAGAACCTGCTGCTCGACCGGGACGGCCACATGAAGATTACCGACTTTGGGTTCGCGAAAAAGCTGAAGGATCGCACCTGGACACTGTGCGGCACGCCCGAGTACCTAGCGCCGGAAATCATACAATCCAAGGGCCACAACAAAGCCGTCGACTGGTGGGCACTAGGTAAGTTTTGGGGAGGGAAACCGCAGCCGCGCGTCGTTAATGTCGCGGCAGAGGAATCGTAAAAATCACTCGTTTGGCCGGATAACAATAAACAAATTGGCAAGGGATGGGTGTATCACTCGCAAACGTCACGATCCTCACGGTCGCTCCAAATCCCAGCGTTTGCGTCTGGTTCGCGTTTGTTGACGGACAGCTCGTGCATCCAGCTGGGGTTCGAATCGATCGAACCTTCAACAATGGTTTGGTTTATATTTTTAAACTGACCTTTTTGTGCGGACGTTTCTCTATCCCGGCAGGCGTTCTGATCTACGAAATGATCGTGGGCTATCCTCCGTTCTACGACGATAACCCGTTCGGCATCTATGAGAAAATCCTCAGTGGCAAAATCGAATGGTCGCGGCATGTTGACCCCATCGCCAAGGATCTCGTGAAGAAGCTGCTCGTGCTGGATCGCACTAAGCGTTTGGGTAACATGAAGGTAAGAATGGGACGCTAGTTGTGTTATAGTTTGAAACCTTCTTTCTAACTCCTTTTTTGCTGAAAAAAAAACCTTCTTCCAGAACGGTGCCGAAGACGTTAAAAGACACCGGTGGTTTAAGCACCTAGACTGGAACGTTGTCATTCGAAAGCAGCTGAAAGTATGATCGAGTTGCGAACAAGACCTTACCATAAAGACGTCGGACTAATTTGTCTTATTCTCCTCCTTCCGCCCTTTACAGCCTCCAATAGTGCCAACGTATGTGTTTAGCTCGAAAGAGGACGACACCAGCAACTTCGACGACTACCCGGAGACAGATTGGAAATCGGTGAGATCGTTGGACAAGATCGAGATGCAACTGTTTGAGGATTTCTAAACACGCCAACCCGCGCAACGGCAATGGTGGAGACGGGAACGGGAGAGTTCATCCCTATTTTAGCATTAAACTGTATAATGCTCATTGCAGCAAGGAGGAGTGTATGCACATCACATCACAACGGGCACGTTGATAGTCACTGTACATAGCGAGTTAGGTCATTATGTTTTATCATTAGTTTAAAAAAACCAAGCCGCTCCCCCCTCTCCCCTGTTAGAAAGGCACACCGTTGCGGTTTGCTAGTCCTACTGGCCACCGCGGCCTAGCGATTTATGAGTGGTCGCCAATAGTCTGACTGTGTACTAGGACAGCTAGGAGTATAGGATTAGTGTATTTTCGGTTTTCAATTTGCACGCGACTTGGTCCATACAGCGTGAAACCCTAAGTTTTAATCCAACATGTGTACTGTGATAGGAAAATGAAGCACCGCGCATATAGTGATGCGCTGACCCCGTAGGTGGAGTCTGTTCAATGTTGCGGATGGCATGATGGTCTTCCGCGGATGCGTAAGGAGGTAGTGTGTGCGCGTGTTTGTGAGTGTCTAGTACAGTGTAGCATGGAACGTACGTCGTAGCAGCTTCTTGGGCAGGAAAGTCACTGTCGAATACTTACTACAGTTTATCGGAAAAAAATCCGGGAAAATAATGTACCCTCACATGGCACAACTCTACGTGTTTGATCGCTTTCTATACCGTACCATCTATAACTTTCGCTTCATTGTATATCTTATTCCCAAACGAGTCCCCGAGAGCTGTATTACACACCCCAACTATATCATACACTACCATTGGAGCGTTGTTTTGTGAAAATAAAGTTACTTTCTACGTTTAGAAATGTTCAGCGTCGGAAACGGCTTCAGGAATGAATCCGAAAATTTGATTGTACAATTTGTTGAGCACGGTAAGCATTTGATAAGTACGCATATAAACTTAAGTATTTCATGTTTACTCAAGCACCGCAACGCATGCACCCGTTGCAACGGTTGCTAACAGAAAACTGCAGCAAACTACTACTCGAAAATGTTTACTCGTACGAGAGAAATTTCAAATAACCGAGTCGAGCGGTTATAGAGGAATGTTTGGAAAGTAAAACTTAATTTTCTAATAAATAACTTATAAACTTCCATGCATTTTGAGCTGAAAAAAGTCGCTGCTAAATTCTTTAAAGATGCAAGCAAATTTAAAAAACCTCACCGCTGGTCAAGAAAATTTGACAGTTTGTAAAAAAACTCTGCTCGACACGCTCAAAAGCCTTTACGGAACATTTCGAATCGAGCACATTTTGGCAACAGGGTGATGTGTATATTTTTTTTCTTTGTTTTTTATAACCTTCAGCCAAGCCAAGTGCACCGGCACGTCTGTCGTTTGGTCAATTTTCCAAACTCAAAAAAGCAAGAAAGTGATAATAATTCTCCAGTTTGTGGACACAGGAACGTAACAACTCATTTTTCTGCAAAAAAAACGAATCCAGTCATTACATAATCTAGAAGATCAGGATCCTGACCAGGCGCTCCCGTCAGTGGCGGCTTTTTTCACAAATCTCCCCAAACTAGCTTCCTTCTGGAGCGAGGATAAACACAGGCATCGTGTGAAAATTGGATACCATCAACTTGCCATAATGTTTCGCGCACTGTACGTTCGTAAAATTCGTCGGAAATTCGTTCAACAGCAGCAGACTAACTAGAGCAAACGTGGGGTTTTCCTCCAGCCACATTAACATAAGGAAGAGGAAATCCTAATCCTGCTCGCTCAACGACAAAGCTTCCGTCAGTGTGTCACAGGGTGAAACATCTGTGACCCCACCGATAGTACTTTGCTCGGCCGGCGGCCCCCAATTGTTAAGTGGCGCAAAAGAGGGTGCATTACCGTCACCCTTTCGCGGCCGGTGCACTTGCCGGGAACGAAACAGGAATCGGTTCCTGTGATCGACAGGAGGACAAACGCACGAAGCGCGTCTGAAAAATGGGTGATATTCGCGACTGGAGACCGTTTGTTTACGGTGGCATGGCATCGATAATGGCCGAATTCGGTAAGCAAACGTTTTGGGAGGAGTTAGGCTTTCGTTCGATCGAACGAAACGGTCATGATTAAAATCGGCGTTGTAAAACACGAATCTCATTATATAACCATGCTCCTCTCGCGGTTCCACTGGTGTGCGTGTGTGCGTCACTGGAAGAAGGGCAAAGGCACCGCATGCCTGCTTTGATCCCCGTGCCAGTAGGTGTGCAATGTTTGATTCATTTTCTTCGCCCCTTTTTCAGGAACGTTTCCCATCGATACAACGAAAACTCGGCTACAAATTCAAGGTCAAAAGACTGATCGATCACACAGCGAGCTGCGGTACCGGGGCATGACGGATGCGTTCGTGAAAATTTCCCGCCAAGAAGGTGTAAAGGCACTGTACTCCGGGTAAGGCGCGGTTGAGTTTGTATTATTGAATTGGAATTTTAGAAAAAAAAATGAAAAAATCCCCTATCGAATACCCTATGTTTAGAGTTAAATCAAAGTAAGCTTTGCAAATGCTTTCTTAACTCATATCCCTAAGAAACGATGAGTTGGTTGGTTCTTATCGCATACTAGATAATAAAATTTACGTAATATGCTCGCATCATTCACAGCATCTGGCCCGCTGTCCTCCGCCAGGCGACGTACGGGACGATCAAGTTCGGTACGTACTACACGCTGAAGAAGGTGGCGACCGATCGTGGCCTGCTGCACGATAAAGCCGGCAACGAGAGTCTCTGGTGTAATGCGGCCTGTGCGACGATGGCCGGTGCCATCTCCAGTGCGATCGCCAACCCGACGGATGTGCTGAAGGTGCGCATGCAGGTGCACGGCAGGGGCACGAGCGACGTTGGGCTGATCCGCTGCTTCCGCGAAATTTACGTGCACGAGGGCATACGCGGGCTGTGGAGGGGTGTTGGACCGACGGCCCAGCGGGCGGCAGTGATAGCAGCCGTCGAACTTCCGGTGTACGATTTCTGCAAGCTGCACCTGATGGAAACGTTCGGCGACCAGGTTGCGAACCATTTTATGTGAGTGCCTCGACGTTTTGTGTGTTCCAGTGATGAATATACACTAACTGTGCTTCGCCCACTTTGCAGATCTAGTTTTATAGCGAGCTTAGGAAGTGCGATTGCTTCTACACCAATCGATGTGATAAGGGTGAATATATTTTTTAAAATTGTTTCTTTAATTAAACCCTAATTTCGAGCTCCTCCGCTAAACCCTTCTTCATCCATCCCGGCAGACTCGTCTCATGAACCAACGGCGGGTGCACCAGCTCGAACCTAGCATTTCACCGGCCACCACCACGGCCGGTGCCGCCCCTCGGCTCTACTATACGGGCAGTGTCGACTGCGCGGTGCAAACCGTGCGCAACGAAGGCTTCCGCGCGCTGTACAAAGGTTTCATCCCGACCTGGGTCCGCATGGGCCCGTGGAACATCATTTTCTTCATCACCTACGAACAGCTGAAGCAGTTCTACTGAACCACCGACAGCGCACAGCGGATGAGAGAATGAAGAAATTCAAGCGCATTTCCGCTTGTTTTATTCTTTCTTTTGTTCCTCTTCTTTTCTTCTAACTTTCGTTTCCGAAACCAAAGTATAATACTGCATTTTGCGCACGAGAGATCGCGTCGTGAGAACTACAAAATGCATTTAGCGATAGGGATTGCTACTTTTGGAGCGTGCTTGCGTTTTTTTCCCACCTCCCACCCACCCATCCAACACATACATACACGCCACCACGCCAATCAGAATAATCTATCGAATCTTCCGACGTGTGTGTATACGTGTGCGATTAACGAGACAAAATCCAAAAAGAGGCAAAATTTGGCCAAAGGAAACAGCCTTTGAGCCAGACGAGACTATAGATAATTACAAAGGCACACGGTCTCTCAACCTCACACACAAACACAAACGTACACGCGCCACTTTGATTGCGTTGATTTAGGATGTTCGCGTTCAGTTCAGGCGCGTTATTCGTGTTTTATATCATATAAATAGAGGAGCCTACTGCAACAGAAGTAATTGTTGTTACAATAAACAAAACAAAATCAAAGCCGTCGTATGTGCTCTAAATTAAGAAGAAAAAAACATGAGAAACATGGCAGCTACATGGTTGGCAAATATTTATTTATTCTTCAAAGTAGTGTTTTTTTTTGTTTGTTGTTGCTGTTCTTCCGGTATGATACTTTCTTATATTAATAAACATCTTAAATATCGAGCGTCATCGCCGTCGTTGTCGACGTACCTTGCCCGATGCTTCCTGCCCTGGGGGAGCACATCCAGGGGACAAAGGTAGGAAAAAGGACACTCACGCACGCTCCTCTTCACCTTATCCTCTCCAGTTCTTTCGTTGAGCCTTGAAGTGAATAATATTTCCTCTTTTCTTTTGCCTAACGACCAGACGGTGTCTTACTCGGACCCACTTTTACCATCGTAGCTGGTCGGTCACTCCCTGCTAGGATGAGACGACGGTCCAGATTGGATCGTGGTATCGGTTCCGTCGCATAAGAGACCGGTGCCGCTACCACTACACCACCGGACCTCGCCCCTGAATAGTATTAGTAAACATTGATTATCTTACTAAAAAAAATAATAATAATTCAAAATTTGGTTTCATACCTCATAGAACCATCGCGCTGTGAAAATCTAAAAACAAACCTTAACACAATAAATGATAATTCGCTAACGCTAACAAAGAACATCTAGCAACACCTATCCAATCCACGCTTTCTCGCTCGCCTCTCGTAAACCCGTTCTCACTTGCGGTTTGGTTTTGTTGTTCCCTCGCTCGCGCCAGAAGTTTCATTCGTGGATAAATAAGGCATTTGAAAACGAATCCGATAAAACGATGTGTACACGTTGCGCCACAGACGGCTATATAAATCGTAACTTAGATCTCTAGGGCGTTGTAGGTAGTCTACCGGGTGCGCGCGCACACACACACACCAGCGACGCCTGTATCATATTATTTTATATAGCATTTCAAATATTTTGTGTATTTTTCGCTTCAACCCGATAGCGGTTAAAGCAAGTAGAGCTTCAAATCTTAATATCCTTCGTGGAACGATTGTTGTAGGTACAGGATGGGGGAAGGGGAGGGGAAAACGGGGATGTTTGCATCACATCCCCCCGTTGCTATGAGAACCGGAAACTGGATTACTGGTAGTGCTGCGGCGTATGATGGTGGGATGATGACGAAGGTCCCTTCAGTGGCCGCGATTTCCTTCCCGACGTGCTGTACGGATGTGGATGAACGCTGCGGACGAGAAAAGTAAAGACAAAACGATTCGTTCAATACGCTATTCGTGATTCATATTCGTCGCGTGCTCTTTCTTCGTTTTGGCGGACGCGAAGTATCGTGGGGTGAACATACTAGAAGAAAAGGATTGCTTTTCGGTGCACACAGTAACGACAGTGGCAGCATATTATGCGTGCGTGTAATGTGAGTTATCCGTCCACAGAAAGCCACATACATACTACACGAAGGTGCATTAGAGCGCATTAACACTGAGATGGTGAGACGATGGTGTCGATTAGTAGGCGAGAAATTCTAACATAAGCACACGCGCACATACACACACGCACACAGCCACCACCAATGGAGGCGTTGTGTGTGCTGTCACTTTCCAGTACCTGGTCGTAATGTGATGATGATTCGTGCCACTAACAGGCGACGATGCCATGCTCAGCGGTGACGAAGCCGGCGATCGGATCGAACGACGGGCCGTGATCGGGCCACCACTGTTGCTGTTGCTGCGCCCGCCTGCTTTGCTCATCGTTTGCTGCCGTTGCGGTGTCTGATGCTGCTGTTGCTGCTGCTGATTGTCGTAGTGGTGGTGATTGTGTATGATCCCGCCGCTACCGCCGTTGTCTTGGTTACCATTGTTGCTCGCGCTTCTGTTGCTGCAATCGTCGCAGATCGGGCTATCGCTGGGATTACCGCACGATTCGCACCCATTATCCGGCACTTCGGTTATCGACAGTATGCGCTGCGATTGACTGCGGGGTGGTAACGGGGATGAGGAGGAAGGTAAGAAACCGAAGATGTGGTTTGTGGCCCCATTCTGAGGGATGGGGGGATGGGATGTTTGATTTAACAGAACTTTACTACGCCGTCTGGAGGGATTGTCTATAATGTAGAACTGATTGCACCTTTTGATTTGCACATTGCTCACACGGCCCAAGTTGAAATAATTGAATAAATAGTAATTTGTTTTGATCTCATAAAAAACATTAATTGACATTAAACCTTGACAAATTGTTTTTTTTTTGTAATTTATACATTAAAAATATGAAAAAATAATTTAGCTTTACACCAATTTTAATTTCAGCAAGATAACGCGAAATATATATTTTACACTTCGTTTGTTGTTGCAATCATTCGGCAGAGATCGGAACAAACGTATTATTATATCCATTAGGTACGAATTTTAACGATTCGAAAGCCAATAGATCTACACGCTCATCGTGCAGGTGTTCCGGCATCATATGAGAGCAAACCGCTGGCGAACAAATGATTTGGCGAGTGCTAAATTCACAGCTAGCATCGGCAGCATGCATTTATGTGCTATACATACACTATTATGTACAACGGACAATCGTTCCAATGGCTAAGAACCTCTCCCTTCGAAACTCTACTTACGTTGGCTGTGTCGATGGGAGAGCCAGCTGTTGCGAACGACGGACGCCCCCCGGCATGCCCCCCATCACGGTGCGCGCCTTTGTCTGGAACTCGCGATCGAAATCCTCCGCTTCCTCGTCGTCCAAGTTGATAAAATCCTGACGTTCTTCCTGTACCCCGGTCGACATGTTCTGTTCCCGCTCGATGATATGCGCTCGGTCGCCGATGTGATGCCCGATGGCCATCTTCTTTGTGCCGGTGCGGCTGTCCTGAACCGTTTTACGTGTCTCCTTTATGCCACCCGGGCCGGTACGCGTGCTGGACGTCGCCTGGTACACCTGCGGCCCGTTCGGTCCGGATGTCATCGAGATGACGCTGCTGCTGCAGAATGAGGGCCCATCGGAAGGGCCGCCAATGCTGAGCAGACGGTTCATAGGTGGCGGTGCCATGAATGGCATCAGCGCGTTGTGTCGCATACCGAATGCCGGTCCAGCAGCAATGCTCTCCATTCCGCCAACACCACCCATCATCCCGAACGGGTCGGAAAACAACGAATTCAGCATGTTACTCATCTGGCGCATCGAACGCATGTGATGGCTGCAGGAAAAGAATCAAATATGTACACAACGTGAATTTAAATCGCATCGTGCAGTGGAACGATTCTCGGGCATCGAAAAACTGAGCGCTCATTTTTATTACAAACATTAATGGACGAAGCCAACCATAAAATTGAAGGTAACACAAAGGGCTCTTTAGCTGCTTACCCAAAAATAGGATCCTCCTCTAGATCGTTCATCATTCCGAAGAGCGACATTCTGTCCTGCGATTAGATAGCACGGCTAGCAAACTATTATTTATACGCTAGAATCACTTCAAAGTATTCCTTTTAGACAAAACACCACACAAACTCTCGATTTTTCGTCGACGTCGTCGTAAAACAATTTTTCCCTGAAAAAATATACACCTCAGGGTTGCCAACATAACAGGCGCCAATTAAACTAAAGTGCAGCTACCACACTTTGACAACGACCGATTGTTATCCTTGAATTGTTTTGAACATTTCGAAAAATACAAATATGAATGGGCAACACAAGTTTTACATCAATGATTTGGCGTGTTTGCACTGAGTAAAATGTAGTTTAAATTTTTGAAATTAGTTTTCATATAAAATATAAGCTAATCAATGGAAAAACTCCGAATTATTATCATTATGTCAAATAGCGTGTTTAAACCGTGCTTGATTGTTATGCTCGATTCTAGCGGCGGGATAGAAAGTCCTCGAAAAATCCCGAAACTCGAGTGAAATGTTCCGACACGCGTCGTCCATACATCACGTTACCTCTAAATGGAGAACGACCTTTCTTCAAACGAGTTAAATTACATACAGAGGAGTGTGAAAGGGTGTGGAATATTTCTCAATTTTATCATGACATAAGTTGTCGACACCGGCTAACCACTCTACTTCAGCACGCTTTATTAATCGTTCAAACAACTTTGGTTAAATTTTGAATAAGCTACAATTACACAAAAACATCACATTCCGTGGACTAGATCGAAAGTTGCTAAGCTTTGCGAACACCTACCACTATAGTTCCTACACGATTTCAAACCAAGCTATGGTAATAGCGAATATTCTGATCAAATTTCTAAATTTTCGTCAAACATTTTTACCAACTGCTCGTTCGCATCGATCGTGCCGCTATCGGGAAGTATGAAATCATCTTTCTCCAGTTGTATCTTCTTCATCAGTTTTTCCAGGTTGCTTTCTTTCTGGTTTGTGTCTGTAAAAGAGCTAGCGTCCTGCTCTGTGGTACCATTTTCGGCCACACTCTTAGCATAGTTACGTTCGGTTGTTTGACTGGCATCTGATTGGCTGGTTCCTTCTGCGATTACTATATCATTGAGTCCTCCGTGTATAGAAGCCGATTGGGAAACTTCTCTAGCTGCACTGACGGTACTAATGCTTCTACTGGCATCGTCTGTTGGATCATGCTGAATATTCAGCTGCTGAACGAGCGTATCGATTTCGTGCCCAGCAGTAATCATGTCAGCGCTGGAGCTGCTCGCTGTGCCAGCCGCATCATGTTGCGCCTTCAACGCAGCAAGATTAGCTGTTTTCGAGTAAATATTCTCCCCAATGTTGTTGATGTAGTAATTGTAGAAAATGTTATTCTTGGGTTCCTGCTCGAACTCGCCCGTAGACTTCTGCAACCCCATGCGGATGAGAATGGAAATCTTGGTGTTGTACGGCTTCAACCATTTGTACACTTTCCGATGGACGATGGTCTGCTCGTCTTCGCATAATGGATCCCACAGTTCGATGAGCGACTTTTTCACGTTGTCTATCAGTATTTGCTTTCGCATTTCGGGAATCAAGCGACCGATCCCATCCAGATGACGGAATGTGAGGTCCAGCAGCATCTGGGCGTTTTTGTTGGTAATAAACATTTGCCACTTGAATATCATAACCATAAGGTCCCACAGTTTATCCATAGAGCTGATGTCCAGGCGCATTAGGGAACAGCAGGCTATATCTGTAAGCAGTACGCGACACTGCTGAACCGTCAACATGCTCTGCTGATAAGCCGTTGCTATGTAGTGAAGAAATTTAGGATCGAGCAGTACCTCAGTTATCTCACGAAGTACTGTGGAGTAGAGATGTTGATTACAAGTTTCCTTTAGTTTGTAATTTATTTGGAATCAGAGGTGCTGGTATTTTACCCTTGCTTTGGATTAAATAAACGACACCGTATGAGTTCTTTGCTTTGCGCTATCTTTGCAAAGCTTGTAACGACAAAAGAAAATATCGAAAGATTTCACAATAAAACCCAAGGTGTATAGATGCATTTCAGCCTGCCAATTATCGCAGCATTTTGATCTGACGTTTTCCTAACTTTTCGCTGTTCGTCGGCTGGTTGTCAAAACGAGATATTTACGGGACCTCACTGACTCGGGTGTAGAAACCAAAACAAACAAATCTTACCGCAAAGAGAAACAAAACCCCTCACAAATTCGTGCTATATCTTCGGTAAGATCCGGGTGATTATAAATCTTGAGTTATTGATTGAGCTATCACTTCATGTTCTAGACCGCTAACGATGTCCGGGCTGGAATCGTACGTCAACAACACCGTGTCGATAATAACCGCCGACGGGCGTAACTTTGTTGGCACGCTGAAGGGATTCGACCAGACGGTCAATGTGATTCTGGACGAATCACACGAGCGCGTCTATTCGCTGACCGCAGGCATCGAGCAAGTCGTGTTGGGTCTGCACATCATTCGTGGCGATAATATCGCCATCATTGGTCAGTTGGATGAAAGCGTCGACAGCAAGCTCGACTTTAGCGCTATACGCGGGGTTCCCTTGGAACCAGTAGTGCATTGATGGGTCGAGCAACCGTCGGATTGCCTATTTTATTCGCTCCACACATTGTCTCCAGTATCCAAATTGATCGATTGTTGGATTGCGTATCGATTGAAAAGCATAATGTTAAGTGGATATTAATCTAATCTTAAGGCAATAGGGTGTAATTACAGTCAGAATGAATTAAAAATACTGCAGGTCAATTCTCACTACAGCTGCTAGTGAAGCGCTTTGACTGGCTAATGGTGTGTGAAAGTAAAAAAATAAAACTCATAGTGCAAAATCGATCGTTCCTGTCGCGGATGGTTTAACACCTTTCTGAAACGTTCGACTGTCCCGAATAGCTGTTGACTGTCAATCATCATCCTAAATCTCAACCGCTGCGCCTCCTCTATTCTTTGCTTACCTTGTGCAGATTTATCCAGCGGTATGGACTGCGCTTTCAGTCGCTGATCGATCACGTAGAGCATTTCACATCCGAGATTGAGGATGATTAAAATGTTTGTCACGGTCATTTTGTAAGCGTCGGAAGTGGTTTAGCTCACGGCTTCAGTAGCTTGCACAGTTCGGTTAGGCACTGATACACGAATATTAGCACAAAATGTATTCATCCACCAAAGAGCTTTTCTTTTTTGCATTTACTCGATTGCTTCGCGGCGGTTGCTGTAGGATTTTGTTTGTTGACAACGAGCAACACCATAGCAACGGCGGTTTTCGTTTTTGTGCAGCAAAATCATCATCATGTTAAACACGGTCATGATTCTCCGGAAAAATCCCATTTTGTTGATACTTAAATACGATTTTCTGCCTTATACATAATTCATCTCTTGATGTAGTACTCACCCATAGACAAAATATGTCGATAATTGTAACAAAATTTACAAACAGGAAACATACAAGCAAAGATTAGCTAAAATCAATGCACCCGCCGCAACGTATCGTTCAAATTGACATCTCATGGCAAAAGGCAACACCAAAACAAACACAGAAAATGTCAGACGATCGAAAATAAAACGGATGCCCGGCAAGTCGATCTTGTTTTTACTATATATGGACACACATTCTCCGTGCCTTGCCCCAGTTACATGCTGCTTGCAAAATCTACACCTCACCCGGTAGTGATATTAGGGTAAATAGTAAAGGAAAAAAAAACTAGTGCCTCAAAAAGCGTGTATTTACCCATTTACCGGTGTTCGTGTTTTAGGCCACAAATTCCAGCTTAAAAATGACTGACTCGCTCGAGGAACCGTTCGGCGCTTGGGAACTGTTCGAAGAGCTGTGGGAGAAGGATCTTGCGAATGAAGAGGTGGTGTGCAAGGAAAAGTTTGACGAATTGTTCAACCGCTGCCCCTTCCACGACAGGCTACACCTTCGCAACGATGGGAAAGACAACGCCAAAGCCCGGGAACTGCGGGCACGAGGAAATGAAATGTTCCACCCGAAAGTGAAGCGATACATTGAAGCTATCAAGTGTTACAACGAAAGCATCGCCTTCAGCGAACCCGGTTCGGAGGAAAGGGCTATAGCGTACGCGAATCGTTCGATGATTTGCTACGAGCTGCAGCGTTTCGATGAATGCTTGCAGAACATACGGCTCGCCCGAGAATCCAACTACCCGGAAAGGTTGGCCGATAAGCTGAAAAAGCGCGAAGAGGACGCTACCAGAAAAGTGCAGCTGTTGAAAAAATCGCTGAAAGGTAGTAAACAGAAAGGCAGCTGTGATAATCTAAAACTAAGCTATCAGGCACACGAAACCGCACCGCAAGTGGCCAACTGCTTGGAGCTCCAGGAAAGCGACCAGTTTGGGCGCTACGTTGTGACGAATCGTCCCTTGAACGCCGGTGATGTTGTGATTATCGAAACGCCTTTCTGTACGCTGCTGCGCGACGTGTACCGCTGCGTACGTTGCGACTACTGCCACCGGGAACGACCATTTACGCTTATTCCATGCGAAGGCTGCACCGTCGCCATGTACTGCTCGGCGGTGTGCATGGACAAAGCCTACCGGCAGTACCATCGCTATGAGTGCCCGATACTGCGTGATATGTGGCGCATCTTCACGAAACTTCCCGTCATGTCGTTGCGCACCGTCACCGTGGCGATCGCTGCGTTCGATCACAATCTGCCGGCAATGTGCGACCATCTGCTGCAACTTGATGAAGCGAAAGTGGACGCCTTCTCGCTCGACTGGACGATGGCAACGCCAAAAGACATTTACGATACGGTGCACGTGCTGGAGACAAATAGTAAGATGCGCGACAAGAAGGATCGTATGGTACGCATGTTCTACGCCACCATCATTCACAAATTGCTGCTCGAGCGAACCGAGCTGCGCAGGATGGTGGCCACATCCAACACCCTTTCGGATCTGCTGCTCGAGCTACTCTTGCGCCATCTTCAAACGAGCCCAGTTAATATGCACTCGCTACACTACATGGAGTACAAACCGGACCAGCAGCTGTACGATCTGGAGAACCATGTGTCGGCCTGCTTTCCGCTGCTCAGCATGCTCAACCATTCCTGTGCGCCGAACGTAACGCGCGTCACGACGCGCGACGAACGCTGTGCCATCCTGATCACGCGTCCGATTCCCAAGGGCGGCCAGCTGTACGATAACTACGGGTATGCTAAGCAAGCGTTTTGAGCATGGAACACATGTTAACTGCCCCTTTGCTACTCCTTTCAGCATGCACCACGCGCTGATGTCGCGCGAAGAGAGACGCACCAGCCTGATGAAGCAGTACCGTTTCCTGTGCAAGTGTGAGGCGTGCGTCAACAATTACCCACTGTTCTACGCGCTGCCTAGCATTGACCTGGCTCGACACGGTGCCATTGATGTGCAGAGCATACACTCCGAGCTGGTATCGCACCAAGAGGCAAAAGCGAGCGAACTGCTGCCGAAGCTCGTGCGCTATCTGAACGCCATCGGGGACGTGTACCCACGGCACGAGATATGCTCGTGCCAGGAGCTTTTCCAGCGTAGCTTTCAGATCCTGCACATGGCCACGTCCGAGAGCGCACAGTACTGGAAGTATTGTAATCCATAAATGAACGCACCCGACTGCGGGTTCTTACTCCACTAGGACGAATCTCCGGAGGAGAGAGGATTAGATATTTGCTCAAAGTAACCGGCAATAATTGAGGTGATATATGAGATAGTTTCCCGGGACGCCATACGCGTCCTTGTTAGCCAATTGTTACGCGTAGTAAGTTTTTCAAACGCATCGAATAAATGGGTAAAAGAACCTGAATATTAATATTATATGCGAAACATCACTATAGGCGTCGTTACAAGAGATTTAGGATAAGCAGAGATATCTTCCAGTCAAAAATAAATACAATTAAAACGTAACATGGAGTATTCTATGTGTGTGTGTGAAAATACCAATCTTTATTTTTTTCATTCTGGCTACTCGCTGGTTCCACGCTAATCTCCATCGATAGCGTCATGAGAACTAGAATGTTTTATTTGTTGGTAAAAATGATAAAATGCGACGCAGTGAGCTAACAAATCTCGATTTACTTTCTTGTTAGGCCATGGCCCTTTCAGGTGGATCCGATTGGTTGGTTGATTGGTTCAAATATAAATAATAATACAATAATTACTTAGTAATATGTCACGTTTTACGCTGGCATTTATTCAATCTTGACATAATTTATCGATGAAGGGTTGTATCCTATTTACGCAAAAAACATCTTTCAAACAACCTTAAAGTTCTAAGCCTATCATATCGCTTCCAAACCTATCGTTAGGTAAAAAAATTAACGAGCTTCCTATCACTCGATAGGCGCAAAATCAATTTCTGGAGAACGACAAAAATGAGCTTTTCTGGAGGATGGTAGCTGCATTTGCACTCTCCCATTTCCGCTCTCAACCCACGTTATGCATTTTACGAATGCGATACATATCTGTTGTCTCTTTTCCCCTGCTCTCTGTTTTCGCCTGCTCTCTGATGACGATCGTCAAGACGCGATCGGGCGCATCGTGCTTCAGCTTATTTTCTCCGCGCAAGTGTTCGCAATGCAATTCATAAACGTGCGACGACGGTTACACTTCTAGTGAGCCTTTCGCGGTGATGCAGCGTGCATGCAGTGCTGGTGTAGTGATTCTTTTTGCAAACTAAAAAAATAAAACAAATGCGTACATTTCAACGAAATATTTTAAAATTTCATCACACCTATCCGCTAAAGAGATATTTGCCTGGATACAGCGCAAAAGAATACAATTCTGTTCAAGCAGAGTGTCGTGAAGTGTTGGTGTCGGTGAAACAGTGGTTGGTGAATTCCTTTCAAATACTGGAAGTGCTTTTAAAATCGCAAAAGTTATTACTGTTTTAAAATTAAAAGTCGGAAAAGCCGATTTTCGATGACAGTCGACTGCACTGAACGGGGTGAACTGAAAATCTATCAGAGCTACTTAAACCAACCCATTTCGTGTCGCAGTGATACGATTTGCAAACTCCCGATTCGAATAGAACACTTGCTGGTGCAACAAAATTCGTCCGTGCCTTGATCACGTAGCGCCTAGATCGATTCCGGCTTCCGGAAGGTGCTCCGGAGACATCCCGATCATGATCGATTTCGCCACCGTTGTGCCGTCGCGTAGCTGTCGGAACGATGAGAAACTTGTGGCTCATATCATGCAGTATATGAGGCGAGCACTGCAGGAACTTCCGACTATGCCACTGTTGGATATATTGCTTCTGACCATCAAGGACAACCAATATGCGCTATTGCTCCTGAAAAATCCGAATCTGCCACTGAGCCATACGAGCTACATGCTACGGTTGCTGGAGCTGATGAATATCTTCTTGGCGTACTGCGAACCGGGGACAGGGTTCGTCGCTGAGGCTCTGCTCTACCGAGCGGCCATCGCCTTCCTGTACCGGCAGGATGAACACGCGATTTTCAATTATCAGCTAGTGGGTGAAATCAATCCTGCTCTGGGCAGGATGTTTATGGGCGGTGTGGTAGGGCAAATGGCGCAAATGCGCTTGTTGAATCGTCCGAAAAACGAGTTTAACAATGCAATGCTAATACTGCCGATCATGGCGGACGTGCGGTGCAATTCAAAGGCTCCGTACGGTCGACTACTACGACCCACGTGGAGCCTTCCCAAGGACGCTTCCTTCGTCCGGGAGCGGCCCTTCGTCAGGCTGCTCATTGCCGATCGGCACGTCCGGTGCGACTACTGCTTGGCGTATGCGCCCTTTACGCTGATACCGTGTCGCTCCTGCTCACTGGTTATGTACTGTTCCACGCGTTGCTATGATCGGGCGCAAAACGAGTACCACAAGGTAGAATGTTCCCTCGGAAGCATACTGCGCAGCCAGTTCGGAAATGCGGAATTCCTCGCCGCACGGGTCACCATCCGCTTGTATCACTTGTTCAACGACATCGACGTGCTTACCACCTACATCCGCAACCTCCCGAGAAGCATCCCCCACGCGTCCTACGAAATACCCGGCGGAGTTGCCGGCCGGTTTGCCGAGGAAAGCTACATGAAGCTATACTTCCTCGCCACCAACCGCTCTAAGCTGAGCCGAGCCGAACTGAAGCGCGATGGCATTAACGCGTGCAAAATAGCGCAAATGATACAGCGCCACCTGAATCTCGGGAACGGTGAGTTGCTGCTGGCCGAGCTTATGGTGCGTCATCTGCAAATTGCCCGCACGAACGCACTGACGCTCTACCGGGCCGTCGACGATCCGGCGGTAGCCGCACCGGCCGCACCAGGGAACACGCCGTTCGCCATGGTGCTAACTACCACCGGCAGCATGTTCAACCACTCAAACGAACCGAACGTGGACTACACTTTGGCCGTCGATGGTGCGATTGCGTTCAAGACCAAAAGGAACATTCCCAGGGATGAACAGCTGTTCATCAACTACTGGTAAGTAGCGCCTGGTTTCGAATGCCATTACCATCGACGACGACGATGGTGCTAACGTTGAGTTTAATGTCTTCTTCCCAGCGTTGACCACACGTGGCCCAGGTATCGATTCCACTGAGCATGCGCTTGCTGTTATCCGGCATAAAACTTAAAGATGCCATAGGCCAAAGGCTGGAACTGCGAAAGGCGAACTCTTCTACATACTTCCCGAGGTACCACTTTGCACTGGTGCTCTGTTATTTTATGTTTTCCACACTGGCGTATTTTAACATTCAATTTGCATTTTCTTTTTACCACATCAGTTACCAGTTGGTCATTTGCTTTGCTAACAAGTTTATTTGTTCGTATTAATTTATGTTTCTATGTATTTGTTTTAATTTATCCAAAATCCATATTTTAAGTCGTGGCTTCCAAAAATTTAAATCCACAATTTGTTCGATGCCTCACAAACGCATTTAAATTTGTTTGTTCCCAACCATCTAAGTAGACAGCGCTTCCGAAAAATTTGTTTGATGCCGACGTGCTTTTGTTCAGCGCTCTTAAACCGGAGGCGTGTTACATCTCATTTTAACTCAGGACGACGCATTTAAAAAGAAACATTCGATTTTAACGAAATATTGCAAACATTGTGCATCAGCTTGTATTACATTGTCTTTTTCCCGTTGTATGATTATTTTTAAAATACATATTTTTTCCAAATATCTGATAAAACATACAAATGGTTGGCCTAACGAGGTAGTTCGAATGGCGGAAAACCGAATCCTGATGTTTTTGACGTATTTTTTCATCGTACTTTTTGAATCTACTTTTTTCATAATATAACAAGCATATTAAAGGAACTTTGTAAAAACATTGCGCATTTTCATAAATACATCAATTATACAGTATGTATAATACGCAACAAATGATTGGTTTTTTTGTTTATCTTCGATTTCTTGGTGATTGTATCCAAAAATATCACCAGGGTTTAAGGGTCAGATATGCCTCAAGTAAGTATAAATTTATACCGGCAAACCTCCTAATACCTAACTAGTTCTTAGTTTTAACTAGAAAAAAAAATCTAGTACCATGTTCGGAACCCGATTCTAACTTTCTTTACATAAGAGAAAGTGGTAATGAAATCGAGAACGAACTTGCCGACCAGGTACACAAGCACTTCCAGACGACAGTAATTATGGAACTTCATCATCATGGAACTCGGCCATAAAATGGCAATAAAAACTGCTTGCGCGAGACTGACATAAGACATTTTTAACCAGATTTGACCACGCAGAATGTTATAGCGATAACATTCTTCATAAACGATTTTTCTGTGAAATCTACTTTTTTACTTTTTTTATATAATTCGATTATGAACTGAATTGGCAGACGCCCCCAACGCATTAGTCACACCGTAATACGGGAAGATCGTCTAACTGGCACGTGGTCAAGCGGTAGCATTCCGGGTGGCGGGTGGCTCAACGGAACCATATGTCAATGACCCGAGCGAGGCATCAGACGAATGATTAAAAATTTCAGCCTCCCGCAATGAGCGACAAGAACGCTGGGAAAGGTGTCTGAGAGCGGCAGGAAAAAGATGTAATGCCGACACCGATGTAGGCAATAAAAATGTTTGCATCCGTTTCGCTTTGGGATAAGTGCGATGCACATCGGTTCCAGAATCTTTGGGTGGCGCGGCGTACCAAAACGCTCATGCTTGCCACCCGCGCGAAAGCTCACCCCGTTGGCCCCGGATCGCCCGTTCCGTGTGCCAATATATTCGTCAAAGCGCACAACCCCCGTACGATTGATCTTCTCCTCCATGCACGATACGCAGTGGAGGTCGTAAAAGAGGAATTAGTCCTGGTAAGAAATCGGCCGTCGGCCAGACCGTTTGATTTACAACCCCTGTACGTCCTGACAGTTATGCACCTTCGTGGCTAGCGCGTTTACGGCTCTTTCGTACAGTCACACTTCGCTTCTTGATGCCCTCGTTTGAATATTGCTCCACAAACGCGGGCAGATGCCACCGTGCGAATTGCCCGCGGCCACACAGCCGACAGCCAGCTAGAAGCTGCCGATGCGTCATGATGCGCAAGTCGGGCGTTCCGAGGGACACCATCTTCGCGAATGGTATTGTAAAGGCACACACATACACACACACACACACACACAGCTTGCAATTAGTCGCTGTAAGCAAGCATAAGCTACAACAGACATCAGCATAGGCGTTGAGCGTTTTGAATGAACTTATATGACCCAGACAAAAAACCATAAAAATCGAAATATATGCGTTCATTTTTTGTTCTTCATCATCACTCGCTCTCGACGGCAAGGACTTACTGTTCAGAAGGATTGCATTCGTAAACCTACCTCATCCGCTTACGAGGAGCGGCTTGTAAGTTGACTCGTGGAAGTATTCGAATCTCCCGTCCCGCAAACAGAAATGTGTCTTATTCAATGCATCCATCCGAATGCCTCGGGGAAGTGTGCCATTGCACGATTTACTGCACGTCATAAAACGCTTTTCCATCGGTCAATGATTGCAGACGACGGCATGCATACGGCCACTCGGCAATGCTGCTATCACTAGTCACACGTGAAAAAGCTCGCAAAAAGATCTGCAATACAAGCAAACGTTTCGTTGCTTGTCCAATTGTCTCCCATCGAACAATGCTGTCTATTCGCTTCCGCGCAATAAAGCTGCAATAAACACATTGCTAAATTCAATTATCGTATCACGCGGGGGGTTTTCTATATGTTGTAAATTTCTGATCAATTCCTATGGTCTAACGCCGTGTCGATAGTGCGATCGGCAACACCTTTTACTTAATCTCCGGTTTGTGATTTGTGTGAAAGATTAGTTTGATCCCAGATGTGGCCCTAGCAGACGATTGATTTTGAAATTGGGCACATACATTTATGCAAGCTATCACCGGCAGAAAACAAACTTTCGAATTGCCACTTTTAGCGCGATAGTTGTAGCTACTTTTGCATCTTCGGGATTGGTGGCTCGAAAACGTTACCTAGTCTGACGCCAGTCAGACTGGCGCTATCGAAATAAGATTATTTAGAGCTGTTGAGAAAAAAAATGGAATAAAAATTGCGAAGATTGCGAAATTTGGTAAAAGAATCAAGTGGATGCGGACGCATGTGTGTCATCCACTATGTAGCAAATTCATGTCGCTATCTTGATAAAGAATACAATACACGGCTGTATTACATTTGCAACGCCTACTGGTTGAAATAGAAATGTCATAGCACTGTGACGACTTAAAAAAAGCTTCTTATAGAAGTTTATTAAATGCTTAATGTTCCAAACTTATTCTTAAAGCCAAGCGATGTTTAAAACACTTGTGATTAACTACAGCGTAGTTGCAGTGCATTTTCAATCAACTGCTCCTACTGACACCACGGACCAGCTTCTCTACCCTTGCCTCGATTTTAAAATTGCAAAATGTACTTTTTCCCCACAAATCCCTGGATGTTGAGCGCGTTCGTCACAGCCGCCGCGTAGTCCGCGAACGATATCAGCTCATGCGCCGGTGCTCGCAGTGCGCCACGTTCGATTAGCCCGAACAGCTCGTTAAACATGGCACTACGTTCAGGGCTGGCTGCATGTTCCTTCGTCCAGCGCGTCATCCAAAAGCCGACAAAGCGTAGATCTTTGAATATCAGCGATGCCGTCGGTACGGTGACGGGTTCCCGTGACATACCGCCATACGTCACCATCACACCCGCCTGGTCCAGCTGGCGGGCCAGCTCCAGGGCGCTCTTGCCACCGACACAGTTCAGCGCAAGCTTCGGCTTGCGGAAGATGCCGTCCTTGAAGAGCTTCGTCGTGCGCAGTTCCTCCTCGGTGAGAATTTCCGCCGCTCCGAGCCCCTTCAGGTAGTCCTTCAGCTGCACGAACTCGGGCCGATCGCGCACGATACCGACGCATTCGACGTTCCACGCGCGACAGAGCTGAATGATGGCCTGACCACACGCCGAATTAGCTCCATTCTGGATGACGGTATCACCAGGCGCGAGTGACACAAAATCTTTCAACATTCGGTAGCCGGTGCAGGGGTTTACGGTGATGGTAGCCGCTTCCGCGACACCGATGCTGGCCGGGACCTTCATCAGCTGGTTCGTGGGGTAAATCGCATGAGAGCGCCACGTACCGAGACCGGTAGCGAATGGCACTACCCGGTCGCCTACTTTCAAGCTGCTTCCGTCACCTCCGACCGCTACTACCTCCCCTACGCACTCGTTGCCACCGACGGCGGGAAACGTTGGTTTCACAGGGTACTTTCCTGTCGGAATTCAGCCGTTGTAATTAGTCCACAAAGCTGCGCATGGAACCGTGACGTACCTTGGATGGTGTTGATATCCGCCGGGTTGATCGGTGCACCGAGTGTCTTTATTAGCACCTCGCCATGTTTCGGTGTCGGTATCGGTTCCTCCTGCAGCCGAAGTACCTTTGCCGGTTCGCCAAACTCGCCGTACCGGAGCACCTTTGCCATAGCGCTCATGTGCCGTGCCGTGAAGAACGACTGTGTTGTTACCGAGGCGGCGCTAAGTCGTTTCACGATTTGCGCCATTGTATCCTTTTTTAAAACCCGAAAAGTGTCCTTTTCTGCACGACGAACTGCTGTTTATGGCGGGGGTTACAGCTGACAGCATAATATTGTGACATAACAGATGTATTGTGTACATTGTGCATTTCATGCAACTTGTACAGCTGAGTAGTCGGCGAAACAGTGAGTCACGTTGAAAATAGGACGCGGTGTGGAAATATTGCAATTTAAGAATGTTGGCTTTCTTTTTAATTTATTAAATATTTATACTTCCAACGAAATAATTACTAATTGTGAAGAAGCTGTAATAGCACTTTTATGCAGATGTTCAATTAAAACGTGTAGAAGGTTTTTGTAAGTTTTACATTAGACCGTACAGTTCGGAAAACTTTAAATCAAAAGTGATAAGAAACAATAGATAATACATCTGGGACTGTTACTATGCGAATTTTATTCGATCGATTAGGGAACTTCAAGGACACGGGAGTAGAAAATAAGCTACGTCCTGCTGGCAAAGAGAAAGCTTCTAAGAAGCACTCCTCCTCTGCAGTCCGTAGTAAATGCAGCTGGTTCTAAATGGTGTTGGGAAACACAGCGAAAGGAATGTTATGGGCACATCGGTTTCCGCACACACATGTTTACTCGTTGGTAAAGTTGGGCGCACGCTTCTCGACAAACGCCGTCATACCCTCGCGGCGATCCTTCGTCGAGAAGGTGGCGTGGAAGTGGCGACGCTCGAATCGAAGGCCCTCGTTCAGCGACATCTCGTACGCGGCGTTGACCGCCTCCTTGCAAAGGCGCACGATCAGCGGCGAGAAAGTGCCAATCTTCTCGCCTAACTTCACCGCCTCCGCCACGACCTTGTCGGCCGGGAACACCTTGCTAACCAGCCCGGATCGTTCCGCCTCCTCAGCCGTGATCATGTTGCCGGTCAGGCACATCTCCATCGCTTTCGACTTGCCCATGGCAAGGGTCGTGCGCTGGGTGCCACCCGCTCCGGGAATCGTACCGAGTGCGATCTCCGGCTGCCCGAACCGAGCCTTCTCACCGGCGTAGATGATGTCGCACATCATCGCCAGCTCGCAGCCTCCACCCAGCGCATATCCGTTTACCGCAGCGATGATCGGCTTCTGCGATTTGGCCACCCGGGTCCAGTTCGCCAGGAAGTTAGTGTTGATGCACTTGGCGTAAGTGTTCGGTTGCATCTCCTTGATGTCGGCACCAGCCGCAAATGCCTTCTCGCTGCCGGTAATGACGATCGCACCAATGGAATCGTCAGCCTCGTAGCGATCAAGTGCATCGCTGATTTCCTCCACCAGGCCGTTGCACAGCGCGTTCAGCGCCTTCGGCCGGTTCAACGTGATCAGCGCGACATTTTTCTTCTCGCCCGTTAGCTCGGCTTTGATGAATTCGTACGATTTAGGTGCTATTGTAGAGATTTCGAAAAGGTTTTTTTTTTATTTTCAAGGAAAGAACCATTAGAAGGAGTACATTAGATTAGCTCAACTGATACGACCTTGGGAGGTTACATAACGACGCGTAGAACAGAGCGCACCGCGCCGCCGCGTTGTTGCTGGGGGAAACTTAAGTAAGGGGGCTCGACTTACCACTGCTGTAGAACCGGAGCAGGTTGGCATGGTGCTGCTGCTGGCTGACGGAGGCATTGCGCACCAGCTGGCTAGCAACGCGGGAGGTAAGCATACGTCCAATGTTTGCCATGATGCAGTTGTTCTTTTAAACCAAACTCCAAAAATTACGAAAGCCGAAGACGATTCACACTTTGCGACCGGTTCGTGCACCCAAAAAAACGCTGCTGTTAGTCAAATGACGTTTAATGTATTTATTATTATCGTTTGTATCAAGGAATATTTTTTTTCTTCTCGCGGCTGGGCATTGAAAGGTTTAAAACGGGCACTTGAGGGATAGAATATCCCCATCCGAAGGGGGAAAAGGGGGATCCATCCCCACAAAAGGGCATGTTCGAGCAAAGACCACCAGAGGGAGTTGCCATCGCATTGGATGACATCCGGAATTGAAATACACGCATGCTTAGCTTGTTCTGGAGCCTAGCACTAACACCGACGAAATAAGAGGTTACCGATCATATCATGTTCCAGGGGTTTTCAGTCTAGGTTTAATATAAATGTTTTGAAAGATGGGTAATTGAAATACTTCTAAAGAAATATTGATTTTGTGTGTACTGAGCAGCTCAGGTTGTGCTGCATGATATTTCAAATTTCAGCTTAGATATTTCTTTCAATAATTGCTTGCACTTGTTAACACGAAAAATAATGAATGAAATCCGCATATTACTGACAATTGTACACATTTCATAGTTTTATTGATAGCAAAGGAATTCGGTGCAGCACCTTTAGCACACACCGGGTGGAGTGTATGTACTCGAAAACCTAAAATCGTTTTCCACCTATGCAACAAGTGATTAGTGATACAAAATCGCCTCGAATAGCCTGCCCATGGTAAGGTCAGTTCTATCTCTTTATCTTCCACCTATGTTAATTGAACTCTTCGTTACTTCGTATATAGTTGATTTCACATCGTTACTATGTTATTAAAGAATTTTGCTTATTTAAAAACCAAAACCATTAAGAAAAACCCCCAAACGGTAGCCAAACTTCCTTCAATGAACAGCTACGCCGTGGAAAATGAAGGAAGCATAACAACAAGAGAATAAGACTGCGCGCTAGGCAACGCAAAAGTAAATGAAATATTGAGAAAAACACTGCTTGCCCTCACATTGATTATAGATATAAGGCGATCTCTATTTAACTGCACCATAAAACAAAACCTTCGTCGAGGATGGCATGATTCAGCCTAGCTTACCGAGCATTCGGAAAACATTTTGAAGCAAATGACTCGTATATACTTCCCTCCTGCCTTCTATCTTGTCTATCAACGCTCTCCTACATGCCTCCTGCAGTACCCACATCATTCACTTCCGAGGTTGTTGAATATGGTTAACGGGCTTGTTGTGCACCGCTGCCGGCGGTTTCTGGGCATGGGCCACTTGCGATGCCTCAACGGAATGGTCGGTATGCTTAGAACTCTTGGCAGTCTCGGCCACTTCTCCGGTGTTCACATTCGGCGAGGGATTCTGCAATAGAAGATGGTTAGGGCAAAGCAATTTCTATACATCTTTAGTAATGGACTCACCGACAGCCCAATGACCTCGACCGGATCCTTCGCTGGCCTTTCGGTGTTCGGAGTCTTGTGCTGTACGATACGCATACCGCCAGCTTTCACTGAAATTCATAGCAAACGATACCATATGCGTGACCTTGGGTAAAAATGAAGAAATCTAGCGCTAATTACCTGCTGGAGGATGTCCAGCAACCAATCCTTTGTCTTCATCAGCCATCGCTTTGCTACACGTGGGCTTGTTGCTTTACTACGCGTTTTATTTCACCGACAGATGTGTTGCTGCGCTTCTAAATTCACTTTTTTTTCCTTTGACAATGGCCAACACGCCAAGCTTATCTCTTATCTATCGCTCTGCCCGAAAAACACGACCACAACAAAGACGCCAACACAAAAACACTATTCCACGTACAGGTTTTTTTCGCCCTAAGGAGACAGCTAATGGCGTTGTTTTGTTGATCCGACGCTTTTGACGTATTCTTTTGACAGCTATTTTCGACATTTTGGGATGGTATATTCGACGAACGCGTAGAAACGTTATTGTTTAAAAGTTATCAAAACTAATAATTTTTAAAACTTTATAAAAATGCAAGATTCTCAGATAATACATTTTCCATCATGTGGCAAGCTAATAGCAAACTTTCAGTTTACATTTACCGGTTTTGGTGTCCAATGAACTGACAGCATAAGCAAAGAGAGTTTGGAATATCTCTTAATTTGCTTCTTGGGTGCTCGTTCGAATGTCAACGCTTTCGCGAAATAATCAAAACAAACGTGATAGACAGTGCACGTGTTTTCTGTTTTGGTAGAGAACAACCGACGGTTTGCCTAGGAGACATCCTCTGGATAGCATCCATTGTTTGAATAGGAAAATAAAATGGAGGAAGTCAAAAAATCCGACGAAGCCAAACATGGCGATCAAGCGTTGAAGGATAGGGAACACACGGAAGCATCTAGTGAGCCTGTTTCTAACGAATCCACCATTACTCAGCCTGAAGGCGGGAAACCGGAGCCGGACTACGATACGCTCGAGGAAGAAAAAATTTCCGACCCGATTTCACCGACGCTAGCCACAAATCCCGAGGAAATAGCAGACTCTTCTAAGGTCGTCATTGATGAGCAATTATCGACAGAAAAGAAAACACAATCTTCAGGCGAAAGCTTACTCGAAACCCCTCCGGTGCAGCCGAAGGATACCGTAGAGCCTTCTACGTGTGAGGAGGAAGCAATAGCAAGCTCATCGGAAGTAGGAGAAACTGCCACAAAATCAAGCGCATTAGAAGAAGTTACAAAAACCAACGAAGAATCAGTGACATCGAAGGAAATAGAATCTGCTACCGAAAATATGGAAGAAACACCCACGGTTGAGCAAGCGATGGAAGTAGAGGAACCGGCAGTGCCAGTTCCGATCGCAACGGTATCAATTCAGGAACAGATTGCTCAGGAGCAGCAGCTCGAAACGGCGGCAGTGCAGAAAATCACCAACAACTCTCTGTCGCTGCTCTCCCAGTACTCGGGAAGCTCGGATTCAGAAGCGGAAGAGACGGACAATTCCAAAGCGGATGATACGAAGAAGCGAGCACATTCTTCGTCATCCTCTTCCTCGGATGATAGCTCTGACGTTGAGCTCGTAAAGGATACCGCGATTAGCGGAAACTATCGCGTACGGGATGACCCCATCCTAGTCAGCGATGCGGAAACCATGGACACAAAGTAAGGATTTTGTAGGGATCGCAGCTTTGATTGATTAATAAACATTTTCTTCGCTACCGTTTTCTTCCACAGTGCAGCTTCATCGGAAGACGAAGAGGATGATTTGGCGCGAGGTCCGATTCGTACGGCGGGCGAGATATTGCCCCACGAGTTGCCCCCGATCGAGGAGTTAACCATTTCCGTCCCGGAGGCGGAATGTAAACCAATCGGGCACGTCGAATCGATAGTGTCACAGATCGTGCTGGTGCAGTCGGTGGTGGGAGCCGAGCTGCTTAATTTGGACACGGTTCTGTTTCTAGAGCGTGGCCAACGTGCATTGGGAAAAATTTTCGACGTCATTGGTCAGGTGAATCGACCCATCTATTGCGTGCTGTTCAACTCCAACCAGGAGGTGCTGAGCAAGAACATTACCGTCGGGATGGAGGTTTACTGCGCACCGCGGACGGAATATACATCATTCATCATCCTTTCGGATCTGATGCGGCTAAAAGGATCCGATGCCAGTTGGATGAATGATAATGAAGTGCCCGCGTACTTGGCGGAACATTCCGACGATGAGGCCGAACGAACGGCCAAGAAGAACCGAAAGAAGGGTGCAGCAAACCGTCCGCAAAACCAGAACGGTGAGCAGGGCGAGGATCATCCATCGCAGCAGCAGCAGCAGCAGCAACAACACTATGCACCCCGACAGCAGTATCCATCCACGTCCCGCCAGCAGCACTATCAGCGGCAGCAGCAGTACCCTGGCCCACCAGCGCACCATGGAAGACAGTTTAATCCGCGGTATCCATCGGGCAATAGTTGGCATCACAATTATCAAAATCCAAGCTATCATAATCCGCATCAGTACCGGCCACGGTTCCCTCCGCGTAATCAACAGTACCACCAGCAGATGCCGCATATGCAACCACCACCACAGGGCGGTCTGTATCTGCCGAATCCGTTCGCTGGACAGGGTCCTCCAAGGCCACCATCAACAGGACCGAATTGAATGAAATGTGTGGTAAAACACGGTTCCCGATATATCTCAGAATCTGGGATATGAAATAATAGTTACAAAAGAATTAAAGTACGCATTGTATCATATAGAATTCTTCATGAAAATATAAACGAAATTTATTTGCAGATCGCTTTTTATCGTATCAGCTCATTGAAACGACCGATTGTAGGTTTTGGAAAAAATAAATAAATTAATTCGAAAATCGGATTTTCTTCTTCAAGATGTTTGAAATGCAAATGTTCGGAAATAAATTTCTTTATCTAAGGACCTCAAGTTTCAAAGTCCTCGAATACTGTCTTAAGATCTAGTGATCCATGTAAATTCATTTAGTTCTCTTATTGACGTAAGCTCTGCAAATTTACTTTGCTTTCCTTTGGTTGTTATTATTACGTTTAGTGCATCTAAAGATGGCCCCAAACAATTATTAGAAAAATTAATATATTACAACTTATTCTATGTGATGTAAATTTATTATTCAAATTTATTATTCACGCGGACTGGATCTTCATTTGATGCCCATGACTAGAAAGAGGTGAGCAGAGAGTTTGAGAGAGCATTAAGGTACCTTCACACAGCACAAGATGAAAGCGAGAAATATCTCACTGTTAAAATCTTACCTCGAATCGATTCCATGCGCATATTCTATACACGTGCTCTTTAAAACCTATACTTGTGAACTTATATTTGTAATTGTTTGTAAATAATTTCTTCATGCATAAGTATAAAACCGACGCATTACCTGTAACGCTCACCTTCTCGCACGAAATCATCATTTTAGACAGGCTCGTACAATTGCGCTTCGTTGACGAGCCGTGTAAAGGGAGCCGAACCAAAACTCCTATCTCGCTCCGCTTGCTGAGAAAACGTGAGAGCGTCGTCGTCGTGTCGGTGTTCTCCTCCGGGAGCGGTTTAAAAGGCAGGCAAACAGGTGACAATTTTTTTGTTCTTATTCTTATGTGCCAAAGGATACATCGTCGGCCGTACCGCGCTCCGTCGTCATAAGGATCAGAGACCACACCGTCACCATAATCGTTCCGGTTCTACCTGGTACACGACGAAAGCTAAAAGGCAGGCAAACTTAGTGTCCATTTCATTTTCCCTTTAATTGATGTGTGCCAAAAAGGATCAACACAGCACAGCTATCGCCGTCGTGTTATTTTCCATCCATTATTGAGTGCTTTTATTGCCGGTGTGCCAGGTAGCTTTTTGTTTTTTGCAGCAGCCGTGCAGCACCAATCGCACACGTTTCGGCTTCAGTGTTGTCGGTCTTTTTGGTCGGAAAGTGTGAATACCGTGCGGAGTCTAATAACGAGTGTTGGTGATACTTTGCAGGCTGCAAAAACATGTCATCCGAGCTGAAGGTGTTGTCTCCGAACGTCCACTACACGGACGAGCATATCGAGGTGGACTACCAGTATCAAACGACGACGGTGGTTGCCAGCGGCCCCGGCGGATACACGGTAAGTGACGGTACGGGTACATCCCACAATGCTCACGTTTCCATGGTAACGCCACTGCTGGTGACGTGTACCGGGAAGGGATAAAAAGTGTAACACGTTCGGTGTAATAAGTTGGCGGTGGCCACATTGCACAGATGCAAATGTTTCCAGGGTCACGGTCAAGCATTATCGATCTGTGGCCACATGCAAAGTTCAAGTTAGCAGTGTTTGCAAATGTGTTCCGGAAGGATCCTGAATTGTTCGATGCTGCTAAAAATAGCAACGCGCATTCAACGAAGGAAAATCGATTTTCCTCCCACTCTGGCATTACGCATCCACCGTCAAGCACTGGAATACCGTCCCGAAGTTTTCACATGTGTTCGAAAATCGCTCGCAAAACAAGCCCGCCTCGCCTGCGGCATGAAGCTGGCGTATAATTTGAAGGAACCGCGTCGTAGTAGCGTGCAACGTTCTTTCCCTCTCCAGTTACATGTTTCGTATAGTCGGCAGAAAAAAAAAATCTACAAACATATGCACATACACACACGGGCGCGCAAAGTCGCTTGTACGCGCTCGCTAAATGGATGCTCAAATCGTACGATAATCACCGGTTATTGTATCAACACTGCCCGGCGAGGGATCTCGGTTGAAAGTTGTAGTTGAAACGAACCAATATTTGCTCGATTGCTTTGATGATGGTAACGAAACGGAAATGGTTGTAACGTTTACCCTGTAGCTAAACTAAACGAAGAAAGAATCGGGGTGAAAGAATATTTTACGTAAAATGAATGGTTCATGAGTTAATTTCAGTTTTGAGGCTTTGTGGAGGCAATCACCGGTTGATGCCTTTGCTTTCGAGTCGAAGAGCCCCTGGAAAGCAGGTGTGAAATCCCTGGCTGTCGTTATAAATATGTGATGCAGTTTGGAGAAGTATATTAAAGATTATTGCAAGATTATCGTGAGTATTACGACACGATGAAAAGATTACTGTAACAGAAATCAAATCGGTGGGAAACGAATGCTCCCAAATCCTACTCCTAATTCTTCGGCCTATATCGCGGTAATTCCTTCAACCTCGACATATCGCAGGCAAACGCACCATCGCCCGCTTATCGGATGTTTTAATTCAATTTCATGCCTGTCGCACGGTTAAAACGCTTGGTCGATCGATAATTTGCCACGGTATCGTTACATAAACTAAACCTCTCCACTAAAACCTGGCCACGCCAGAATGTTACTATATCGTCTTTCCGTTTATCGGTGAGTTCGGGTGAATCACGCCACCGCCATGTCGTATGATCTGATGCCGACTGATCCACGAGGGGCCACGATCATGATAACGGGCCAGCTGGTGGAAGTCGATAAAAAGGTGTGACGGTTCCTGAACAGAACATAAAGACCTAGCTCATCATGCTGAGGCTGCATGATCATAAAAGTATCAGCGTAAAGAAGTATCAGCGACCCAGCTCCTCGGCGCCTCAGCGCATTGAACTTTGTCATAGCTTTAGTTTTTAGATGTCACTATCAAATCATAAGGCGGAAATAAATATTTGAAAAGCGTGATAACATGGCTCGGGTCCACCGGTTTGGCCGCACCGAATGCAGCCCGTCTGATAAGGCCGAACCGATGACGGTGACGGTGTAAAAATGTATTCAAATTTATCTTCCGTTTGTCGATAACGCCGCGTGCAGATGCAGTCCCCAGGCAGTCGCCAGGGCCAGCCCGCGTACCAATGGTCGTGGGGAGGAACACGTGTTTGCCTGTCGTGTCAGTTTGAACAATTAACATTTGCCTATTTGCTGCTGCCCGTCACCTGATTGATGAGGCGTCTATCTCGTCCGTCGATGGCGGGCCTCCCTTTCCCGGAGCAGCTAATGAGTCCGCCCACCACCCATCCAGCCCCTTCAGGAACTGTACCCTGCTAGTAGTGCAGGGCATCCCGGAACGTCACACGGGAAGATAGTGAGCGTACGCGTAATCCCGACGCCTACTGTGAGTGGGAAAAGTTAGCAACAGTTACGAAATTGCTGCGTCGGCCATGGAATGAGGAAGGCGGTTGAAAGATCGCCTGTATCTTGACACCAGACAAGTCTTCGCTTTGTTCCGTCGATGTGGAGGAAGAGCTGGGAGAGGAAGGGGGGGGGGAGGGGCGGGGAAGCGGTGAACGGGAAATAAAATCACCGATAATGCCATTTTATTTATACCCGCGTATTGCACAACATAAAGCAAATAATAATGACCAGTCATTCTGGGGGGAGAGATCTAATGCTGTTCGCATTCTAAACCAGTTCCCACATTATGCAAAACGATCTGGTTTGCGGTGGCTGCCCACCGGGGGCGTCGTGATTAGAATATATTATCATTTTTTTGTTCTTTTTCCGGTCCTGATTATTCGGCACGACGGGGAGGAGTGCCTAAATTCAAGGTCAGCTCATTAGGTTTCGCCTTCTTTTGCTTTTTCTTTTTGGCCGGTTGCAGGTGAAACCTGAAACTACGGAGCTGAACATCCGCACGGTGCGCAATGTTCCGCGGTTGGGTCTGATGCTGGTCGGCTGGGGTGGCAACAACGGTTCGACGTTGACGGCCGCCCTGGAGGCGAACAAGCACAGCCTGGAGTGGCGCACGCGGCAGGGAGTGCAGAAGGCGAACTGGTACGGTTCGATCACGCAGTCGTCTACGGTGCTGCTCGGTTCGGATGCCACCGGCCAGGATGTGTACATCCCGATGAACCAGCTCGTGCCGATGGTCAACCCGGATGACATCGTTGTGGACGGGTGGGACATCAGCTCGCTAAACATTGGCGAGGCGATGCGGCGGGCCCAGGTGCTGGAGGTTGGCCTGCAGGATCAGGTGTACAAGCGGTTGGCGCAGCTCCGTCCCCGGCCCTCCATCTACGATCCGGACTTCATCGCGGCGAACCAGGCGGACCGGGCGGACAACACGATCCGGGGCACGCGCTACGAGCAGTACCAGCAGATCGTGCAGGACATCCGCGAGTTCAAGCAGCAGTCGGGCGTGGAGAAGGTGGTGATCCTGTGGACGGCCAACACGGAACGGTTTGCCGAGGTGAAGGAGGGCGTCAACACGACGATGGCGGATCTGGAGCGATCGCTGAAGCAGAACCACACGGAGATCTCGCCATCGACGATCTTTGCGATGGCGGCCATTGCCGAAAATGTAAGCCGAAGTCTTATCCGGTCTGCGGTTAACGCGTAAGCAGCAGTGACCTGACCCACTTGTTCCCCCCCCCTTCCATTTGCAGTGCATCTACATCAACGGATCGCCCCAGAACACGTTCGTGCCCGGTGTGATCGAGATGGCGGAGCACTACGGTGCGTTCATCGCCGGCGATGACTTCAAGTCGGGTCAGACGAAGCTGAAGTCGGTGCTGGTGGACTTCCTCGTGTCGGCCGGCATCAAGCCGGTCTCGATCGTGAGCTACAACCACCTGGGCAACAACGACGGCAAGAATCTCTCCGCACCGCAGCAGTTCCGCTCGAAGGAGATCTCCAAGAGCAACGTCGTGGACGATATGGTCGCGTCCAACCACATCCTGTACGGTGCGGACGAGCATCCGGATCACTGCGTGGTGATCAAGTACGTGCCGTACGTCGGGGACAGCAAGCGGGCGATGGACGAGTACACGAGCCAGATCATGCTCGGCGGTCACAACACGCTGGTCATACACAACACGTGCGAGGATTCGCTCCTCGCCACCCCGCTCATCCTCGATCTGGCCATCCTCGGCGAGCTGTGCTCGCGTATCCAGATCCGGCGCAAGGAACCGTCCGGCGGCGAGTATCTGCCGTTCCGATCGGTGCTTTCGCTGCTGAGCTATCTCTGCAAGGCGCCGCTCGTACCGCAGGGCACACCGGTCGTCAACTCGCTGTTCCGTCAGCGAACGGCCATCGAGAACATTTTGCGTGCGTGCGTCGGGTTGCCGCCGCTCAGCCACATGACGCTCGAGCATCGATTCGATCTACCCGTCGGGGATGGTCAATCGGCGGAGGCACAGCACATCGCCAAGAAGGCACGCGTCAACGGGACGGCACCGTATGCAAACGGCACCACCGAGAAGTGCAACGGTGTGCTCAATGGTGCCAGCCACCCATCGGAGGAAGTGAGCAGCCGCTAATAACATGTTAGGTTTTTTTATTTCCCATCCATTTTTGGTTTTTGAAACAAACTACGCGAGGCAAACTTTGTGTCCCGCCTCCTCTTTGCTCCCTGTGCTAGATCCACTTCCCGCTCATCTGTATTTCAGAAGAGGAATTCTACAAAAAAAAAAAACAACAAAGGAACAGAACTGAACGCAACCAGCAGGAAAGACGAAAATCAGACACGAACATATACAAAAAGGTACAATTTTCTTGAAGGAAAGTTTCATCTTCCTTTATCCCGTGGTTTATCTACGTTTAGTGATAAGGATACGAAAAACATATATCATTTAAGCGTTTACTGAAAACAAAAGTAAAATAAACTATACGACCGAAACCGTACTGAGTTTATGTAGACGATGAGTGGCTGTTTGAACCGATTTTATGTACTTGTACATAAATTTAATCTGCATGGTTCGAGATAGTTGGGCAATAAAATAACCATCGTTTCAAGTTATAAACATTTGTTCAACACGACCAATGTCGACTACATATTGAACCATACCGTACGGTAGACAACAACCAGTTTTCCATCTACCGGGTGTATAATTTTACGGCGTTTTTGGTTTTAAGAATCAAGCGCAAAATTCGGGTAAAACTATGTCGACACGGATAACGCGAATGGAACTGAAGCTGAACCTTTCTGGTCGACATTCAAAGACGTTTGAATATTGACGTTTCTAGACGTCATAGTGATTGTTTACGTTTTTTCCAACTTGTGTGCGGACGGTAGATTCCTGGTGCACAATTTTTGGGGTGCTTTCTTGAAGAAAAAAAAATCAAAATGAGCCAGCAGGAAAAGGCCGCCCGGCGTGCTGCCCTTCGCAATGAGTACTGGCGCACCATGACCAACCCGCACAACCATCTGCGCGGCGAAAGTGGCGGTGTGGTAAGTGTTACCGACGACGCAGGTGCCTGCTGCTGGTTATGTCATCAACGAGACTCACGGGAACCATCATCCGGTGGCTCCATCGGCCTAAGGACATTCTAATCCTCCTCATTAATACCTTTTTTTTGTAGTTCGATACCGGCTTGGCCCGATTCCAGGCGATGCGCGTGAACCATTTCGAGCACTTCAAGCCGACCGGCCGCTCGTTCAAGATTGGATTGTTTACCGTCGTCATCCCGATCATCGCCTACGCGAAGATGATGAAGCACGAACGTGACCAGCGGGAGCAACAGTATCGTACTGGGCAGGTGGCGTACGCGGACCGTCGCTTCAAGTTCATCTAAGCGTGTATTCGCGGAAGTTGCTGTGGTGTGATCGGTAGCAGATGTGAAATAAAATGTGTTAAAATGGGTTATATACACATGGTTGCTGTGAGCATGGAATTAAGGTGATGCGAGATTTATAATCAACCGTAGAAGATAACGAGCGAACCTTATAGAGCACATAGATGTCTTTTTCATTAAGGTTCCTCTGTGATCCCAAAAATACGAAATACTCTGTAATCCCTAGCAATACGCAAGATTCTGGCCCTTCTGACAGAAGGTACACTAAACGAACCCGTTGCAGATCAAATTTAAGCCCGATAACAGTGGAATTATTAACAAAACAACTGCTGTGTTTTCTACGCTTTCGCTTTATTTTCCGCTTCTTGGTACACTTATAACTAGATACTATTTAAAACGACGAATGTTGCCTTTTGGAACCGCACAGCACGTTCATACACACACTCCGAGCGACTTAAGCTATTTGATGCTGTGCTATGAGTTTGATTT
Source organism: Anopheles farauti (assembly GCA_000473445.2). Lineage (NCBI taxonomy): Eukaryota > Metazoa > Arthropoda > Insecta > Diptera > Culicidae > Anopheles > Anopheles farauti. Next base: position 6,953,887 of record KI915045.1, read on the forward strand.
TTTCATCCAATGTATCCTTTGATGTTTAGTTCGATTGACGTTTCGAACAATATTGTCTTTGAATGGCTTTCCCCGCTTAAGTTCGATCAGTATTTTTCTCTCACGCTCTCTCGCTTTATATCATTCACCCCACGTGTTGCGTGTGTGAGACGAGCTGGATAATTGGCAGCATTCTATTCGCAGCTAACTTGTAATATATCACACAACATAAAAAATGCCGCATATCCGCCCTATCTCCTTCTCTCTTTCTCTCATACCTAACTACTAATTCTTATTTAAACCAACGGATAGCTGGCGGTGGTGGCGATACCGCAGTGATTGTCACGGTTACGTGCCATCTTCACATATCCCTGGTCGCCCCAGGTGGTGCCCCACGAGTTCTTCACCAGCCAGTAGTCCTCGCCTTCCTCGCTGGTACCGTATCCGACCGCCAGCACACCGTGATCAAGCTGCTCCGAGTCGCACTGTGGCTCGTAGTACACACCCTCCGAGTAGAACTGGAACGATTCGTGCGACGCGTCGATCGCAACCGACACCGGACCGATGGTGGCCAGCGCCTTCTTCAGCGCCTGCTCGTCACCCTGGGGAATGTCGACGAAGCCCTTGTCCGTGGCACCGACCGCCTTCGGGTTGTAATGGCACTCGTCGTCGATCGCCTCGTACGGGTACGCCTTCTCCGTGTCGATGCCCTTGTTGTCCTTCACGTACTGGAAGGCAAAGTCCATCATGCCACCGTTGCACCCATTGTTGCCGTACTTCTGCGAACAGTCGACCAGATTCTGCTCCGACAGCGAAACTAGCTTGCCCGTCTTGCGGAAGTGTTGACCCTCGAGGGCACCGGTGGCCGAGAACGACCAGCACGAGCCGCAGTGTCCTGATGGTTGTGGGGTGGGAGAAAGGAAGGAAAGTGGCGCATTTATAACATGAGCAAGCGAAACATATTTGTAGTGTGACATAATTTGAAGATTTTCAATTGTTCTAAATTACAAACAGGAACTTCGTTTTGCCTATTACGAGGAAAAAATTATCTTCTCGGGGGGATTCAAAAATCATTCCATTCCCTGTCATTGCTATCCGTAGTATTTTATTTTCACCAAACCCACCAATAGATGGCGCTGTTCCACTGTTATACGTTATACCAAAAGTTGAAAAAAGAACTGGAAAAGCTAAATTTAACGTAATAAAATGAAGCTAACAATACCTTGATCCTTAACAGGCGTGACGGCTCCCTTCTGGCGCCAGTCCACGGTCTTCGGTACCTCAACGTTGGCGGGCTCAATCCACGACACAGGCTCCTCGATGCGCTGCAGATCTCCGCGCAGCAGATTTCTACCATTGACGAAACGATCAATCAAGCGAAAGCGGAAAGAATATGCAAAACCCGGAAGTTAGTTATCATATGCTTACAACGAACCACGACACCACCTACCCCTTGTTTCCACCGGCGGCGGCAGAACGGTTGAAACCGTTGAGCGTGTGGACAAACTCTTCGTGCAGCAGGTCGGCGTACTTGTTCACGCGCAGCCGGAACTTTTCCTGGCCGAGATCGAAGCGCTGATTGTGCTTGGCAATTTTGTGCTTGTTTTGCACGTAGATCTTCATGCGGATGCGTTCCTCCGTCTCGCTGTCGTATTTTTTGCGATGTTGCAACTGGCGAAGGGGAGAAGAGAGAGAGAGAGAAGGGAGGAATTAAGAATCAGAAACAAACGATCAAATTCAAACATACAAAAACGCTTATGCAAGCAGGGGGCGAAGGGAGAAGGGTTTAGTTAACTGTACTTGCTGACTCAAACACAAACAAGAAGTGCCAGGGTAAGATGTGATCGTATAGACACTCTAATGGAGGTGAATCACTTGATGTGTTCCGAATTGAAACATTGTATATAAAATAAATATTTGTACGCACAACAATGAAAATATGTTCTGCGTATGGTATAAACTACTAACAAACACTGAGTGTAGTTTATGTAGAAATTATTTATCCGTTTCAGTCGAATTGTTGTGATTGTGCACGTTTCGCTTCGTACCCGGTGGTAGAAGGAAGAAGGTTCTAGCCAGCCACACGTGCCGCTTGGTAGTACAATCCCATACTAATCCAGTCCCCTTTTACGAGACAACGAAAGCAAAACATCGGACTTGCAATCGTAGAGGTCAGCAGAAAAAGAAAAAAAACAAACCCAATTACGTCCGATGAACGGTGACTCACATTTGGTCGTTCGGGCAAACGAAAGAATGGTGTTAAACAATGCACTAACAGGGTAAAAGTGAACCGAAAGCATTTCAACAGAGATTTGATTATTTCTGTTTTGTTTACAAGAAACGGTTAGGCCCTATTGCTCAAGAGGCAAATTATTATATTCTCAATACATTAATAGTAATTTGTGAAACTATGATTTCGAAGAAAAGAAGATTTTTATAGAAGACAAAAAACAAATAAAGGATCGTAATCGGGATTTTTTTTCGTTTTTAAACATTTTCCACTGAAATTAAATTTCGAGTAACATTTATTTGCAAACTATTGAAATATTTCATTGCTAAACAAATTAGAAAATATTTCAGTTATGAAATCAGTTAGCTGAGCGAGCTACAGCTAGAAAATGCGAAAATGCATCATCATTAAAAAAATTTAATGATGATGGGTTTGACAGCCCTGAGCTGAAAGGTAGCTTGCACAACATTTTAAAGTGGGATCGTCTCGAACAGTTTCGCACTTTGCTAATCTTTTCCACAATCAAGTTCAACCACGGAACGGTCAGGAGACGCCGCCTGATTCTTAATGCGTCATTATTTGATCTTGTTTAGCTGTTAGAGAGACACATGCTTCCTTGTGCGAGAGGTTATCAACACCAGTGTCCTGTCGGTCGGTCATTTCGAACGTAAAGCAGAATAACGTCCCAATACACAGCAAAGCGATCGCAAAAGTGGGTTGATGCGTATGGACAAACCCGCGCGTGTGATGTTTTCTCGCCACTACATGATAAGCGAACGATTGAATAAGTTTCTTTATGTATTGCTTTCCTATGTTGCGTCATCCCAATCGGAAAAAAGGGGTGCAACAAAAAGTGTGAATCAAAACTGTGCTGCTCTTGCTTATCACCGAACCCGCCCGAAGGGCGTTAGTTTGCCGGACAACAAAGAAACCGTGGCAGAGCAGTGGCATACATACGATGACAAACCGGCTTGTCCAAGATCGAAGCTCAAAACCTGCACGGCCATCATCTTCGCGTGACGACAATCGCGAGCATTAGCTAGCAGGCAGCTTCTGCTCGCTTGATCGGTTCAGTCTCGTGTATGCGATGATCTTGTGGTGTACGCCTCCCGTCCGATTCGCCAGGGTCGAATCGATTTTTTTTCAATGCCACCAGTAGCATACAAGAGTGATTATGCTGGGGGTCAATCATCCGCTGGACTGGAAGGGAATGAGAATTGGAAATGCGGACGGAAACACGGCCCCGTATCTTATTATTCATCCAGCCTGGTTTTATGATCTTTTCCATCAAATTACCGCGGGTTTTGTTCTTTGGAAAAGTGTCAGCAATTGTTTGGAACCAGCAGTGAGTCATAAACTAGAGATTGCGGCGATGCGGTAGTGATTTAATGTCATTAGAACCAGCAGAATATCACCGGATCGACAGTCATTTCCGTTGTTCCCCGTATAAAAAATAAATAAAAAGATCGCTGATATGAAATTACAGCGTTTAGAAGAACAGTTGAAAACCAGAGCGTAAAGCACACATTTTTTTCAGTAAAATCCTATACAATTCAGTCCCATTTTACTCGCAAAACTCTAATTTCTACCTACGAATATTCTTCTTTCCGTACATCTTTGAATGCTTCTTTCCCTTCTGCAATGATTGTACGATCACGTTCATACGAACGAACTGCCTCGAAAAGGAAACTGGACGAAAATCGCGCTCAAAGTAAACAAGACATGCACGAGCGATGCCTAGGGTGACTGATTTTTCGCATAAAAAATTGTAAATAATACCAGCTGGGCAGAGGGTAACAGACGCGGGTGAACGCACACACACACACAAACCTGTTCACCTGCTGTTGCTATGGCATTGAAACGTGAGCCGAAAGGTGTGCGTGAGTTCATGCTTCCCACCCTAAATCATTGTGATGCGAAGGGGATGATGTTTTCGTTTCGTCTCATACAACGCCATCAAACGATGGCAGACTTTCTGGTTTTCCTCTTCTTCCACGTTTGTTTGTGCGCTTTGTTCGCGGTCGACGCGATAAGAATAAAGCGCGACAAGAGCGTCGGGGAGGACCAAATTTCGGTGTTTCGGGTTGCGGCCAACGGCCAAATTCGCGGACAACTTATGTGTTTGTGTATTCGTTTGGGAGCCGTTAAATAAAACCCCAGCCCGAAACGGGTTCAGGGCTATCACACAGGCAAGCCATTTTGTAAACTTCGCTTTGTTAGAGACGCCTTCCTGGTCAGCTTCTATTTGTTTCAACTGACCCAGAAAAACAGATTCGTCGTCCAGCTGTTGTGACCGTGGTGATAATGAAATTGCGCGTCCCGTGCCGTCCGTAACGGATGCGAAAACTATATACATACATCGCGTAATGTGATGTTGTACGAGCCAGTTCCTCCATCGCCATTTGTTACCCCACGCACCCACGATGGCGTCATTTGTTACCCCGCAGGCGAAAGTGTGTATATTTGCACCGTATCGATCATTTCCGGATCACGCAATAGCGCTGCGTTAGATCAGGCTTAAAAGCGGGCATTAACGGAACGAAATGTTTCTGCGCTGCGCAGTACTTGCTTGCATGGGGAAAATTATAATCTAAACGTACCTTGAACGCGTTCCACTCTTCCTTCACGAGATCAAAAATGGAGACCGCATTAGCGGCCGCGACAAAGCCGACGATGAGTATTAGAAACTTCATTGCGAACACTTGTTCCCGTTACGCCCCTTGACGGTTGGTAGGATTCTGTGTGGAGAAAGGTGGTACAAGATAAGTCGTGGGCTACATTGTTAATTGTTTCTCGGTAAGAAGCCACAAAGACATCACCAAACTTTACACGCAATATAACTAACCTTCTGTTGCAAAATGGCAGACACTTGCTCGAAATGACGACGCAAATCAGCGACGAGACGCGGGACAACGACAATGAAGCACTACTTTTACACGTTCGAAACACAAAGAACAGACACTATTGTTTTGCGGGTCAGTTGCTAGTAAAAAATAATCTACACTAGAACAAGTAATTCAACACACAACTCGACGTAGCCTTCGTACGAAACAATTGTTTGAGATTTTTTCTGGTTTGTTGTGTGCCCGAGTATTTATACAAAACTAGCAACAACAACAACTGGTTCAAAACAGCTGCTGTCAAAATTCTATTCAGTGCATCCAGCTTTTACTGTAGCGACTACCACCCAAACAGAATGCCGGATTAATTTTGAATTGGGCGTTTACTCATCTCGGTAACTGTTCGGTCCGAGCCGTCCGCAGCTTCCCAGCCGATTTTCATCGACTTTTTGGCCATAATGACGACCATGCATTGGCCATGTTCGTTTTGTTTACTGGTAATTTTCCTTTAAACTGAGGAACTGTTCGCTCAACCGTTTCTTATTTTGAATTTGGTATCTTCTTGAAACAAAATTGTAGATACAAATTCCATTGTATGACTTTGACTCTTTATTTAGAAAAAATCATTCTGTTCACGCTAGTATCGCACAAAGTGACTTTAAAGTTATTACTCATAAATTTCCGATAAATGAATCATGCGTTCCCTGTCTCGTGTTATAATGGAAAAACAAGTATTTCCTTTATGGTTGTGTGTTTGAACAGCTGATTTGGGATGAATAAACTCATAAACATAGCATCTTTCCGCGTTTTCGTACGATAAGGGGATTCCGAAAACAGAGTAAAAAGTAAAGAAAGCAATTGGTAAACAAAGTATTCCGCCGTCTGCAAACCTCGAGATCGAGATTATGCTCTGCTACGCATTGCTACCTAAAAAACAGTTCAGCCTCGATCGTACAATGCTAAGTCATTGAAGCATGTGCCAATTGATCGGCGCGCAAAAGAATCTTTGCCCCGGTGAATCTTGAGAACCGGCGGAAACTGGACTACATTCCCCGTTCTGTTTACTACGCTGTCCATCAAACAACGCACGCAATCGCGACGTATCCAGGACGGATTCACGCCGCAGGGTACAAATCGGATCATTATTTCGCAAGTGTGAAACCATTGAACGTAAAGGACACCTTATCAGGACGAGTATTGATGCTGATGAACTCACCGCGGTCTTCGGGGTGGCGTCAATTGTGGCGCTTTGCTTTCGTCATCCTTCTCAATCAGCTGCTCCACTTTTTCCAACCATTTTGTGGTTTTAAAGTGGCAAAAATCCAACATAGCTGCTAAATATTTTAATTTAATATAAATCAGCTGTCTGTAAAGCTTAAGGTATTCTTTTCAACTTAACAAGATCAGTAATGTGTTTCGTATACGGCAATCAGTAAACGACGTTACCGAGATGGTACAATATGAATAAGTATGAGTGAAAATTACTTAAACACATTTTACATTTTATTTTATTTATTGAACAAGAAGTCTCACTTCCTTCCGGTAACATCCTTTCTCGGTAAGTTTCTTCAACCAGCATACAAACCACCAGTTTGCTAGCGATAATCAAACTTGCTCCGACTGACCGAAGTTCATGCAAAAACAGTACCAGACGGAACCATTTGAAGCAGACGAAACAAAAACACGTTCGTTCACCACGTGAGGCCGGATGTATGAGTGAAGATTACACAGAGATCGTCGTTTCCGCTGACTGCCCATTGTCTGTACCATGACGCATGCTTCCTTCGTTGCGACTTTAAATCTAAAACGCAGGACGTACAACTCTGAACGATCACGTGGTGAACTTGCTCGCGCCATGTCCTTACTGTCCTTCTCCGTATTTAAAAAAAGTCAAATCAACCAACGTTCAGAACTATGCAGAAATAAACGCATTGTTTATCGTGTATCAAAAAAATCGTGTATTTGGACCTTCGGTATGAGTAATGATTGTTCTAAATATTAGAGCTTACACAGAAACTAACACTCGCACACGTGTTCGTTGAAAGAAACCAGGCGGGCAGCACATGCATGCATCACACCTGGCCGTGCCGCTGGAGAGCTAACCACAGCACACAGTAGAGAAAAAAAACGAAAACGCTGCTTGTGTTGGTTCAATCCTTCGTACGCGACCGACGCGGGTAACCATCTTTCGTGCCCTGAAAGGTAGCCCTGCGTAACATCCGCGCACAGGAAGCGAAAGGATTGCGGCACCATCTCGATTCGCTTTGCCGTCCCATTTTCGAGTCGAACAGGAGCTAAACACTAAATCATACCTTATAGTACATACCCAACAGAAAGCATTACTTTGTCTACTATCAGGTGTTAATATAATCTTAGGACCTATGGATCGTCTTAGTTGATTAAAGAAACAAGAAATATATAATAATAATAACGGGTTTCAGTAGGCTCTGACACTCTCCTGCTATAACTATGCTTGGAAACGGGATGAAGGAGGTGGGTACAGGTGGTGGGTACAGGTGATTGTAGGTAATTTTCGATGCTTTTATTCGGCGTTGGCATCCGGGTGCCGTTCGAGCAGCATGGCTACACCCTGCCCACCGGCGGCACAAGCAGCAATGACGCCAAGCTGTCCATTCTCGCGCACCAGACGGTTTGCCTGAAACAGAGAGGGAAGCATATGAGAAAGTGTATTTGACAATCTATAATTCATGGCTTACTATGTTGTGCCATTTCGGAATGAAACACAAACTAGCTTCACTTACCGTATGCATGCACAAACGCACACCGGTGGCTGCGAACGGATGACCAATCGAGAGCGATCCACCCCAGTTGTTCCACTTGGACATATCGGGCGTGCCGAACTTCTCGTTCAGTCCCAGATAGTTCTTGCAGAAGTAGTCCGAATCGAGTGCCTTCAAGTTAGCGATGATTTGTCCCTGTGTATGTGTGTTTGGAAAGCAAACTTAGTAGATGCCGCATATATCATCCTTGCAGAGTGCACTCGTTCAACATACCGCGAATGCTTCGTGAATTTCCCACGCATCAACGTCCTTCAGCGTGAGGCCGGCTTTCTTCAGCAGCTTCGGGATGCCGTAGGCCGGTCCGAGCAGCAGCTGATCGATCGGATCCTGCGACACGTACAGGAAGTCGCGCAGGTACGCTTTCGGGCGCAGTCCGAGTGCTTTTGCCTTCTCCTCCGTCATCACCAGACAGGCGGAAGCACCGTCCGTGAGGAAAGAAGCGTTCGCCGCCGTCACCGTACCGTACGGCTTCACGAATGCCGGCTTCAGCTTGGCGAGCGATTCCTTCGTCGACACGCGGATACCGTTGTCCTTGTCGATCGTTTTGTCCACACCGGAAACCTTGAAGGGCACCAGGTCGGTAAAATAGCCCTTCTCCTGGGCCTCCTTCGCGAGCGTGTGCGAACGCAGTGCGTAATCGTCCTGCTCCTGGCGGGAAGCGTTGAATGCCGCCGCCAGCCGGTCGGCCGAATGACCCATCGTCTCCCCGGACGAGAATTCGGCAACGGCCGGCAGTTCCGGTGCGAAAAAGTCCGGCCGAATGGTGGAGAGCAGCTGCAGCCGCTGGCCCATCGTTTTCGCCTTGTTTGCGCGCAACATTAGCGAGCGCATCTTGCGGCTGTGACGAATCGGGACGTCCGACATGAACTCGACACCACCGGCAACGATGGTGTCGTACGTGCCGGTCGCAATCAAACCGATGCCGGTGGTGATGGCCTGATTCGAGCTGATGCATGCCATCGTTACGGTGTGGGCTGGCGTTTTGTTGCTGAAACCAGCGCTAAGGGCCGCCTCGCGGGCGATGTTGGAAGTTTTCACCTCCTGAATTACCGTGCCGTACACGATGTAATCGATCACCTCCTTGTCGACATTCGTCTTACGAAGAAGGCTCCTGAAAAGAAGGGCAAATGGATCGATGAGCTATGCACACCGGAAGAGTGCTAGGGAAAGAGGCAGCACTTACAACAGCGAATGGCGAGCGAGCTCGTGGGGCATCAGCTTCGAATAGTCCGACCCGGAAGTGAGGAAAGGTGTGCGGACACCATCGACCAGCACCACATTTTTGCCGGTTTTGTCTGGCAAACGGCGCGGCTCGTAAACGGTGTTAGAAGTGCTGATGCTACGAAGGGCTACAAAAGAAAAGCGAAACATACATCGTTAGCACGTGCAAACATGAAAAGCCGGGCTTTCTAAAATAGGCCACACGACCATTGGTAGGTGGGCGGCAGATGCGATAAGGCTGGTTGATTTCACAGCCGGTGATCACGTTGGGTGAATAAAAATTGTGAGCAAAAAATACCGATCGAACTTCGCGATTACGGAGATAAATAATCTCTAAAAAACACAGGAGGCAAAACGCCGCCCCTGGATTGACCGATGTCCGGGTGGTTTTACTGATAAAGAGAGCTCATCATGTAACCGCACCGCGGTAAGTTCGGGATGATGATTTCAAAACAAAATCCTTCCTCCATCGCTGTCCGATGACGTTGCCTACCGTGTGGTTGTGTTGGTGAGCTTCGGTGCGGTGCGTTGGACTTTGGACTTTCTACTTTGGTCGGTTTAGCCCGCAAGGAGAAATTAAATGAATGATTTCTTCTTTTTCCATACTGGGAAATGCAATGGTTGCCAAGTGTTCTATTGAAAAAGAATGCTTAACACAATTCTTTCGAAAATGAGAGCTAATTTAAGGAGATTCCTTGGATATACATAGATTTCCCATCCGGTATCAAAGTCCAACAATTTAGATGATGCGGTCGAATAATAATGAAAGGTTTCTCACTTACCGGTTTTTGCCAGATTGCCCGTCAAGGATGAGGTAGATTTGGCAATGTTCACTAGATTGTAAGCCATGGTGACGATGTTTTTTATGAAACGAATGAACTGCGGCAAATAATTAATGGAAAGTAAATTAACTTAGCGACTGGAGATGACAACTAAAACAACAAACAAATGTCACAACCTAAATGGTTTATATATATAGATCAGAATGTACAGGTGACAATTTAGTCAACATTGTGGGGGCCATTTTTTGCTGTCATGTCAGGTCAAAATTAGCCATCGAAATGTCAAAACTTCTATGAGAGTTGATGCAGGAGGAAGAAATAAATATTAAAATATGGTTTATTTTCTTAGCGTCTAACGTAACGTACATTCCGTTATTTAGTTGAAGGTACTTCCATTTCATATTTAAAAATTGAGTAGTCCAATAAGTTATTTTTTCCTTTCTTTTCACAAAACATAAAACCGGGGTTTTCTGACTGACTGGAGTTTTTGATACTGGCTTTGGTCGTGATTATTTTTCACTTTGGTTTGAAATTGTATTTTCCCCTTGAAGAAGCTTAATTCGGATTCGGATGGATTTTTAATCATATGAAAATGTTTGTCGAATATCAAACCTCAAATTGGAACATTAGTAGCACTGTTAGTATTACTATTCACATCTATGATATATTATTTTTAACCAATTACACACCTCACAAATCTAAAAAGTTTCAAATACAGGGTGAAACATAATCCGCCGCCTTCATGACCTCTTTATCGCTTGATATCTTCTCTCGGTTTAAAGGGATCACTCCACACGCGCATATCTGGAAAAATATCAATGGAATCGTTTGAATTACTTCGAAAATAATTATCTAATTAAAAAAGTGGCGGTCATACTTCCTGGCTGAATTTCTTCCTGCTTGATGCCCGATCGGTTGATTTGCTGCACTTTTTCTAAAACAATGAAAAAGGTTCGATTAGAACAGTGTGCAATAGAAATTCTCCGGCGAGTTGCGTTTATTTACTGTATTCCTCCGGGTGCAGCATCGGGTGGACGATGATCGGGTAGCAGGCCAGTGCTATGAACCCCACGATTCCACCAACGAGCAACGCGTAGTTCTTCCCCTTCAGTACGGTTGGTGCCATTGCAGTGAATTTCGTAGCGATTGCGGAAAGCGTGTCGATTTTATTTATTTGTAACCAATCGGAAATCGCTAAAACACACTTACGCGGTGTTATGCAAAACCAAAACAAAACACACGGCAATCATCCGATTCTGACATTTCTCTTTGACAATGACATTTGAAACGTCTGGTCAGGGCTGCTTTGATGGTCTGATTCGGATCGAATTTGAAAAACTAAATCAAATTGAAAAAGATACGTTACTGAAAACCTTCGGGAAGATCACCAACTAATAACGCCCCAATTCAGCTTTAGTTGAACTTATTCTTTATTCTGGACTTAGGAGATCACATTTTTCAAGCTTTGCCGTGATGGGTTGCGTAGGCAAGCACCCTGCGCGGTAGTAGCCTCTACCGGTGCTCTTTGCTGTTCGCCACACACTCCCGGATCTGATGCACCATCCACTGCACGCCGTCCTGCAAACCTTCCCCGGTGAGCGCGTTGCTCGAGCTGATGTGCCATGGTTTGTCTTTGATCTTCTCCAGTCCCAAACCGGCAGCTATTTTAACGCTCGACAGCGCGTCCGTGCAGTCCATTTTGTTGGCAAAGAAAAGGATCGGAACGCGCCGGTTGGCAATGTCCGGATGTTGAAGTAGTATTTCCAGCTCATCCTTCACGACCACTGAAAGGGTAAAAAAACGTAAGCCGTTTACCGTGTACGAATAGGTTTCTGGTCAATGGTTACCCAGGCGCATTCGGTCGCTGGAGTCGATTACGAAAACTATTCCTTGGCATGATTTGAAATGATGCTCCCAGAGACTGCGGTACCTCGTGGCGCCGGACATGTCGAAAGCGGTGAAGAACACTCCCTGATCTGGAATTAAAAGGCAAACTAGTTAAAGTGTCGTCAGAAAATGAAGAAAAGAGAAGCTTCTTTTACGTCGACAGTTTAGCTAATCGGTACGAAACGATAATCTCTACTAGATGATATTATTTCCGCTCCATTGAGTACGGAACAAGTGCACTTCAAGTACCGGACGTTTAAAAAAATCCTGGCTTTGAAGGGGATCAGGAAAAGTGTCGCCCTTGTTGATCGCGATACGCTACCTACTTCCTACATACGCACACATACACAAGCATATTGGCAACCGTTTCGACGCGATTAACGTTGCGTGCAACGGAGATTGTGTCTATCATTGTGCGACTGGACCGAAAGACAATAAGTAAAAGATAATCGAGCGAACGCGCCAGCACAACCGCCAGTACTGCGTTGAATCTTGAGCGGAACGGAAGTAAGCAATAAAACAAAACGCCCATCATGCGTATCGGAGCAACAATTCCCAACTTCCAGGCGGATTCCACCAAGGGACCAATCGATTTTTACGAATGGATCGGAGATTCGTGAGTGTAGCATTCAGTTTGGTGTTCTTTTCCTCATTTAAAGTGATTCTATTTCCACGACCGTTCTTTCATTCCAGTTGGTGCGTTCTTTTCTCGCATCCTGCCGACTTTACGCCCGTCTGCACGACCGAGCTGGGCAGGATCGCGGTGCATCAGGAACATTTCGAGAAGCGCAACGTGAAAGTGCTGGCACATTCCGTCGATGATCTGAAGTGTCATGTGGATTGGGTCAATGTGAGGTTCTAAGCGCTGGCGGTTATACTCAAACAGTGATTAATCTTGTTCATTTTGTCGATCGCAGGACATCAAGTCGTACTGTCCGGATATTATCGGAAACTTCCCGTACCCGATAATCGCTGACCCGAGCCGGGATTTGGCCGTCAAGTTCGGTATGCTCGACGACAAGGACAAGGACAACGTGGAGCTGGCGCAGACGGTGCGTGCCTTGTTCATCATCAGCCCCGATAAGCGGGTGCGCCTGACGATGCATTACCCGACGTCCACGGGCCGTAATGTTGAGTATGTAGTTACGTCCTATCTTATGATTGATTTTTTTCCCCCCGAGCTGTAACGACCCCAAACTGTTTGGCCAATCTTTGTAACGCTCCATTGCTATCTCGTTTTGCAGTGAAATTCTACGCGTAATCGACTCGCTCCAGCTGACGGATCGATTGAAGGTGATTGCAACGCCTGCTAACTGGACGGTAGGTAGCCTGCTACGAATGCATTCATGCTGTTGGATATTTTTCTATCTGTTATGCTTGTTCATTTTTTTCGTTTCACTCTCAGCCCGGAACGAAGGTCATGATTTTGCCCAGCGTCAGCGAAGAGGATGCGGACAAACTCTTTCCGAATGGCATCGAGCGTGTTTCGATGCCCTCGGGCAACGTTTACGTGCGGACGACAACCGACTACAAGTAGTTTCATAGCGGACATATTGGTTGCTATTATACTCCTCACAACTCATGTGTGACATAATAAACTTTTTAAAATTACATTATTTCACAAGCGAATGAACGTTGTTTGTGTTTTAAATTGCAAGGCTTGCAACGAGAGATCGGTTTCGGCTTTCTTATCAGTGGAGAAAGTATAATAAATATTAGTTGCGGTTGGATTGCAGGACAAGAGATAAGTTGAGATGAGTTTACATACTGATAGCCAGCAGCATGGGTCGATTCCAGCCCAGCAAGATCACGCAACACATGGAAATACTTCCGGCACGTGAGGAACGTGCACTCACTTGCGTCGTCCAAGGCAAACATGTGAGTTCAGACGCTGCGCTGGGGCAGCCACTTATGAATTTAACCCATGCACGAAAACAAAGATTGATTGCCTTCAAGTCGCTAGTCGGGTAGAACTGACGTGGCGATGGAGCTTGATCGAGAACTGAGGTGCGGATGCTTCCACAGAGGACTGCAGTGATAAATATTCATAGCTGTTGTTTTGCCCGGCAAGCCCTCTGTGTGCTTAACTGGCAGTTAGCAAATAAGGCAATGGGAGATTTAAATTGATAATTGGATTTGTTTTGCCGCGCGTTTGATGACGTTTCATATCACGTTTCCTCCTGATATCGACGTGACGTTGGTCGGTAATAAAACCGAAAATAAATATTACAAATTTCGATATGAAAAAAAAACTTCTAACGCGTTCGATCATCTTCATCTTGGAAGCCAATTCTCATTTTACAAACAGCTTGAAGAGAATGCGAGCCTACTTTGATTCGCACCTGTTTCTAGCGCACGGTCGCTCGGTAAAATCGATACGTCCTTGATGACTTGATGAGCTTTTGTTTATGTTTCCGAAATTACTGAATAGCTTATGGCCGCGTCAGAAGTTGCATGCGATGTCGATGCAAGAATCGGGATAATTAGACTCGTACTTACTTTCAAAACGTTCAACGCTGAATCCAACGGTCGGTACCACGATCGATGTACGTTCGTTGGGGTTCTTGAAGTGATTCACTATCGTCGATTTGCCGCTGTTGTTCAATCCGACGACCAGGATGTTAATCTGCTCCTTTTTCAGCTTTAGCATGTTTGCTAGTTTGTCGAACAGCCCCATCGCGGCTGGATGCTTTCCGGACGTAACCGCACGAGCGTTACCCTTGGCAAAAGTCACACTAGATGTGACGGACGGTTTGGGATTTTCCAGAATCCCGGCTACCAGTACTTCACCAACAATGGATCAATGGAGGTAGATATTGATCACACACAGCTTACGAGCCAATGCCCAAAAAGTAACACTGTTTGCGTACTTTTTTTTCTCGGTTCTTGTTCTTGACACGCATCGAAACACGGCGACGATGGGTTTGGAACGGCCAGCACTAGTGAAAGGTGAACATTTTGTTTCGACTTTCCACTCCGCCACCGTTACGTGGAACTCGATGGATGTCGAAGTTCCCGTGGGCCTTTTATGGCAGTGCAGTTCCGTTCCATGCTGCACTTCCGCTGTTCATTGAAGTTAGCACGGAGAAATTATTTCGACACGCACATCCACGCTCGAAGTCTAGCGAGAGCTACCTGTTCAGGAGCAACCTTTAAATCGTTGCATAACACGATGCACTGATTAGAGATATGTACATTACTGCAACGAACATTGGTTCCATCACAAAAGCTTCACGCTCCGGCGCGGTGAAAACGAAATAGAACGAAATTTTACAAATAGAAAACTAAATCCACTACCGACAAAACTGAAATCACGACGAAAACTAACGCAACTCCATGCAGCAAAAACAAAAGAAAACTCGTTCGTATGATTCCCTATCCTTTAGCAGCCCGAGAGTGAAAGAGACTCCATCGGTGTAAGCCCAACGGGCTATAACTCTAGCAGGGAGGCGCTGCACAAGTTTCAAATCGTGGTATGCAATTGTTTTGGCAACGGTTGCTAGGACGAGGTACGTCCACCAGTCATCCCGTCCGTCTGTATGTACGGGCGCGTGTACCATCGGAATGACATTGATTTTTAGCTTTCTCTTTTAGCACTACGATGGAATTACACTGCACTACGATGCAATTTTTACTTCGGGATGCAAGGTCTCTCGACTTCAATCGGGACTCAGACTCTCGACTTGCCTAACTTATGGCTTACAATCAACAGTATCGTGTGGACAAACAGGAAACATTTTTTTTTGTTGCAATGAAGGAAACACTTTCATTTGTTTAACCTTTGGTATCTTTTGTGTTTAGAAATAATGTTTGCTCAATATATCGCATACATTTTAGACCAATAAAAAAGCAAATAGTTAACGTTTAGGGGGTGAATTTTTGGAGAAAAAAATAAACACATGGTTACTTGAATCTCCAACTATGATCGAACAGCTAGTTCGACATAATGTTTTTCGATGAAATCTTTATATACTGAACTTAGGAAATCATTCTAACTAAGCTTTTCTTTCATCCATTCAAACCATATAAATATTTCACGGTTTTTCACGGTATTTCACGGTATTTTTAATAGGACGCTGAATGGTACGACACTATGTCTAAAGTGATTGTTTATTTTGAGATTTCATTTCTTGGTTTCCATCGTAATGGTATGATTTAGTACACTTTTTCCATCCTCCGGCCGCGATTACCGCTCCCCTGCACCGATGGTAGCAGGGCCTGCTTACTCCAATGCGGTTAAGCTAGTAATGCGAAGGGAGCAAAATTAATTGTATCTGTGCCTCAGCTCGTATTGAACAAAAAAACGGAAGAAAAAATATCAATCACAGTGCTGTGTACGGAGGAGGAGGGAAATGTGTCCACCGGTGGCAGGCGAGTGCGTATGTTGCATATTACATATAAATCTGTGTCCGTAGAAATAACGTACAAATTACAAAGGCGGGTGCATAGCGTGTTGGCAGACAATTGTATTCCGACGCAAAATGCAATAATAACATCCTTTGGACAATCCCGTGTTTTGTCTTGCCTATCGGTTCATCGATGGATGGATTTTAACACACGTGCGGGGTTTGTTTTTTCGTTTCTACTGCGCCCCTTACTCCTCCAGGAATCCAAAATGCTAAGATAATGCAACGCTTGAAACCACTGCCGGCGAAGCAAATTGTAACGGGTGACCGTCAGGTGGAAAATAAATAAATAAAATAAATTATTCTTAGCAGCTGCCTACACATACTGATGTAGATTGCACACCGGTGCAGCTTTAGTCTTAATTTTGTTCATAACAGCTAAGCCCACGTTCTCGGCCTCGATACTGGGCATGACTAAGAAGCGGCCAACTACTTTGCAGCACCTACTACCTCCCTAGTCAAACATTCCTGTGCTCAACAAATAATGCTGCTGTGCTAGCAACTACTATATTTCATGTACGCCAATGGAGTAAACTACGCGTTTGTAATGTTTAGTTAATATTGTTTTTACTTTCATTTGCTTTGCTTTGTTTTATTTTTGGTTATCGCCTGCTCCTGTTCCTGTCGGCAACACGCTTACACGGTTGTTAGGCTGGTGCAAAACTACAGCAATGTCGTGAAAGCGCACTCAACCAATGTTTACGGTAGACGCACCGTTTTGCTTCGTGTGTGGGCTAATACGAACGCGATTTAAACCGGTTCTTGCCTGGTGCCTCGACTCGGTTCTATTTGGCAGTCTCACAAACGCTCTAATGCTACTAATGAATTCCAGATGGCGCGATCTACAGCTTATGAGTTGTGCCGGATCGTACAAGCGTTACTGGTAAATCCGAAGGAACAGCATATGTGTATTAAAATATCATGCTCACACATCTCTACTGGCGTTAGGTTAATGCGGCAGATACATAAGAGGGTAAAATAATACGATCAGATGAGAAACGTAAATCTGAGCTAGAGCCGCAACGTTCATTTTGTGTAGTTTCTATTTTCAACCCCTTTTCAAGCGCATTTTGAACATAGTATGAGAAGTGAATTTATGTTTTTGGTTCAGCTCTAAAGCATCTACGCTCTGTGGTCCAGCAATTTTAGTACACAAATCTCTACCACTATTAGTTTTTCACTACAAGACTGCAAAGGTGGCAAAACGAGTATGTTAAATGAAAACTTATTGCACAGAATCGGTTGGTTCCTTAAATCTTTTCGCACCGTAATAATCCTTCAGTTGATAAATTCTCAACGCCATTAACACAACTCATCGCTCCAGGACTAGGGTATTCATGCATTATGCCTTTGCTACTATCCGATCCTTGCACGGTATGCAAAGTTAGTAAACATGTAAACGCCATTGTGTTCACGCTAAAGCTGCTCTATTTCGTGTCTGTGTGATTGCTGTGTTGCTGTGAAAAATTTCGATTTTCCATCTACCAATATCTGCGTGCTTTATTCTGAATAGCCGCAAACACGTCGACAGCGTTTGGAATGTATAGAACGTGTGGAGGGGGCCAGATTTCCAGACGGGGATGTACGGCAAGGAACAAAAGTAAAAAATTGCCCGTCTCATTAAATGTTCGCACGTTAATCGTTGTATTCGTGGCAAAGTGTTACGCCCCGGGCGAGATTATCCTTACGGCAGAAAAATGAACGCGCGTTTCGTTTCAGTCAAATTTTTGTCAGTCGATTAAGCTCCTAGGAGATGAGTGAGGCACGTTGTGTTTGCCGGACACGCTTCACACACACACACATACACAAACACCCCACGCACGATAGTTAGTTCCTTGTTCCCACATTTGTGATAAACCTAACTGATACGATTGCGCTTACCGGAGGGGAACTACGATCGGGTGGTTAGATCTAGAACAACACCGACTCGATGTCGCTGTTGTCCTCGCTGCCAGTCGCCTCGGTTGGATCGCCCATGGCGACGCGCGCATACTCGTCCGTGTCGATGCTTTTGCAGAAGTAGATGGCGTACTTGAGTTTCTCCTGCAAAACGGTCTACGCGCGTGGAAAGAAAAGGCAAATTTGTTTGTGTAAGCGCAAACGTTACTGAACGAACCCTTCCATCGTTGCTGCTTACCTTGCACGAGTAACGCGGCATTTTCAGCAGGAAGAAGCAGGTGTAGCTTTCGGGCAGGAAATGGTCCGGCGGGTTGTACTTGTCCAGCACCTGCAGGACAAAGTCCCGGCCGCGGAAGTCGGCGATCGTGCGCGGTAAACGGGTGCGACCCCAGACGAAGCGTAGAAACAGTGAGCGTTCCTGGTTGGTGAACTCCTCCATCACCTCCCAGAACCACTGCACGAGCGGCGAGGTCGATTCGACGCCTTTGTACGTGGCCACCGTTTTCAGCAGGCAGAGCGGAATGTCCGGCGAACCGCAGACCATCGCCTGCAGCTCGGCGGCGGAAAACAGCGACAACAGCGGCACCGGTATCACCTTTGACATCCCGTCCCGGACCGCCTTCACCTGTTCGTCGAACTCGTGGATGCGATAGTTGAGTGCGAGCTTCACGTACTCGTTGCGATTTTCGGGCGTTATTTTCGTGTATCTGGGCGGCGGAAAGCGAAGGGAAACGCGGTGTTAAACGTCAGAACACGCACCGGCAACCGGTAATACTTACTTGGTAGACAGCGGAACTTCGTGGCCTTTGGCAGAGGGAGTGGAGAACGGTAGCTCGATCGAGGCGAACACTTTCGGATCGCTTTCGACATCCCGGATGTACAGCAATCCAGTGATGTAGTCTCGATCCACCTCCGTCAGGTCCGATGGACGTAACGTTTCGCCGCACAGTTGACGCCACACTGGTTCCGCGAGGCTATGCGAGATACGAACACGGGAAAGCATTACTCAAAGGTCACTCCATTCGGAACAGTTCTCGGTACTCACTTCAAACTCAACGGTGATCCGGTGCGTACGGCGATGCCCATCAGCACACCGAGAAACCGGAACATGTTCATGTGCAACACGGACGTAAGCGTCGGATCGAGCAGGAAGCAATCCCTGTTCGCACCGGCCTCACCGCGCCCGTTCGGTGTTTGGATCAGCAGCGGCACGCTCCCATTCTGCAGCTCGTCGCACATCTCCGCAATCGACTCGCTGAACCCACCGCCACAGTCGTCCACACTTTCGCCGACAAACTTCACCTTCCACACGCGGTGCGGCATCGACAGGGCTTCCTGCGTGAGGAGCGGCAACTTCTGCACCATCTGCCCGAACACGCTCTTCATTCCGTCGACCCCAGCCAACCCATTGCCGGAGCGCATTCGCGACCGTTTCACCTGGATCCGGTTCAGCTCGATCACGGGACCGTGCGGTTTGTCGCGCACCATCGTCGTCTGGATGACCTTCCGGAAGCCGGTCTCCTTGATCGAGTACACGAGCACGTCCTTGAGCGAGGCGAGCGACAGTGGGCCCGCGATCGGCAGCATCGCCAGGCACGGACACAGCAGCTCGGAGAAATGGTGTAGCAGAACGAGCCGAGCGTGCAACACCTCCGGCGCAATGTCACGCACCAGATCGTACTCGAGCGGTGGTGATGGTGGTGGTCGGACCGCTTCGCTCAATTGATACGTGGAGAGGGCGAGTGTGTGGGCCGACCCACAGATCACCTTCACGATATGCTTGCCTTGCAGCGACTGCACTAAACGCGGACGCTGTATCGCCGTCACCGTTCCATCGCCCAGCTGGCCCTCGTCGTTATCGCCCCAGGTGAACACTTCGCCACCGTCACTGCACGCCACACAATGCAACGAGCCGGTCGCTATCGAGATGATCTTTTTGCCCTGCAACGCGGCCACCTTCTTCGGGCGCCGCACGTGGTCCGTGTTGCCGTGCCCCAGCCGATGGTAGTCGCCCTTACCCCACGTGTACACACTGCCCGAGCGCGTCAGGGCGACCGAAAACTGCGAACCACACTCAACCTTCGTCACACCGAGCCCCGCGAGGCTTTCGATCTTCATCGGTACCTTGCATCCGTCCGAACCGCCGCGCCCAAGCTTGCCGTAATCTCCATCGCCCCAGCTCCACACGTTATCGTCGTCCGTGATGCACAGCGTCTGTGCGTCGCCCGACCCGCACGCAATATCAATGGCGCGATAGCCGAGTAACGCCTCCACCAGCTTCGGTTGCAGCTGATCCTCCGAGTCACCGTGACCCAACCGCCCGTAGCGACCCTTGCCCCACGTCAACACGTGCCCCTGGATCGTGATGCAAGCGGAATGCGCACTGCCACACGCAATATCCACCACACCGATGCCGGACAACGCCTCGATCAGCTTCGGCCGATCGTAGCTGTCCCGGTTGCCGTGTCCCAGCTTACCGTCTTCGCCCTCACCCCACGAGAACACTTCCCCGTCGGACGACAGCGCCAGGCAGTGCTTGCCGCCGGAGTTCACCGCCACCTTCTTGATCATCACGTGCTGCAGCGATTCCACCAGCGTCGGTGTCGTTACCGAATCCGTGCCACCGATGCCCAAACGCCCGCCGGCACCGTACCCCGTCGCGTACAGCTTCCCGTCCGGAGTCACCGCGTACAGCGTCTGCTCCCCGCCCGCGATCTGTACCGGGCGCAACAAACTCAACGCCTCGCACGGTGTCGGCATCTTGATGCGACTGCCGTCCAATCCTCCAAGCTGCCCGCGATGGTTATGGCCCCAACCGAATATGGTACTCGCTCCACCCCACGAAAAGGCCCAATCCTCCGGCCGTCGGTTAAACCACTGCAGCAACTGCGTATCGTACTGGGGCGTGAAGTAACCGTGATCTTCGTGGAGGTACTTTTGTGCCATCTCGGCAGCCGCTGCTGGCGACGGATCGGCCGCACTGCTCCCGGCGGTGATGGTCGTCGTTCCGGTGCTGCTGCTACTGTTGCTGCTGCTCGTGGTGGCGGTACTGCTGCTGCTAATGGTGCTGCTTAGCTCGAACGCCAGCGGATGACTTTGGCTCTGTAGCAGACTCGTGTGGCTGGAAGTGTGCTGTAACAGCGAACCGTAAGTTTCCATCGAAGAAGCGGACGCGGTTGCGGCCACGGTCGCTGGTACCGCCGCGGGAGACGCTATTTCAATCAGCTTCTTGCGCACCTCCCCACAGAAGCTCGGTGGAAGGGGCGAGCGGCGGATGAGGGCTTGTGCGACGCGCACCGCCGCACAATACCGCCGGAACCACGCCCAACGGTGTGGATCCGCCTGGGGTAGCAGCAAAGTGTCCATGTGCATGTCGCACGCCAACGCCACCAGCGTCTTGAAGTACTCCGAGTGCATCAGGTGGATACCGCTGCGAACTTGCGGCTCTTCGTATTCGTACTGCCGCAGAATGATCGGAACGAGTGGTGTTAAAATTTCCATCACGGCCGTATCCTTCGGCTGGCTGGCACTGTTGCCACTGCTGCACAGCAACTGGTGCATCTTTTTCAACGACCAAATGCGTTGCGCGACCGTCAGTGAACTGAGCTGGGCGCACTGCGACAGGGCCGACGTGAGACGGATCAAAACGCTCGCATTCGTCGTCGGAACGGGCAACGAATCCAGCAGTGCCATTACGAGCGCTATCGATGGCTGCGATAGTACGGTACGATCGGAACCGAGCTCCTGCAGGTAGGACTCGGGCATTACCGCGTGCACGTAGAACCGCCAGCCCCACCCGTTCACGGAGTTATCACTGGTGAACTTCCACCGCATCTGATCGCCTGGGATGCGAATTTCTTGCGCCCACTGTGCATACTCGCGGCCGGATCGTGTCGCCACGACATTGCCCGCACCGTCGATAATGATCAGTGGATCATTCCGGCGCTCCGTCGAGCACTGGCTGTCGAACTCGATGCGCAGCGATTCGGCGCCGGGAATTTTTACGTGTCCTGTAAAAAAGAAAATATGAAAATTTGATAGAAACATACATAAGACACAGATTTGCACCGGCACGTACCGACTAGTATGATGTCATCGATGTACGGGTGGCTCGTTTCCTGTACCACCGGTTTCGGCAGCTTGCCCAGCGAGTGGCGCGACGTGCAAAGATCTTCCAGCTCGGTGATGCACGTTTCGATCAGCATGTTTGCGATGGTTGCGTTCGATTTCGCTAGTGCGATAAGCGTGCTAGCGATCGTTTCGGACGTGGTGGCCGAACCGGTGCGACCGAATACGCTCAGCTTCAGTAATTCGATCAGGTGTTTTGCTTCCGGTTCCCCGAGCAGGGCGGTGAAGTCATCCA
This sequence comes from Anopheles farauti, assembly GCA_000473445.2. Lineage (NCBI taxonomy): Eukaryota > Metazoa > Arthropoda > Insecta > Diptera > Culicidae > Anopheles > Anopheles farauti. Next base: position 6,976,295 of record KI915045.1, read on the forward strand.
AGTTGCTGGCATTTCCTTCGTTCATAATCTAAAAGAGCGAAAGTTGTATGCGCACTGTGTGTAGACCAGCACGATCAGATAACTTTGAGCAATACTAACCTCATCATGATGTGTCATCGTGGCGGCCATCACTGACATTGCACTGGCAGACATCTTTGACTGCCGTTGCGTTGCATTGCAGCTCGAGATCGATGCGGACAGTGACAGTGAGCCGGTCAAGCTGCGATACGCACCGAGCGTACTGTTCATGCCGGATATGATCGGGATGTCTCCATCAAGAAAGTCTGCGTTCGCCTATGGATGGTGGCAGAATGGACGTAAAGTTAGGATCAAGCATCGAACATCAGCAACACACGCCTTACCGTAACTGCCGAAAGCCCTGCAATGTCGGCCGGTCCTTCGCCGCCTCCATGCGCAATCGTTTCGTTCTGCTGGGCAAGGGTACTCTCGGCAACCGTCGTTTTCGTGGCACCGCCAGCTTCGTCACCCTCCGAGATGGGTGAAACGGGCCGCACTATACCGTCACCACCGTGCCCGTACGTGGCCAGCTTGTCACCGGAGCCGACCTGCGAGTGGCTGGTCAGAGCGGCAATGATGCATGCCCGCGCGTGCAGTATACTCATCGCGTGGATAATATGCGACAGAGCCGCCTGCCGTGCGCTGGCCGTCTCGAGCGATAGGACAATCTCCGACAGTGACGGTCGCTGCTGCTTGCCACCGTTCGGCACGGGTAGCGGCGACGAAGTCGTCGCTTCCGTATCGGACGCGTAGATCCCCAGACTGTGGCTGCCGAGGGGATCCTTCGCCACGGCGAACGGTACCGGTTCCTTCTTGTCCTTTTCCGTCTGGTTCTGCGGGAGACTCCACGCCACCGAATGGGAGCTGCCGCACGCGACGCGATTCACGAAGATCCCGTCCAATCCCAGCACCAGGCTCGGTTTCTTGTTCACGATCGTGTTTCCCGAACCCTGCTGGCCGTGGTCATTGTCCCCCCACGCGTACACCTGCCCGCTGTCGGTCACGGCGAGACAGTGCAGAGCGCCGACCGCCACATGGATCACCTTCTTGCCGCGCAGTCCCTGGATCGGGGTAGGTTTCCGCACGTGCTGGTCCGTCCCGTGACCGAGCCGATAGTAATCACCCTTGCCCCACGTCCACACCTCGCCCGTTTTCGTCAACGCCAGGCTGAACTGAGCACCGCACTCGATCTGCATCACACCGACCCCATTCAACCGGTCCACCTGGTGCGGGACCGAGCATCCTTCCGAACCACCTCGTCCCAGCTTGCCAAAGTCTCCATCGCCCCAGGAAAATACCAACCCGTCCTCAGTGAGACAGAGCGTCTGGGCGTCCCGGCTACCACAGGCCACCTGCACTACCCGATGCTCCTGCAGTGCGCTCACCAGTCGCGGTTTCAGCTGCGTGCAGTTGTCTCCGTGCCCGAGCCGTCCGTACTCACCCAACCCCCACGTGTACAGCTCGCCGGAGCTGGTGATGGCCGCACTGTGGCTCGAGCCGCACGCAATATCCCGGACGCGCTTCGTGCGCAGCGTTTCGATCAGCTTCGGTTTCTCCAGCGTAAGCCGATTGCCATGCCCAAGCTTGCCGTCTTCTCCCTCGCCCCACGAGAACACCTTTCCGTCGAGCGTCAGTGCCATCGCGTGCTTACCACCGGAATGCACGGCCACCTTCTTCACCACGTACTGGCTCAGTATCGGTACCTGCTTCGGCGTCGGCACGTTGTTGTTGTGCCCTAGCCCAAGCCGTCCGTTCGTGCCCTCGCCGCACGCGTACAGCTTCCCGTCCTGCGACACGATAAACAGCGATTTAGAGCCACCGGCGATGTGGATCGGTTTCAGCTGGCTCAGCACGGACGAGTACGTCGGCAGCTTCACCTTCGAGCCCTTTAGCCCACCGAGCTGCTCCTTATCGTTCAGCCCCCAAACGAGCACCTTCGACGAGACGTCATCGTTCAGCGAACCCGGTTCATCGGCGTAGTTGGACGAGGTTGAGTAGCTCGGCTCGGCGATCGTTTCGTTCTCGGACGCCAAAAACCCTGCCGCCTGCAGCATCATCTCGACGTCCGTCTGGCGCCGTTTGCCGACGATCGATAGGCCGTGCACGCGACACTGGATGCCATTGTTGCGGCACTGCTTGATGCGTATCTCGATCCAGCGATAGTACTGCTTGCAGTCCACCAGCAGGGGCATCGTAACGGCGGTCGGATTTATCGACACCCAGCGCAGATCCGTCATGGAGAAGCTGTCATCACCGACGCGTATCACCACCAGCGACGGCATGTGGGAGTAGTCGTCCGGATCGACGATTATCGAGAGCGACTGCACCAACACCTGATCGTGCATCTCGAGCCGGATCCAGTGTTTGCCCTGCACGGCCGTGCTCGCACTCTGCCAGTAGCTGTTAGCGCTCCGATCGAGCAGATGCTTTGCCGACGCTTCGTTCGACGATACGGTTAGTGTGCGAATGCACCGCGACCAATCGTCGATGATGTCGAATGTGGTTCCGATTCCACCACCCGTAGCACTTCCACCACCACCACCACCACCCACTGCCGAACTCGCCGTAGGGTTTGAGATCAGTTCCAGCTCGCTGACACTTCCCTTCCAGAGCGTTTGCTGCGGAAACTCGACGACCGCATCCTGCCCGGTGAGTGAAGTGAGCACACCGATTGCGCCACGTGGTGGCACCGTTAACGATCCAAAGCGCGGCCGAGATTGGGACACCCGGAGCAGCCGGACCTGCGAACCCACCATCAAACCACCGCCCGATGGATCGCTCGCAATTGCCGATGCGGCCGGTGGCGGTTCAAGCATTTCCAGATGCACGAAACACATCCAGTACGGCCGATCGTGGCTCTGCCAGTCAACGCGCACGTTCAGATCGTGCAATCCCTCCGGTTCCACCTTCTCCACCGTGCCGATCTCACCCTTGCGGATCTCTTCGAACTCCTGGCAGCAGCGCACCACCATCCCGGGGGCGATAAGACCGCGCACGTACATCGCATACTGATCGGCGGATTTAAACTCATCCCGGCATTTGTACGTCGTGTCCATCGTGTCCGAGCTGACGCTTTCCGTGTCGCTGTGCCGAAGGAACCGGTCGTCGTGCTCGTGATGCTCGCTGTCAGACTTTTCCCCACCCAGGTTCGCCGTCAGGTCCGGATGCTCCAGTATCCACTGGATGATCTGTTCCGCCGTTGGGCAGCCGTGCTCGTGCTGCTGCATTAGACTCCGGTACGCCAGCTCGACCGATTTACGCGTAAAACCCATCTCCATGATTTGTGACACGAGCGTGCCGGGTGCGATGACGTTCGCGGTTGTTCGGGTGGAGCCACGCGCACCCCGAACCGTACCGTGCTCCGGCTCGGCGGCCAACGAAGGCGACTCGTTGTTGTACACCGGCACACCATGTATCATCGTTGGCTGCTGTCCGAGCGAGGGTAGCAGACGTTTGTTGCAGTTGCCGCTTGCTCCCGTGCCTTGCGCTCCGCCCTGACCCGTGGTACCAACATCGCCCACGTTTGTGTAATGAATGTGGCTTGCCAGCATCTGCGAGATGTTGAGAGCGGCTAGTTCCATCTCCTGATAAGTGTAGCACGCCTTCAGAGGGCTCGGTTGGGTTGCGCGCAGCAGTATCGTCTGGATCAGCAGTTCGGCCGTATAGAAAGCTTGCGATTCGTCGGACGTGTTCGATTCCGAGCGCGTTTTGGATCGTTCGTCCAGCTCTGGGCTACCGGTACCGTCCCGATCGGACGAGCTGATGTCGCTGTCACGTGACACGCTTTTTGCCAGACCGGGTGAGCGCTGGCGTAGAATGCGACGCAGCAGGCTCTGGTTGCGGAACAGAACCTTCGTCGCCTTCAGGCTGGCGAAGTTAATCTGCTGGATTTGTAGTAGTGCCGCGTTTGCCGCTCCCGATATGCCCGAATCGCTCAGGACACTGCCAGTGATGGTCGGTGGCACAAGCTGCCCGATGCCGTAGAACAACACCGACCAAGAGTTGAGCAGCATCTCGTTGATCGTCACCTTCGACAGGCTGAACGCACCGACATCCGCACATTCGGCGACTTTGAAAATCGGAATCTTCTTCGTATCGGCCGCACCGTGCACGTTCATTACCACCTTGCCCTTCTTGGTCATGCGTGATATCGTACCCCGCACGCCGTCCAGCGTGATGTTGAGTCCGATGCGTGGCCGCGAGTCGCAACCACCGATCGTACCGAGCGTACCGAGTATCGCCCGTTTCTCGCCCTCGTCCACGCCGTCCAGCTCGTTGACGAGGAAAATGTCCGCCGTGAGGCAGAGTTTCTGCTGCAGAAACGAGTTGATGCTGTCGTTCCACAGGGGCAGCGTATGCAGGCGCCGTATCAGCACGACCAGCTCCTCGGCGACGGTTCCACTGTGGGACGCACTGTACAGTACGCGCGACTTCGCGTCCACCGCACTCGCCAGCAGGGACGAATCGTTCGGGCAGGTGAGCGATATACGCCCGAGCACATCGAACAGTTGGCTGATGATGCCATCCACCCGGTGTCGCTCGTCTGGCGTCCAGTGCACTAGCGTTGATTGGAGCAGACGCAAGCAGTGTAGCTTCTTGTACACGTCCTTCTTGCTGGCGATCGGTGCGTTCAGCAGCTCGAACGCTAGCTCGATCCAGAGCGGAGTGGTCAGCTGACGGGAGAGCGCCGGCGAAGATGAAATCGCTCGCAGAAAACCGAGCACGGTCCACTGCTCGAGACCAAAGTTGTAGCAGCTGCTGTTGCTGGCGGCGTTGTTGCCCGTCCCCGACCGGCTTTCGCACGGCTGCAGCATCGTCCGGAACAGAGAGGCCACACCACGCAGGGCGTTTGGTTGCATACGTTCCGCGTGCAGACCCACCGAAGCAAACAGCATCTGTAGTGTTTTGATGCAGATGTTGCGCAGCAATTTCGTGGGGTGCGACTCGTGGTTGAGCGTGTGGTCGATAAACTCTTCCCGCTCGCTGTCCTTGTCGGGCGAGAGTGCTTTCATTGCACTGTCCGCCAACCGCAGATCGTACTTTCCTTCCTTCCCCATGCGGTACGAGTTCGTAGATCCATTATCCCATTCCACGCGCACCCACCTGGTATCGAACGGGAGAAAGAGATAAAAAGCATCAGAAAATTCGCCTCTCAGAGTGCCTTTCTTTTCCTAGCTATTTTCAATCTATGGTAAGGACCTGGAATATTCAACGGTAGAATACAATAGTTACAGTAACAACTCACCCATCTTCACCAATTTCGCTGATGATGCGCCCCTCGCCACCGGGCCCATCTTGTTCGCCCCATTTCCAGTCGGCACCGCGTGCGATACGCGTCCCTATTTTCATGAACTTTGACAGCTCCGGCCCGCAAAGTCCCTCCTTGGAAGATTTCAACTGCAAACGGATACAAAAAAAAAACAGTCACACAAACGCATACAGCAACCGCGCCGGGAATGAATCGTCATCCATTTAACTCACATTCGTGACGACGTCCTCGTAAATGACCGAAGTGTCGGAGGTGTTCTTTGTGCTTGGCATGTCGGCACCGGTTTGCCGCAGCAACCCCATGATACTGCCGAGTACGCCCGAGTTGACCAGCAGGCTCAGCTCGTTCGCTTCGTAGCTGCGCGATAGGATGCCGAAAATGCTCAGCAGAAACCGGGCCCGGGGCAGCTTCTTCAGGAACACGTACGTGCCGAGGTTCGAGTGGTCCTTCTCACCGTGCGTCCGGCCGCGTCCATTGATTTTGTCCTGATTCACGTACTTCTGCAGCTCGACCACGGCCCATTCGATGATTTTGGCTTGCGCGATCAGTACGTCCGCTTTTTGGTAGGCGGTGATGAGGTTGAGATTGTCCAGTACGTGGCTAGCGCCGCGCTGTAGCTGCTGTTGCGGTTGCTGCTGCTGCTGCTCCGGCTGCGCCACGGACCCCGTCTGGTGCCGCACGAACTCGTGCCCCCGATGAAGTCCGAGGAACCCATTGAACAGATTGTACTGCACGGCATCAAACAGCCCGACAATGCGCAGCAGCTCGTAGAACATGTCCAATCCCTGCTTGCGCAGCTGGTAGCGCTGTATCTGGCAGTACATGGCACGCCGCAGCGTCTCCACGTCACACTGGTCGTGTAGTATGAAGTCCACGATCTGCTGGCTGATGCCGGTTTTAAACTCGGTCGGATACGACTCGAGCAGGCACCGCTCGCTCAACCGCACAATCACGCTGTTAAGGAAATCGTCACCACCATCCTGACTGCAGGTCGTTTTGGATGCTTTTTCCACACCACCGGCACCGGCCACGCCACCTCCCCCACTATGAAATTCGATCAACTCGTTCGTAGGTGTTTTGATCTGTTCGTCACCGGTGAAGGATATTTTCTTCTCATTCGCTTCCGTCGCGTTATCACCGGCTACCGCCTCGATCGTGCCCGGTGTCGTCCCATCCACGACGACCACCGCTGAATTAAGCACTCCACCATCTCCACCCGCACTGGTTTCCAGTAGGTTTTCGTTCGATGCAGCCATCTTTGCCAGTGTCGTACTGTTGGCAGCACTGTGATTGTTGCTCAGCAGTATCACTGGCGAAGCCGAACGGTCAACTGACGCTCGCCGATGCAGATAACCCCCGGCGGTCGGACCGGACTGGTTGAGATTTTCCAGGCTCGCCACCTTGACTAGACTTTCGGTGGAGAGTGCTGCCACATCCGGCCGTGTCTTTGCGATTCCGCAACCGCTCAAATTCTCGTGCGACTGCATCTTGCCACCCCCGGCATTGCGTTGGCTCTGGATGGTGGCGTTCACGATGTCCTCCGGTTTGGCACACGCCAGCTTGAGCTGCCGCTTGGTCGAACGCATCTCCGCGATGATGCGCCGCACCAGCGCCTTGAAGCGCGGTGGCCGATGCAGTATGTGCAGCCGACCGAGCCCGTGCTGCTCGAGGCTGATCGCGGGCCGTATCTCGTACAGCAGAAAGCGACACTTGTCGATCATCGGTGCGCACACCTCCTTGTAGCTGCGATTAAGCTGCTGGCGCATTTTCACGATCGCCCACTTCGTCTGATGCACTGTGCGTATGATGGCCACGATGGGGGCTGGCGGTTTCGAGCCTCCGCCGCTCAGTTCCCGATCGATGACGGCCAACGCTAGCGGACCGAGCGCTTGATGGCGCACCAGTACGGCCATTAGCAGCCTTTCCAGCTCCACCACCGGGTGCTCGGGTGGAAACTCCTGGTGCCAGATGAGATGGTGCTCCTTGCAGTAACGTTCGCAAAGCGCGAGCCAGGCCGCGACCAGCGGATCGGTGAGTTTCCCCTCGCCCAAGTTCGCGAGCAGTGTGTCGACGCGCTGCGTGATCAGCATCATCGGTATGCCGGCGTTCGGTTGGTGCACCGATGCGTCCGTCGGTGTACTGCCGGCGGTCGATCCGCTGCTACGTGCTTCTCCCTTTTCCTCATCGAACGGATTAGCCGGTTGCAGTACCTGTGAAAAATCAAGTTACAAGTTACAACAGTTAGTTCACATTCGCACAACACAGTTCACATTTAGTTCTCATGCCGATCGCTTCCGATACATACCTGCAGCCCACCGCTCAGCACGTGTGAGTTGAGCAGATTTTGACATTGCAGTTCCGCCGGCTGTAACGGTGTGCCCGCCTGTTGGATGCTCGCCCGCAACCCCAACAGGTACGCGAGCATGCACTCCGAGTGGAAGTGCGTGAGCGTGAGCAGCGCCGGACGAGGATTCGTTCCACTGTCGTACATCTCGCTCACGGCGTACCGTCCCACGCGCAAGTAGGACGTGATGAACTCGAACGCCACCCGATGCTGCGGGTTACCGATTTCGAGCGAAATGTCCTTGCCGGCGTGGGTCTGCAGGAGCTCCTGCGTGAGCGGATGGTCCGGTTGGTATTCCTTCACGTCGTACACACCACCGTTGATGATGACCCAGTTACCGCCGTCCCGGACGTGGTTGTCGATGTCGCTGCGCCGCACCAGCACCGGTTCGTCCTGGACGGGCGGGGCTTTCGCCGCACCACGGCACACAATCCCCGGCCATCCCATGTCGTCCGTGTCCTGCAGTTCGCCCTGCTGCGTCAGCCGATTGAACGCGTCCAGTGCGTTGAGCAGCGGTATGAGCGCACCGTTCCAGTCGAAGTGGGCCTGCAGCAGCAGCGGTTTATCCTGCTGAATGACGACGAGCCCGACCAGCAGCTCGTACAGCAGCGCGTCCGAGATGTCGTTGCGCAGCACGTCCGCCACACCGTCCTTGCCGTGGAGCAGCAGTTCGTGCGCTTTCGCTAGCGTCGCCACACACGGACCGATCAGCTGCTGGACGTACGTGTATAACAACGCTTCCGCACCGCCGAGATCGTCCGCGTCGGCACAGTACAGATAGGAGAGCAGCAGCCGCTGGAACTTGTGCAGTAGATCCAAGCTCGGGGACGGTGGTTCGGGCGACGCAAAGCCACCACCACCTGGTTCGCCTGGCTTGTGGTAGCATGAGGGGCCACCACCGAGCATTAGCTGACCGAGGCGGGCCTGCGTCAGGCTGGAATTGTTGCGCAACAGTTGCTTCAACAGGTGCAGCAGCGACAAATGCGTTCCGTTGCCACCGTGCTGCGTTTCCTGCGCCTGGAACGATGGGTTCTGGTGATGATGGTTGATCGCCTGATTGAGGGCCGTCTGTAGACCACCTTCCGCCATCAGCGAGCCGACCAACAGATCGGTCATGAAGCGATGGCCAGCGCTCGTGGCCGCCGAGCTCGCATCGTGCCCGGCCGGTAGCAGCGAAGTGAGCGTTTGCGCTCGCTCCGAAGCCGTCGGTAGTATGATGCTCCAGCCAACCTGCAGCGTCCACTGGGCGGCTTCCTGCATCGTTCGCAGCACCACCGGTCCACCGGCCAGGCTAAGTATGCGCGTTTTCAGGCTCGCCAGCAATCGTGAACCCTCCACCAAGCCCACCTGCCTCGGCTGCACACCATTCACAATCATCGCGTGCAGCTGCAACCGCAGCAGGTTCAACGAAGCGACCGCAATACACTCCGCCTCCTGGCTCGGCGGGTGCCGGGCCCCGTCCGCCGACGCCACATTCACCATGCACAGCAGCTGATCCAGCAGCCGGAACGTATGCTCGCTCAGATCCACCACGAACGGTATCTTGGCCGGGATGCCGACGGCGGCCGAGTGACACCAGAAGAAGCTCTGCGCAACGCCCGCCGCCATACCGGCAACGCGCAGCGTCGGCGGCGTGGTAAGGATCGGCGCGGCCACGATCGGATCGCGCGTTACGCACTCCGCACACAGTTGCTGGAAATCGTTGCGCCCCCAACCGTACAGCTCACCGGACGCGGTCAGCGCCAGACAGTGGGCCAACCCAACCGCCAGCTCCACACACTTCTTACCCTCGAGCGCTTGGATGCGTTTCGGGAGCGGCGAATGGTCCGAGTTGCCGTGTCCGAGCCGGCCTCCGTGACCGCGACCCCAGCTGTAAACCGTGCCGTCACTGCTGAGCGCAACACTAAACTGCGACCCACTGTACACCTTCACGGCGACGCATGTCGCCGGCAGCTCGATCTGCACGGGAACCGGCGAGCCTGCGCACCAACCGTTCCCCAGCTTGCCGAAGTCACCGTCACCCCAGGCGAACACGAGCCCGGCGCTGGTGACGCACAGCGAGTGAGCATCGCCGCACCCGAGCGCCACATGCACCACCCGGTGCGATTTGAGGGCACTCACCAGCGTCGGTAGATGCTTATCTTCCGAGTTGCCGTGACCGAGCCGGCCGTACGTACCACGGCCCCACGTGTACAGCTCACCCGTTGCCGTAATGGCCGCACTGTACGAGGATCCGCAGAAAACGCCAACCACTTGCCGATCGGCCAGCGCCATGATGCGGGTGGGCATTTCGCGCCCGTTCGTGTCACCGTGGCCCAGCCGGCCACCCTCACCATTACCCCAGGAAAACACATCTCCGGTGGCGGTCAGTGCCAGCACGTGCCGGCCTTCACAGTGTGCCGCCAGCTGCACCACGTTCTCTTCCAGACCCTTTATCGGCTGCAACTCGCTACTATCGCCCACGGGGGACGTGCTGCTGCAGGTGTGCGAGAGGGAACGCACCAACCCACCACCGGTCAGAATGTACACGCAGTGCTCAGCGCACACGATCTGTCGCACCTGCTCGTCTCGCAGATCGATCGTAGCCGTAGAGTAGCGTGGTGACGGAAGCGTACCACAACTGGCGCCACCCACCGGGTGTGAACCACTTCCGGACGAGATCATCGCATTGAAATTAGCGCACCCCGTGCGGATCGCCTCGGTGGCGGTGAAACCGTACAGCTCGGGCGCGTGGGCACTCCAGCCGAGTGTGAACAGCTTGGAGGTGTTCTGTGCCGTACCGGTGCCACCCTTGGTCGAGAAGTTCCCGGCCGGCAGATGAGGCTTCGCTAGCCGATCCAGATGGCTGATGATGATGACGGCGGCCAACTTTAGATCCACGCAGGCAGCATCGTTCTCCGGCAGCGTCAGAAAGCGCAGGAACGATTCCGTCGGCCCGAAGTGGTACGTTGCGGCCCCGCCCCCATTAAACGCACCGTACGCTTCGATCTGTTCGTAGCGATGCAGCAACGGTACGAGCGGTGCGCCCGTGCTCTGCGGCGGTCCCCGATTGTCCTCCGACTGGTGGTCCTTCTCGTGCAGCGTCAGAAGCAGCGATACACCCTCGAGCGAACCGCCGAGCGTGCCCTTCTGAGCGCCTAGCTCAAGCAGCAGACTAAGCGCAATGTGACGATCCGCTTTCGGCACCAGACAGCGGCCACCCATCACGTCACCCAGCACAACCTGCCGCAGGAACTTGATTGACTTTTCGACCACCTCGATCCAGAGCGCCGACAGGTGGGACGTGTCGAACAGGGACGCTTCCGGGAGCGTTTGGAGCGCCTCGAGCGCCTCGGACAGCAGCTCACTGCACAGCTCCACGTCTTCACCCGAGCGCCAAGCGCGGCGCAGGAAGGCGAACGAAAAGTTGAGCGCCGCCCGCGTACCGACCCGTGCCAATCCGAAAGTGGCCTTATCGATGGTGTCTTTGGCCGTGCTGCCGACGGGACGATCCAGGCTGGAGTTTTTCTGCAAACAATAGGAATAGGTTCCGAAATAGAATCGTTTCCGAGCGTCCATCGCTGCAAGGAAGACAGCGATAGTAGGTGGACAACTTACACTTAGCTTCGCCGCATCGCACTCGCTGGTGACCAGTTCAATGTTGTGCTGTTTGTCCTCGGTCTGGCCCAGCATGCCCATGCCCCGGAGCGCTATAAAGTAGCGCCGGTATACGTACAGCAGCTGGCGGGTGCGGTTCGCCGACAAACAGTTGCCCGCTGCCTGCAGGCAAATTTCCTTCTGCTCACTAATCAGCTGCTTAATACAGGCCTTCTTGTCTTCCGCGTCTGCAAATGAATTGAAATGGAATCGCAGTTGAAACATGACGGCCACCGAAAACAAAAAAATATGTTGTAAAAACGCTTAAACTCTTTTTAAATCATTTATGGTCGGGAACCAGAGAAATATATGTAAATATTTTGCCGAAGTTTAATGTACCTACTAGCCCTATTTTTCATAGCAAGATTATTGACGGTTAGTTTCCCTAAAAAGGAACAAAGCAACAAAGGTTAAACAGTCATTCCAGATGCCTTTAATCATCATGGGTACAAACAAAGGGTTGTGTGAACAGATCGTGAATAGAAAAAGAAATGGTAACAGCACTTTCTTATGTTTTTCTATGGAGGAATAACTATCAAATGTTATTCCAATAGTCTTTTGTTTGGAAAAGAAGTGCGTAAATTATACAAACTATAATAAAGTCAAGCAAATTTTTTAAGGTACGTCAATAGATTTGCTCAGCGAATGGTCTAGAATATGAAATGAATAAAAAGAAACACTAATCCGTCTTCAATAATGATGCTTCTAATTGTTGCTAATTATACTCATATAACTATTCCAATACAGCAAAAGCACCGTCTCACAACACTAAATATAATATCGGTAGCGTCCATCTTCAGAAACTCTCGGAAAACTAGCAAAAGCTTACCAGGCACTGGACTCCACAGCCAAGAATCAAGCAACACAGAGCTTGCCGAGTTTCCACCCACCATCGACGGCGGGTCCACCGGAGATTGGGTGTGATTTTGCACTTGAGGCTTCCGGCCCATCCCGTTGCTACCGGGTGCACTTGACCCCACCTGCAAAGAATCGGCAGCAGCGTCCTGCACTCCGAGCTCTTCGCAGCCGAGACAGATACACTTGGATACGGCTGAGCACACGCCATAGCAGCAATCACAAGCGATGGTAACGGACCCGCAGTAGAATCTTCCGTCGGTGCGCAGATACGCCACATCGCCATTTCCGTTGATTGCTGTCTGCAACCGTTCCGTGCTCACCTCTTCGTCCTGGATCAGGTGGTTCCAGAGGTTCGCCAAATCATCCGCGCTTCGCAGCGCACTGCCAACGTCTGCCTTGAACCATTTGAAGTCAAGGTGCGGAAACGGCCGGAAATATAGTTCTCCAGTGCCGATGCTCGACGGTGCTGTCGCTGCTGTTGCCTCTTTCGACGCCGTCGCTGCCGCAGTTGATCCACTGGTTGAATTCATCATTGCCCATAGGACGATTCGTTCGCGGCACTACTCGTCTTACACTTTGTTTCCTGCCCCCGCGAATACATGTAGTAAAAAGCGGCTACTCAGGGTAGAAAACGATGTTGCGCGCTGGTTCGCCAACTATGGCATGCATGCATACACACGTACACACGCATGCATGAATGCGCTGGAGGGAGCTAGTAATTATGCACCGTGAAGAAAAAGGAAAATGCCCTTTTTTCTTAGCAGCTCTTTCGACAGAATCAATTAACGTAGGGAGGAACGAGATCGGTTGCTTTGATTTCCATTATAACACTGCAAATATTTTCGATAGCGGACTAACGGGCCTCGGGGGGGGTTTTCGTGATGAAAGGAAGGAAAAAAACTAGCAAATTTTCCGCACAAGCCAGACTAGTATTTTCACTTTCCCTTGAAGAGAGGTATTTTCTCCGCAACTCTTGTTTCCAAGGGAATCGCACTTATCTTATTCGTCTCTACTTTATCTGTGTGTTGTGAATCTGAGGAGAAACCACCCTCAGAAGTCACCCCCTTTCTTAATATTTCTATTTCTTCACCAACAACGGCTCTAATTTGCAGCAAGAAATATCGAATAAAAAGAGGACTGAAGAAGCCTCTGGATTTTCCTATTTGTTTTGATTTTTTTAAACACTCTCTTGACATTTGTCACCATGACGTACGTAGCACCTGATGAGATGTGTGTTTAGGTCTGTCGATTGGAAACTTTAAAAAATACCGGTGTTTACACCTACAGTGCTTGCTAAACGGCAACGATTGGTTTCTAATAGTTTAAATTCAAAATTGAAATGCCATTTCCAGTTTTATTTTTATAGAACTATCATTGGCAGCAATGTAAAATTTTTGGGACAATTTTTACATGCCACGTGGACTTGAGCTATTCATCATTGTGTGACATATTTCTGCTAACATGCATAGCCCACTAGCAGCCTAGCAATGATGCATTTTGCGCAGAATTGAAATATTATTAGCACTTTTTAAAGCAAATTACTGCACCGATGCAAATATGTTCTGTACGAAATATAAGCTGGGAAAAAAACTACAAACAATCGACAGGCTATTAGGACGTATCAAAACAGCCATTTGATCGTTGCTAGGCAACCGTTTTATGTATAAATACAGCAAGGACGAGTATTCCAGAACATAATTCTGAACAGCAGTCTAACTCTGGTTGAGATTAAGTGGTATCTTAAAAGAAAATCCCAAATGGCTTCGTATCCATGTGCAGTCTTTCCATGCGACATTGATGCGTTTGTGGGAAGTATTCGACCATTTCAAGTGGAAGACATTGGAAGTAAAAGGTAGATATAAATCGATATAAATACAGTTTTTCATTATTTCTTATGAAATGTGTCCGATTTTTGCGTACAAAGCTGGATAGAGCAGCATGAGGTGTTGTTGAAACTCTGTCAGCAGGCATGCATCGAAGCGACGACCAAACAGGAAGAGGTCGTAAAAGAGCAGCTGGTAGTGGAGGGAAAGCTGGCCACACTGATCCACGAGCTGCACTGCGTGCTAGTGTGGCGAACGGAGATTTTACCACGCCTGCTGAAACTGAAGGATCCGGATGCGACTTTTCTACTCTATAGTGTTATTTATCACGAGCTGAACGTTTGCTCGCTGCTGGAAACCATCCTTTATCACCGAAACAGCTGTGAAGCAGTTGGTAGTGACGCGCTCGATCTAATTGACTACTGCGCGGGGAGAATCGGTCAGCTTATTGGTCTGTTGGCGAACGGTTACAACAACTGCAACGATGATCCACCGTCGGAGGAGTTGCTGAATGAATCAATCAGTGAGGAGGTTGTGCGAATGGGTCGCGGGATGGACTTCCGCATAGGCATGAAGTGTCTCTCCATTTCATCCTATCTAGTCGATGGACTTGAAAAGCTACCACTGAGCGCTGCCGGTCGGTTGGTGCGCACGCATGATTTTCCTTGTCTTATTGCAGAAGTGCTGCACGCCAAGCCATGGTTGCAGCGAAATCGCGACGGATTGTTCGAGAAGTATCGCAATGATCGGTGGACACTGGCACCCGGTGATGCGGTGCTGCAGGTAACCGAAACGGAAGCTCAAACGTGGTTCTGCCTGTATCGGCTGTTGTTTAATAGCGAGCTTATGAACGATTACGAAATCAACGCCTACCGCCAACGGGAAATCGGTAAATGTGTCGGGTTGCTGAATGAACAGCTGCTCGACCAGCTGCCTGCTTTGATTCCACTGAAACAGCAGCTCTGCACGCTGCAACTTTCCTCGGGATGTACCTCGTCGACCGGTCCATCATTGGTGCTGCTCGAAGAGTTACCAGTGGTGCGTGAGCGGATCCTCCAGGCGGCTCAGCGAACCGGATGGAGTGTAATTGTAGAGAAGCAACGAAAAATTTTCCTCGATCTTGATGAGCACGAGACAACTGAAATAGCGAAGCGCATCGGTACCGCTTACAGCACAGATTTATTGCACCAGTACATTGAACAGAACTCCAGCCAGATGCCGAAAGAACCAACAGGAGAACAACAAACATGTGGTAACTGTGCTGCGCCGGCGAAAAAGAAATGTTCCAAGTGTTTACACACATTCTACTGCTCTCGGTAAGACTTCTTTGAACTAAATGCACACATTTTGTTGAATACCCCTACTACCGTACACCTTTCTCACCGGACACAGCGATTGCCAACTGCAGCATTGGCCCGATCACAAGGAGCTCTGTCATCAACTGAAGTGAAAGCGCTTTCAAATGAAGACGACGGTTTTCGGGCACATGCACTAAGAATAAACAGAACGGCTTACTGTGTTTGTGTGTTATCGAGGTACACCCTGGTTTATGTGTGTTCTTCTGCACTTTTCACAATAACTCTTAATGCGCGGCAAATAGATGGTTGTTTACGCTGTCTGCCGAAGGTGCTCCTTGATGACGTCGAGGGCTGGAGTTTCCTCACCGAAATCCTGCAGAAAGATGAAACAAATCCCCAAAATTCAATGTCTCAGATATGATGCTGACACTTTGATACACACACACACTGGACACTCAGCACTCACCTTCAGCACCACGCAGGAAGCGCCGCAAATCTTTCGGGGCTTGCCTTCCTTGTCAATCTTGCACAGACCGGACCATTCGCCCAGCTTCTTGTTGGAATCGACGCGGATCAATGGAATCTGGTGCTCGTTGCACAGGGCCGTAATCAGCTTCTTGTACTGCGGCTCGTCGCAGCTTTCGGCGAGGATGCACAGCACAGCCTGGCGTTTGTCGAGCGCTTTGCACGCCTCGTGGATGCCGTGCACCAGACCATCAGCGATCAGGGACTTCTTCAGCACCTCCTGCAAGGCGGTATTGACATCCATCGAGCCTTCGACGGGCACACTCGGGGCTTCACTGCAAATACACAGAGACGCACACAAATGTAAATTAGGCACACACACAGGACTTAACATGAAAGCAGATGTGTTGTTAGCATTGCTTGTCCTAGGTTGATGTTCAACGCTGCACCTGGTGATGACGATGACAACAACGGATACTTACACTTCGACGTCGGACATTGTCTAACGAAATGGAACCGAAGCCACCGGAAAGTAGAAGATTAAGAAACAAATACAATTAATATTTTGTTACCATCTTAAGCCACATGGAGCACATCAACACATCTTCCGCATGCAGACAATTGTACATAGCGAGCCGTCTCCCGCGAGTATTGCCACTACATTCTCATCAACCCGGAGTCGTCGCTGTCACCGTCGGCGGTGCGTTGCGGATTTTGTTTTCAATCATTCGTAAGTTATTTAAACTACTGGTGCCTGCACCGCACGTTCCCGAAGCGGTCAGACGTTCGGAAGCACGCGTTGAAGCCATGTTTAACATTCCATAGTCCATTTTTAGACACTTACGGCAATTTATTCGCTCAGCGACACGAAATGTGTTTCACTATCGAAGCCTACGATTGACGGAAAAGAGCGAAAAAGACAGCATACTGCCGGAGATCGGCGAGCGGAAGTTGACGACAACTGTCAATCGTGTCAAACAGATCCAGAGGGTTGTCAAGAAATTTTACACGCAGTCAACTGATATCAAGTAACTGGAATATTGTGAAACATTTCAATATCATCAAGAACAATATTTTCAAGAATACAATGAAAAAATAGCACCAATCATATTACAAGATAAAGCACATGAAATTAAAATTATTTAGAATGCAATAAATAAATAGTCCAAAAAATCTTAGCTTAAAAAAATTAAAACAATCAACTGATTTGCATGCTAGTGATTTGACAACATTCAGACGCTGACAGTATTCACGAGTTAGGTAAACAATAACAAACGCTTATTCCTGGCGCCAGGATTCATTGTTATACAAGTGTGATGTTGATTTTCCAACATTAAATCTGAATCACACACACAATTTAAAAGCATTTATTCCATTGCTATAATAAAGCGCATTGCGGGATGCCTTACACACTTGTGGAAACAACGGATGTGCTGGGAACCAAAGAGCTGGTCGTGGCACCATCATACTGGGTCCAAACGGGTAGCAATGGAAAGGTTTATCTCTGCTGGCCGAACGTAAAGAATATTGACTCGTTGAACGCACTGCTTACGGATGAGTATAGTGTACCGTCAATGCTGTGGGAAAAACACGAATGTGTGATAAAAAACGCAGACGATGTGTCGTTCGAATCGGCTAGAGTTTCGGCAAGTAAGCTACAACAGCAGACCAGAAGAACAACCTACACAAACAACAGAGTGACGCCTTTCAGCACAAGTATTGGGAATCATGATACAGCGCTCACGTTAAGCCATAATTCAACCGATGGTCAGGTTAGTAACCCGATCCCGATTTCGGAACCAGAAAACGAATTGGATCCATTAGCAGACGTCAATCCGAGAATGGAAATACATGAAATGTTCCAGGAACTAAAAGTTCTTATGGAAAAAAATCTACAAGAGATGAAAAAAACATTTCAAGATGAAATTGCACAGCTACGACGTACCATGCGTACTTCTCTGAACGAAGTATGCTCAAGGCACTCGCATTTCTCAACGTTGTCAAGCGAAGTTACCGACCGTACCGAAGACTTCAGCGTCACTACGATCACTTCCATGGAGGAGATGAAAGAGTTTGAAGAACGTTTGAATGATACGGAGTATCGTAAGCAGGTATATCGATGGATAAATAGAATCGTCGGCAGTGAACATAAACCACAAAATCGCATGGTGCAACTGTTGGATGCGTTAATTGATATAAAGTTTTTACCACATTTCTCTTGGACTGGCATGGGAAAAACAGAAAAATTTGCGCTTAAGATATACAAAAACACACTTAGGTTATTTGAGTACGCGGGTACCATCGGTACGCATCGTGCAGATCATGAGTTTGTGACCATGTTTTTCATGAAGAGGTTACCCTACGCAGCATCGAGGGCAGCTCAAAACCTCGGTATACGTAAAGCTCACACAGCCAATAGAGGCGTAACTTTGCCATCTACCGTGTGTGAAAACAACATAGCAGAGGAAGCACCACCACAACCACCACCATTAGCTCCATTTCTCGATAACACCGCAGATTTCAACATGTTAATGATAAAAACCATCGAAGAGATGGACACTTTTGAGGAGAGATTGAATAACGAAGAATACCAAAAGCAGGTTCGCGGCTGGGTCGATAATCTCGTTGGCAATAGTATAAACACCGAGCAGCGTATGATGGATGTATTGGATTCGCTATTTCACAAAAAGTTGTTGCCGCAATTCAGTTGGTCTGGTATTAGTAAGGGAACTCGAAAACGTGTCTTTAGATCATATAAAAACATCGTTCGCTTATTCGAATACGTTGGAACGACCCAGCTGCAGCGTGTCGATTCAGAGTATGTAGCAGTGTTCTTCAAAAAGAAACTTCCACACGCTTCTTGGAGAGCTGAACACCTTCAAGGCTTAAAAAGGTGCACTCCACGGTCAATCTCACAGAGACCTAAACCACCATCACTTCAGCAGACAATAGCGCAACGGCGGACGGCGAATAGATTGTCCCAGAAGATCCTGCAAGTGAAACGGGAAGCTGAGTACGACGAAGATAGCTCAGAAACTAGTAATCCTTTCTCACTCAAGATGGAAGCAAGCTAAAGAAGTTATTAAATAACCACGGAGAAATTTTACATTTAAATATTTTTTATGTGTCAATAAAAGAAAAAAATACACAAGTATACAAAAGCTGCCTGTCTGATAATCAAACCAACTCAAAAGGGATTGCTTCCGTGCTCTAATGTAAACGTTCCACAACACAAACAATCCAAGGCGTGTTCCAACGTTTGAGTTAAATGGTAGAAAATAATGTTAATTGTTAAAATGTAGAATACAATTTACTTTTTTTGCACGATAAGTCGCTTTAATAAACAAACATTAACTTAGTTAAAAAATAATAACTATGCGCTAAATTATAATGAAATAGATCATGAGATGTATCGTTCAATTTTTGGGTTGAAATATTTCCAATTTTGTTTCACTGATCAAAGAATACTGTTCAGCAAGCTGTTGATAGTTGAGTGTATAAATAAATTGATAAAGTGTATAAATAAAAATACCCTTTGTATATGTGTACTAACGAATAATAAAATATGTAGAATAAATGGTTTTGTGTTTGGTGACATTGGAGGATATTTTACATTCCTACACTGTACACTGCGAGATAGATTGATTGTAGTGTCCTGTAAATTGACGTCTGCTATTGACACTTATGGATCGCAACAAGCAGGCTTGTTGTTATTTTGTACCGCAGGAGGATAGAAACAAAACGACGCCGATATTTAGAAACAAAACGCCGCAAGAAGAAATACAGAACGCGCATAGTAACGTTTTGGTCTGCGGTACCAAAAATTGAAGTATGTGCATAGAGCCATTCTTAGACACGCCAGGAATTTTATATTTTCGGTTGATGCGTTTTACTTGGCTACACAGCAAGGGATTGATTAATGTTTTTTTTTTGTTCTAGAATGCCGTATGCGATCGTGGAAATGACGGATGTGCTGGGATTCACGGAGCTGCTTGTGGCCCCAGAATCCTGGATTAAGCAAAAGCCTGGAGGAATTCCATTGCTGTGTTGGCCCAACGTGCGAAATATCAGCACACTCAACGCGCTGCTCGAGGATGACCGTAGCGTGCCAGCAATGATGTGGGAAAAGCATAAGTGTGTGATCAAGTGTGGAAATATTGACTCACTGCACACGGCTGGCACGATGTTGGAAGCTTTGAAACGGTCGAGTGAAAAAGTTACCGCAAAAGGTGCAATACCTACGAATTCTATGCAAAGGAGAACAGCAAACAATGATGCGTGGATTAAAGATGAGGAAATGCATGAGGAACAGGTTGACGATGGATTAGAGGAGACCTTCTCTTTACAGGAAGAGACCGACGAAGGTTTGAATAATGAAGACAGTTGGGGCGATCCTTTAGAAAAAGTCATAACGAGCGAGCCCGACAAGGAGGAAATTTACAACGAGCTCAAGCTGTTAGTAGAACAAAACCACGCGAAAGCGATGAAAAAACTGAACGACGGATTCTACTCTCTGCAGCAAAGTCTAGTTTCCATAGCGTTCAGACCGCTTCCGAGAGATCCACCGTTAACGGTGACAGCTGATTCAGCCAGCATGACAGAAACCGACTGCTTAACGGTCGACGATGGCACTGTTGAAATTTGTGTGAATCCACTCACCTGCCTGGAGGAGATGAATGATTTTGAGGAACGACTTAATGATGACGAGTACCGTAAGCAGGTGCACGTGTGGATCGATAGTACCGTCATACATGAGCGCAATCCCATTGTCCGTATGAGAGATATACAGGACATATTGTTCGATAAACATTTCCTAACCAGCATCAGCTGGACCGGTGAGGGCAAAAATGGGGCACCCAAAAAAATCCCAATGGGTGTTTACACCAACATTCTGCGATTATTTCAATATGCCGCTACCACCGACTTCCACCACGCGACGGAGCGCTACGTGGCGGATTATTTTAAACGCAATCTCAAATATGCCAAGAGACGGCTATCGTTGCAGGGTTTCCGGCGGCGTGTACCGCGCATCGGTAAGAAATGTTACTTGCGTACGCAGCTCTTCAACGACAAACTGTCTGTAAAGGGTGATACCCAGCCCGGTGAAGGCAGCTCAGGCGGAAAGGAGGAAACTAGGTTCCAAAGCATTTGTTCCGATTTTCGCATCAACCGTCTCACCTGCCTAGAAGAGGTAAAGCAGTTTGAAAGCCAGCTTAACGATAAGGAGTACCTGAAACGGGTCCTGCAATGGATAACAGACACCGTTGGCTACGAGTACAATCCGGAGTATCGCATGCTGGAAATATTGGACCTAATGTTCGAAAGACATTTCTTGGCCACCTTCAGCTGGGCAGGGAAGCGCAACGTTAAGGAACCGATGATGAAGTACGAAAACATTGTTCGGCTCTTCCAATATGCTGGCACCACCGAGACGCATCGTGCAGATCGATTCTTTGTTGCACAGTTTTTCAAGAAGAAGTTAAAATACATAGCGAAACGGTTATCGGTGAACCATCCGTGGACACAGAAATCGCGGAGCTTACTTGATGACGATACTTCGCTCGATAAAGCGGGGAAGGAAGAAGTTTAGAAAATGATTGTAAATAAATAAAAACAAATTTACGTTGCTTTTATCTTTTCTTTCAAATAGCGACCGATTCGAATCATCTAGGTTTTGCGAATACAAAATCAAAACATTTTATTAACAACGCCGAATTTACGTCATATCGTTTCAATACTATTTGCAAAAGTTGTGTATTGTGCAACAACAGTAACAATCACAGATCAAAAACATTGCCACGCCGTTCGATTAAATGTAATGTAATATACAGTTTATTTACTTTCTATGTGTTTTAATTCATGTAAATATTTACGTTGTACTTGATATCAATTTAGTTTTCTTAAGCACTAGTACCAATATGTAACAAATCTAACTAGTAATCTGTTCATCATACTGTATCATACGAATGCGAATGTGAGATACAAATCAGTTAGCCTTAATGTGTCTGCGTATAAAATCTTTAAGAGTATATCATTTTGATTCGAGCGTGGTATATTGTGAGCGTTATAAACCAAGAGCGATATTCGATGAGATTATGAATTTTTATTTTTGTTATATATCTTAATATCTATACCATAGAGTTTAATTTAATCTACACATAAAAAATTTAGCCACATAGTCATGATTAAATATAATGGTCCGGTTTACTTCCTTCCTGCACGCGTATTCAAACAGTTCAACAAAGTTTTTGTAATCCTCCAACGGTCGTTTTCCATTTTCCGTACCGGTCCAGTTGAAATTTTGTAACAAATTAGGGTCGATTAAACGATTGATTAGCTCTTCCATACGCGAATGATTATCCGGCAACTGGCCAACAGTATGGTTTATCCAGTTAAACACAAGTTTTTTACATTCCGAACCATTTAACTGTGCTTCGAAAGCGTCCATTTGTCTCATGGTTTGGACAGGAGAAATATTAATTGGTACGCATGTGGTTTCGGGTGGTGAAGATTCTTGTTTTTGAGGGATAGATCTGCTAGTAGTGGCACTGATCGGTATTGTTTTAGCGTTCGTAACTGGATTTTGCAGCGACAATTGGTAATTTTTAATAAGCTCTTGAGCTTTTTCTTTGATTTTTAGTGTAGTAGAGCTCGAAACAGTTGGGTTCACTGGTTTCGTCAGGGCACTGTTATCTGTGGGTAAACTTTCCGATACATCTATGGTGAAGAACGGTTGTAGTACGTGTTGTTCCTTATCTTGGTCAACTGGGTTCATGCTTTTTTCTTTAGTTTTTGATAAAACATGTTGTTTCGTAAGTATGTTTTCATTTTTTCGCTCTTTTATAGTTCTTTTTGTGTGTGGACGAGATCTACGTTTTAGATTGATCCTATCGCTAGCATGACGTAGCTTACGTTTCAAAAATTGTTCTATGTAAATATCACTTACCTGCTCCACATCGTTGTTGGCAGCATATCCAAAAAGACTTATAATATTTTCGTAGTCTCTCAGTGCGTATTTGGTAGTCGATGCACCGGTCCAGGTGAAGCTAGCAAATAGTTTTTTACCGAATATCAGATCAAGAAGCACATGCATTCGATGATCCGGCGTTTGTGTGTGAGCGATAGCAAAATCAATCCAATTTTGCACCTTCATTTTGTACTCTGGATCATTCAACTTATTTTCGAAAACATCCAGTTCATCCTTCGTCTCAAATACATCAATCTTAAACTTTTCAAGTCCATGCTCGCAAACACGAAAATGTAAATCTTTACGTATCCAATCGTTGTTCTTTTCTGCCAGCGAAATGATCGTTCTTTGAATGCGGTAAAACCCTTCCTCGAGTTTTTTCTCTACCTCTTGCTGATTGTATTCAATCATACTTTTCAGTTCGAAGATAAGATTTAACAAAGCAGGAGACAGTTTTACATCTGTCTGTGAACCTACTTGTATTTCTTGAATTATTAACTCATTTTTCTGATCAACTGCGTCTAAAGGATCTTGTATTGGACATGATTCGTCTTCAGAACTACACTGCGATTCCATCAACTGATCCGCGCCCATTTCAAAAATGGTTGATTGTTCTTTGATTGGCTTTTGCATTGTTTCTAATAAAGTTTCCGCAGCGCTTAGTGTTGGAATATTCCTGCAAATCACTTCACCCTCTTGTCGTTCCCATACAACCGACGGAACGCTGTATTCGTTTGCTAACAATGCTCGTAGCTTTTTAATAGTCCTGGCATTTGGCCAGCTTAAGTATGTTGTCTTTTGATCGTCAGTTTCGATCCAGGATTCCGGTGCAGCAAATATCTCCTTCTTCCCGATAGCATCAGTCGATTCCACTATGGCGTAGGGCATCCTGCAAAGCGTTTATTCAGAGAACTGTTATTATAGATCCCATGCTGCACGTTCTGTTGTTTCACCTGTATTCCTGACTTTTTTTAAGTTTTCAGCGACAATCAGGTTCCTCGTGACTTCTAAACCCGTTACGTTTGAAAACCCCAACGCTACGTACACGAAAAAGCTACGAAATAGGTAGTTTTTCGTGCCTTCCTGTCGGAGTGTGTATGATGAGCAGAAGGAACAAAAACAAACCTTTTGAGGCATGCCCGGTCTGTTGTCAAAATATGAAATGCATTGAAATGTTTCATTCCCATATGAAGTCATGTTTTGACAGCCATCCGGTCTCCAATGATTTGTTTTGGTATATTTTTCATATCACACAAGAACAACACCATCAGGAAAAAGACACCCTCGCGAATTCACGAAAAAATACATGTTTTGAAGTCTGTTTGTGATCGTTTTGTGATCGTTACGAAATTCAACATAAATGGTTTGATAAATTGCGAGCAACGTGATTGTAACGAATTAATCTTAGGGCAATTACATACGATCAGGCTTCAGGTAAAACAACAGAACGTGCAGCATGGGATCTATAATAACACCTCTCTGAATAATCGGTTTGCAGGATGCCCTACGCTATAGTGGAATCGACTGATGCTATCGGTAAGAAGGAGATATTTGCTGCACCGGAAACCTGGATCCAAACAGACGATCAAAAGACAACGTACTTAAGCTGGCCAAATGCCAGGACTATTAAAAAGCTACGAGCATTGTTAGCAAACGAATACAGCGTTCCGTCGGTTGTATGGGAACGACAAGA
>KI915045.1:7000825-7019226 GCA_000473445.2 Anopheles farauti
GTAGAGAAAAAACTCGAGGAAGGGTTTTACCGCATTCAAAGAACGATCATTTCGCTGGCAGAAAAGAACAACGATTGGATACGTAAAGATTTACAATTCAATATCGCTAGCGAGCACGGCTTTAAAAAGTTTAAGATCGATGCGTTTAAGACGAAGGAAGAGCTAGATGATTTTGAAAATCGTCTCAATGACAAGGAGTATATAAAGAAAGTACATCGTTGGATTGATTCTTCTGTCGCTCACGCGCAGTCAGCTGATCATCGAATGCATGAGCTGATCGACTTGATATTCGATAGAAAACTGTTTGCAAAATTTACTTGGGTTGGTGCATCGACTACCAAATACGCACTAAGAGAATTCGAAAACATACTAAGTCTCTTTGAATATGCTGCCAACAACGATGTGGAGCAGGCAAGCGCTGTTTATATTGAGTACTTCTTGAAACGAAAGTTAGCTCATGCCGCAGAAAGAGTGAAAATAAAAGGTGGGCGTAGAACTGCACCACACAAAGTACAAAGAATTACGAAAAAAAAGAATACTATCGTGGAAGTAAAACAAGCAAAGCCGGAAGAACATACAGACACGAAACAGCCTTCATCATCCAAATCTAGCAGAGACAGATCTACTCAGGGCGCAGAAAAAGATGTACTACATACATCAGTGTTAACAATAGATGTATCGGAAATAGATAGTTATACACCGACAAAACGAGTAAAACTAACTGCTCAGAACAGCATTGCTCAAAAAATCAAAGAAGAAGCTAAACAGCTTATTAAAAACTATAAATCCTCGTTACAAAAGCCAGTTACAAACACTGAAAAAAATCCGATTAGTGCAACTACCAGCGAATCTATCGCTCAAAATCAAAAATCTTCGCCACGGATAATTATTACACAAAAACCACCTGAAACCACCTACGCACCAATTAATATTTCTCCTGTCCAAACGATTAGACAAATGAATAGTTTCGAAGCACAGTTAAATGGTTCGGAATGTAAAAAACTTGTGTTTAACTGGATAAACCATACTGTTGGCCAGTTGCCGGATAATCATTCGCGTATGGAGGAGCTAATCAATCGTTTAATCGACCCTAATTTGTTACAAAATTTCAACTGGACCGGTACGGAAAATGGAAAACGACCGTTGGAGGATTACAAAAACTTTGTTGAACTGTTTGAATACGCGTGCAGGAAGGAAGTAAACCGGACCATTATATATAATCATGACTATGTGGCTAAATTTTTTATGTGCAGATTAAACTAACGTTCTCAACATGGTTTAATATTTAGAAGAAATGAAAAGATCGTCAGTTAAATGATGTTAGCAAATAGGGTTAACGTTGCTAATAAAATTAAAATGTATCTTTTATGAATCGCGTAACCTTTCAGATCTAGATCATTCTTACATGCATTACTACAGACAACAGTCTATCTGTCCACGCGTACAGCTTCTCGACCTGGGCTTTAAAATGTAGTTTGCTTAAAAGCTTATTTTAGCTCTATTTTTTATTTCCTACATTCATGTTCTACTACTCGACATGTTCTACTACCTATTCATCAATGATTGTGTACAATCATGTAGGTACATCAACTACCCCGGCTAAAATAACAGATACGTAACCTTTTGACAGATAAACGATGAAATGGGTTTTGTTATTGTGATTATTTGGTTCATCATACGGACAACTATCAAAGGAAGATTTTCTAAACATAGTCTTTACGCTATTGCTGTAGCACATTATTGGCTATTTCTGTGTTTATAACTAGGTAAGAATTGAAACCCTCTTTCAAGTTATTACGCACTTTGATCCATTCTCTCATTAATTCTATATATCGTACAGAATGTCGTACGTCCTGTTGGCAACGACAGACGCCGCTGGCCATCCGGAGCTGCGGGTTGCACCAGGAGGTTGGATACGGCTCAAGGTGGATGGAACTTCCTACCTCTGTTGGCCTAATGCTAAATACCATAGCAAATTAAATTCGCTGCTAGCTGACAAAAGCAGCATGCCATCACTTGATTGGGAACACCATCCATGTAAAATTCTATACGAAAATATCCCTTCTCTGGGAGCGGCGAATAGAATGAAGAAACAGAAACAAGCACAAGCACATGAAAGCTGTAGCTTGCGAAGCATGCAGTCTGCTGGTAAGAAACTAAACAATAGTACGACACGGATGTCTTTGAAAGAAAATACGTTCGATGATACGTTCCCAGGGATACAAGACACCCTTACCGACGCTGAGGAAGAGGAAGATCCATTAGAAACAGAAGCTAAATCATTTCCTGGCCTGTTCGACATGCTGACAGAACTAAAAAAACTTATCGAAAGTCATCATGAGGAGATTTTGAACAAAATAATGCAAGGATTTTCACGAATGCAGCAAACCATCGATATGAAGTTTACTGTCGAAAGTGAATATGCAACGAATATGGAACCGATGTCGGATGAAGAAGATGCATCACCTGCAGATGATCCTGTAGAGTTCCATGTCGATCAGCTAACCAGCATAGAAGAGTTAAACAATTTCGAAGAATGGTTGGAAGATGAAGATTATCGCAAAAATGTCGAAAATTGGGCGAACCAAATGGTTGACGATGAGCCGAATCCCGAATATCGACTGCAAAAAATAACGGACTGCTTATTTGAGCCAACATTTTTTTCCAGCTTCAGTTGGGCAGGTTTTGCAAAAGATAAACGACCATTGCACTGCCATAAAAGCATTCTAAAGCTGTTCGAATACGTAGCAACAACTGCGGTGCATTGTGCGAATGCAACCTTCGTTCAGAACTATTTCAAACGCAAGTTTAATCACGCTGCCGAACTGCTGAATATTCTTATCGCTCGAAAAAATAATCAAACAGTTGCAGTTGGTTCTAAACTAAAGGAGACAAATGATCTAATGAATTCGATTGATGTGGACGAAGAGCCGAAATTTAGGCAGAAAGTGGTACCCGTTTTAGAGTTCAGTGTAGTGAACAATACAAAGCAGGATGCTCAGCAGCTCAGCTCTGCAAATACGACAATAACAGAAGTAAGTCAAAAAGTGCGGCGAGTTAGATGTGCGGTTATGACTGGAAACCCGATAGCGTCCATGGAAGAGCTGGAAGATTTCGAAGAGCGGCTGAACAGTTCTAGCTATCGACAGGAGGTATGCAACTGGATCGATTTTTCCATCGACTACGATTGGAATTCCGAGTACCGAATGCACGAAATGTTGGATCTGATATTTGATAGAAAATTCATCACAGGCTTCAGTTGGGCAGGACTTGCGAAAGGCAAACGTCCCATGTATCTTTATCGTAACATACTCAAGTTGTTCGAGTACATCGGCACAACACACGTGAACACCGTCGACGAGTCGTATGTGGAGTTCTTTTTCAAGAAGAAATTGAGGCATGCTTCTGCCAGGCTTAACATTCGTGGTATACGCAAAAGTGCACCGCATGCAAAGCGAAAAGCCAAATTCAGGCATCCGATCGATAAGAATGTTGTGAAGAAACTGGAGCGAGATGTGAAACTACATAAAACGCAAACAACATGGCCCACCACTGCAGCCGAAGAGACATGCGAAGCGCAAGCGGAATCATGGTCGGGCTATGAAACTGTTTCGATGGTATTAGATACACCAAAGCCTACACCAGAACAAACGATGTTCATTGTGAATCTCGTAACTTCAAACCAAGAAATGGACGCGTTGGAAAATGAGCTGAAGTGTGATGCATCTAGGAAACAAATTCATCGTTGGGTAGACGATACTATTGGACATGTGCTCGAACCGGAGGAGCGTATGATGGAAATATTAGACCGGTTGGTGGACAAAACTTTTTTGTACCGGTTTAGCTGGACAGGTGTTGGAAGGTCAAAGCAAGCGTTAGTCAAGTACAAAAATTTTACTCGTCTGTTCGAGTACGTTGGTAGAACTTCTACGCAACATGTGGCCGATTTCTTTACAAGAAAGCTGAAACGTTCTTGATAGTAGGGGAGGTGTTACATCATGGCTCCTGTAATTTCATAAAACGACTTTAAGTTAATAAAATTGGTTTACTTCAGCCAAGAGAAGAAGTTTTTTTTAAATCTTTAGCAATAAGACATACAACGTGTCCCTGTTCATGGTGTGTTTAATACGGTACTTGTACATATGTATGCGTTTATGTATATTATTTACCAAAAATGAATGATTCCATGCACAAAATTCTTATATTTATAGAACGAATTCAAGAACTCTGTAAATACCAAGTGTCCGTTGTTATGAAGGGATAAATTTCCATCTTTTTTTTAACAATTCAGTGAGCCTTCATTTCATACACTTTCTCCATGCATAGTGGAAATAAAGCTTTATGAATTGAAATATTTCACTATAGTTCAGCTATTGCCAGGAGTAAATAATGGATTGACGTTTGTTTGTTATGATTTGATATTGGAAATTCCATTCCTGTAGGAGGCGACGCCAATCGAGGAAGACAAAAAATACGTATATTTATTTGTGAGCAGTTTGATTCATGTAATTCTACTTCATTTTTTGTGCTGGGTTAGTATTCTTTTTAGTAATAAACCTTTTATTGTGATTTATACACAGAGCATTCGTAAAAGTTATTCTGCAGTTTCGTGCATCTGAGTGTGAAGCTTGTGTGTGCTTCGTAAATCAGGTAGGAAATAGTACGAATCATTTTATGTGATCGTTCAAGTTGATCGTAATAATAACATATTGCAGGATGGCGTACATCATAGCGGCAATTAAAGATAGCACCAGGTCGACGAGTGAACTTATTGTAGCACCAGAAACATGGATTGTACAGCGCGCAGGAAAATGTAGATATCTACGTTGGCCTGATACTGAAGACATCAGTGTGTTAAATAAGTTACTGACAGATGAAAGAAGCGTTCCAGCGACTGGATGGAAAGAGTTACAATGCAACATCGTTTCCAAAAACATAAAATCTTTTGAAGCAGGAGACAAAATAGTACAAAACCTTAAAAAACTAACTTCGGCTACAACGACTTGGTCGAAAAGCAAAACTTCCACTGTAGAAAATTCGGCAACTGACGATAGAAGTGGGCCAAGTACTGTGAAAGATATCGAAGATAATCCACTTCTAACCTCCAGTGCGGAAGCTCAAAACGAGCAGGATTTGTTGGAGGCAGAAGCTAAGTCGTATCCCCGGTTGTATGAATTGGTAAACGAACTACGGCAACTTATAGAAAACAGACACAAAGAAGTTTTACAGAAAATGATGGATGAATTTGCAAGAATGCATCAAACAATGCTTTCAATATTAGAGGAAAAAGGTACAATGGAAACTTTTTCAGATCATGATACAGCGCCTCTCGATGATCCGGTAGTGTTTCTAATCGATCAGCTGACCTGCATTCAAGAGTTGAAACTATTTGAAGAATGGTTAGAAAATGATGAATATCGCCAAAATGTTGAAAAGTGGGTAAATCAGATGATAGGCGATGAGCCGAATCCCGAACGTCGTATAGAAAAAATAACCGACCTCTTATTCGAGCCTACATTCTTTTCCAGCTTCAGTTGGGCAGGCTTTGCAAAAGACAAACGGCCTTTGCACTGCCATAAAAGCATCCTGAAGCTGTTCGAATACGTAGCAACAACCGCGGTGCATTGTGCGAATGCAACCTATGTTGAGAATTATTTCAAGCGTATTTTGAATCATACTGAGGAATTGCATAATTTCGCTATCGCTCGTAGAAAAGCCAATGTTGGGCCAAGTACCGCAAATCTTGTTGTGAAGAATAGCACGCATGAGATGAAAAACATGAATATGTTAGGAAATCAGAACAAACCCCTGCGGCCGTCATTATCAGTCTGCGGAAACCTTAACAAAGCCAGTTCGTCAGAAAATCTAGATTGTGAAATGGATGGTGGACTACCAACGAAACCGAAAGCTATCAAATGTGAAGTGATGAAAGGTAAACCAATATCATGTGTAGAAGAATTGGAAAATTTTGAAGAAGAGTTAAAAAACGAATCATTCAAAAGAAAGATTTGCAATTGGGTTGATTATAACGTCGAATACGAGTGGGATTCAGAGTATCGGATGCACGCGATGTTGGATCTGATATTTGATAGGAAATTCTTCTCGGAATTCAGTTGGGCTGGTCGTGGCGAAGGTAAACGCCCGATGGTGGTTTACCGAAACATACTCAAGCTGTTTGAGTACATCGGGACAACGGACACCCAGAGAATTAACCAACCTTATATTACTTACTTCTTCAAGAGGAAATTGCGACATGCAATCTCTAGAATAAATCTAAAAGGTCTTAGAAAAAGTGTGCCACGAAAGTTGAAAACTGTAAACCCAGACGGTCCACTTCCCAGGCCTAGAAGAAGTTCGTAATTAGTATAAACACGCAACTAACGTTTGAATGCCAATGCGTAAATAATCATTAAACAAGCAACTTGGAATTTACACGCCCAATTCGGTAGTTATATAGTTATATACAGGACCCAAGACATTTGAGTGAAATAAAAATTGCTATGTAAAGCTTATGTATTGTCCAATCGTAAATAAATGAAAGATGTTTTCATATACATTTCGAGTTTGACATATTTTCCATACGTTCATTGCTATTGAGTTTATTGAAACCCGTTTAAAACAATTGAGTTCATCAGATCTATCGTAATGAAACGTTCAAACGTTCATATTATTTCTGATATTAAATGTAGATTTTAAAAACTTATTATTTTATAATTTTTAACATCGTTCAAACGCGGAAAGAGATGGATGAGAGCAGGTAAACAAAATTTTGACGTTTATTTGTTATTGTTTGACAGACAACACGCCAATTTTCTTGAAGGGAAGGACGCTGATGGAAGAAATAATAAAGCGCGAATCGTCGGGTTTTGGTAACGTTTTGTTTAATTCGCAGTCGTTAATTGAACACAGTGTATCAATTCTCAAAAATACAACAATAACAAAGGCAATTTGGTAATTGAAGTTCCAGTTTAATATCAGACAATATTAGAATAAGAGAGAACAGGTAAGTTATCAAAAGGTGTGGTTGCCTTATTTAGAACTATTTGTTTGATTGTTGTTTAACGCAGGTGCAAAGAAACCTTCTATGCTGCGGATAGACTAATAAAATATTAACAATATGTTCAATTTTACACAGGATGCCCTACGCTTTGGTAAAAACCACGAATTCAACAGGATCCAACGAATATGTGGCAGCCCCAGACCCATGGATTCAGTGTAAAACCGAAAAAACAACTTATCTACGTTGGCCAAATCACAGAAATATTGAAAAATTGAATGGGCTACTAACAGATGAATGTAGCATCCCAGCTGCTGCTTGGGAAGAGCAAAAATGTGAAGTCATCCGCAACAATATACCTTCGCTTGACGCAGCATTAAAAATAATTAAAACGATGCATCAGCAGAACACGTTGCACCCATCCACACCTGAAGTCGTGACGGTCCCTGTTCCAGGGAACGTATCTGCTAAACTATGTTCGTCGGATGAATTCATCAATGAGCTACATAGTTTCATGAATCAAAAGCAAGGTGCGGATCCGCTGGCAGAAGATGTTAAATGCTTTCCTCAGCTATTGGATGTTATGTTCGAAGTAAGGAATCTGATTCAAAGTAATCAGGAAGAAATAAGAAAAGAAATGAACGAAGTTTTTCATCGAATTCAAAGAGCGATCTGTTCGTTGATTGGAAAAATCATGAAGATTGAATCAAACCAATCCGACCAACCAGACGGTGAATCAAACTTTACATTTGATTTGATAACATGCAAGGAAGAGCTGGAAAATTTCGAAGAGCGATTGAAAGATCCGGAATATTGCAAGGCGGTACAAGATTGGGTAGACTGCAATGTCGGGTTCGAAGTACATGCAACGGTGCGAATGCATGCAATGCTGGATCTCATATTTGAGAAAAAGTTTTTTGCCACATGCAGCTGGAGAGGAAGCAATGGCACGAAACATGCAATTAATAAATATGATAATATATTTAAATTATTTGGCTACATCGGAACAACTACAACGCATCGTGCCAGTAGAGAGTATGTTGAGATGTTCTTCAAAATGAAGGCGAAACACGCTTTGGGAAGGGTTCATATAACCAGACCTACAAGTTGCAAAAAGAAGAGTTTAATGAAAAGGGCTATAGAACGCATAGAAACGAATGATGATGCTGATAGTGATAGTACAAAAAAAAGTAGAATACCAAATAACTTAAATATTGACTCCGCTGTAGAATCAACGAGTAGCAATAATCAATTGTCCTACAAAATGAACCAAGAACCATCATCAAGTAAAGCGAATGTTCTAAAAATCACGTACCATGAAACTCCAGCTAATACTAGAGAAAATACTGATAATAATCAAATATCAGAGGTTAGGCAAATAACATTGAATGTGGCACCGAAATTTAATGTCATTCACGCAAAGGCATCTTCGTCGAAAACAGACGTTCCTAGTAGCGAAGAATCTGGTCCAGTTAGAAAACCACTCATAGCGTGCATGGAAGCAATGGATGCCTTTGAAAATCAGCTGAACGATGAAAAAAAACGAATACAAATGCACAACTGGATTGACAACAATATAGTTCCCGTGGTTGATCGTGAACAGCGTATGAAGAAATTGTTAGATCGGCTAATAGATGAAAGCATTTTACAGAACTTCAGCTGGACAGGCAATGAAAATTCAAAACGAGCTTTGATGCAATATTCAAATTTTGTTCGATTGTTCGAGTATGCTACTAGAACAATTCTGAAAAATACGGTCATATTAAATCACGCAGGTGTTGCCAATTTTTTCAGGGAGCATCTTAACAACATTGGATTGAAAAAAGTAGAATCAGTGTGAAGATGTATGTATTGCTATTTAACTGCTCTACTTGAACAAGTGTTTTTGCGTTATTTCCTACCGAGCGGATTAAATCGCGAATAAATGTAAAATATTTCGAATGTGTCATATGTTTCTATATTTTCATATAGGTTCCGTTCATAATAAAGCATTCATTCACATGACATTATGAAAGTTGAACAAACAATTATAAAGTTATATGTTGAACAAATTAAAACTTGTTCATTTATATTACATTTAAATGATATGATACATGTTTATTGAAAAGATATTATATTTTAGAATTTTGTGTAGCAAAATGTTTAATCGATAAACGGTTATCGAATTGATTGTTGAATGGCAAACGAATTGGTTTCAGATTAGTTCACTGCTATTTGCTTTTGAATATTTCCCTATTGTTTAAATGACTCATACTTGTAAGTTACTGTAATGCTTCTTAAATCAGTGATTTTTTTTTTTTTTCAATTTAGAATATGAAAAAATGGGTTTAAAAGCATCGTATAATGCATGTAAATCGACGCATGAACGTATGAACTTAATTTTGAAGAATAAAATTGTCTGCATACATCGGGAAAGTCTCTTCACTCGTCGAAAAAAAAATGTTTATCCATTCGGAAAAATAAAAATAATCTTCTATCGAAACAAAGCTAACCAGCCTCCATTTCTTACAAAGAAAGAAGAAGAAACAAGCGGCAAAATACCTCACGCACTCACATGCACGAATTGTATCGATATACGCGCATGTGTGTGGTTTAATAGACTTGAATAAAACCATTTTAAAACCGTCAAAATCTCATACCGCAACCCCTCGCCGACAAACTAGCTGCCAATTGTCAGTCGGGTAAACATGAATCTGATGTTTGTTTATGTTAGGATCATAGCGCCAGTGATTGTAAAGAAACTGTAGAAGTAATAATAGAATACAAACAATTTAGTTTTTGATTAAATATTGCTTATTTCCGATCGTTGCACTGACTGCACGCATAAAAACTATACTGCATATTAAGGAAAAGTGACTTTGATTTACTTTGACGATAGGGCGGAAGGATTGCAATAGGATTACCTTTGCAAAGTTACGAATTGTTAATAACTTTTTTATGTGACTTGGGTAAGTTTGTTCTGTGAAATTTCCTGCTCAGAGGTATCAAGTTTGTGTGTACACAAATATTGCTATATATAATAAAAACATATTTTCCTATAACATTTTGGAATGATTATGGAACATTTGTTACAGGATGCCTTACGTTTTGGTGGAAGCCTGGGTTTCGCCGAACTACAAAGAGGTAGTGGCGATACCTGACACATGGATTCAATGGCAGAATGGTAACAGAGCGTATTTGCGCTGGCCAAACCATAGAAACATGCATAAGTTGAATGCATTGCTAGCAGACGAACGAAGCATACCCGAAGCCGCATGGGACAAGCAACGCTGTGAAATCGTACGGAGAAATATTCCAACGCTTCAAGCAGCAACCAAAATGATGGCCATTGTGGAGGGCCATGATCAATGCGCACCAGAAGTGATAGAGATCACTGTACCGAGAAAGGAAGCGGGGAATCCCGTTTTAGGGGAAGACAATCTGCGTGATCTACTCTCTTTTATGGAAAGTGAGCATGACGACGATCCACTGCAAGAAGATGTTAAGCCAATTCCTCAGTTATTGGATGTTATGTTCGAAATAAGGAATCTGATTCAAAGTAATCAAGTAGAAATTCAAAAGCAATTGCAGGAAGGTTTTTGTCGAATTCAAAAAGTCATTTTATCTTTGATCGGGAAAAACATGAACCGTGAAACAAATGTTTTCCAGGAACAAACATATTCAGAGGATGTTCCAATTTTTACCGTGGATTTACTTACATGCAAGGAAGAGATAGAAACTTTTGAAGATCAATTGAAGGATCCGAAGTATTGTAAAATGGTGCATGAGTGGGTAAACTACACAGTTGGGTATCAAGTGAATCCGTTGCATCGAATGCATCAAATGTTGGATCTCATATTTGATAAAAAGTTTTTTGCCACATTTAGCTGGAAGGGTGGAGGAACCGATAAAAGCCCGTTGTCTATTTATGAAAATGTACTGGACCTATTTGAATACATTGGAACAACTCAAATGCATCGTGCCAATCGAGATTATGTTGTGAAATTCTTCAAGAACAAACTGAAACATGCTAATTCAAGGATTAAAATAACCGGGGCTCGACGAAGCGTTCCTCATACTCACAGGATAAAGGTAAACAAATTCGATAAAATGAATGAAGTTGCTGATGAAGTCACTGCAAAGAGAGTTAAGAGACATGAGAACACGAAAATGGACTTCGCTGTAGAATCAAATAGTAGCAACAATCGATTTTCCCATAGTTTGGAACAAGAACTGCCAACTAAACCGGATGTGCTAAAAATAACGCGTAATGAAGGTCCAACTAAGGTTAACATCATTCGATCCGTAGAAGCATTGGATATGTTCGAAAAACAGTTGAGCGATGATAAGAAGCTGAAACAAATGTACAACTGGATAGACAACACCGTGCGACATGTAG
The DNA here is from genome assembly GCA_000473445.2 of Anopheles farauti. Taxonomy (NCBI): domain Eukaryota; kingdom Metazoa; phylum Arthropoda; class Insecta; order Diptera; family Culicidae; genus Anopheles; species Anopheles farauti. The sequence goes on from KI915045.1 coordinate 7,012,201, forward strand.
TAGACCATGATCAGCGTATAATGAAGCTATTAGATGCCTTAGTAGATAAAAGTGTATTACTAAACTTTACTTGGGCAGGCGAAGGAAATGCTAAACGATCCTTAATGAAGTACACCAATTTTATTAGACTTTTCGTATACGCTACACGAACCATTATACATGAAACCAATTCATTTAACCGTGGTTATGTGGCACAATTTTTTACGAAATATCTCAATAACATAAAATAGAAACGATTTCTTCATCGAATCGTACGAGTGTGAAGGCGAGGAAATAAATATATGTATTATATGAGCCTTAATTATAAACTTTAAAAAAGCATCAGCTTTTGAGACGTATGATCATAAAATACTCATACCATTATACCTGATTAGTTCAGCTGTTCTGAAACGTTTCATGAAAAACATTTCATGGGCTATCACTGCTGTTTTTTCTTTTGACGTATTGGATTGTTATAAGCACAGTGACATACATTTGTTGTGATTTTGATTGTGCTTCGAGTGAGGGGAGAACCATCACAATACAATTTATGTACAGACAATTAACAAAATAAGCTATCCGTTGTATTACGATGTTTCTTCTAATTGAGTGTTATATTCCAATGTGAAGTAACAAAGCTGTTTCAAGGTTCGAACAAAAAAGTATCGCAGTGCAACCAGTGCCCTCCGATCGGAGTGATTGGTTATAGCGTAAACATATAATAGAAATACAGGTCAATAGAGGCGGAAAACACTTCTCACATGCGATTTTTATTGAAAGGTATTAACCAACGTGATGTTTTCAGGATGTCGTATGTTATGGTAGAAACAACAAACGCCACTGGTAGCACCGAATTACTGGCAGCACCTACCAACTGGGTCCAGTGGGAGATGGGAGAATCCACCTACCTATGTTGGCCAAATCATAGAAACCTGAAAACTATAAATGCCTTACTGAACGATGAGCATAGCATTCCTTCGGACGATTGGGAAAAGCATAAATGTAACATTATTTGTAAGCACATTCCGTCGCTAAAAGCCGCGGAGAAAATAGTCGAAATGATGCAAGGGGATCGTAAGGTCTCTGATAAAGAAACTCCGGCGACTTACGATCCAAACCGTGAACACGATATATCAGAGTTGCTGGATGAACCTGCGCACGAATTTCTCTCTGATTTGGACACGGATGACGGTGTAAATCGGGTGAGCATTATGAAGGCTTTGCAGCAGCTGATACGCTTGATCATGGAAATGAAGAACTTGATGGAAAGCAATCAGGAAGAGATGCGAAGCAAACTGAATGCTGGTTTCCATGAGATCCGGACATCCGTTCTTGCCTCTATAAGACAAGAAATGAGTACGGAATCGAATGAGGACGAAGAAATCTTGATACCAAACAGCGTTGAACAAACCGTGCCTGATGGGACCGTGTCCCCTTCGGAATACCATAAACAGTTTACTGTCGAACTGTTGACATGTAAGGAACAGCTGGAAGATTTCGAACAACGGTTAGCCGATGAAAAGTACCGCAACGAGGTCCACGAATGGATTGACGACAACGTTGCCGATGACGCGAGCCCAGAATTCCGAATGCACGAACTGTTGGATCTGTTATTCGACAAAAAATTCTTTGCCACATTCAGTTGGCTGGGTGGTGGTAAAGACAAACGCCCGATGTGCTGTAACAAAAACACGATCAAACTGTTCGAGTACACCGCTACCACCGGCACACATCGGCCAACCAAAACGTTTGTGGAAAATTTCATCAAAAAGAAACTTAATAACGCCAACAGAAGACTGTTGAATTTAGGGGTGCGTAAAAGTGTCCCCCGTCGGATTAACGCGAAACGAAGACCGAGGAAAGTGGTTACGAGAAGCACATCGAACCAATCGGAACCTGAAGACCAGTCTCTGGCCGCACCATCAGCAAAATCATTCAAACCGGAGCCATACACGAGCATTAGGGTGCGAGATTGGGGCATTTTAAATAGCGAGCTATCATCCTCAACGGGCATAATCGGAGCGGAAAGCGAAGCAGACGTTGGCATTAGCATAAAGCAGGAGCCTTTATATGACGTACCCCACAATTCCTTCAGCGAATATAGTCAACTCTATAATCATCAGGAAAGTTATGGTAGTGTTTGATGATTCTGCCAAAAAGTAAGATCACTAGGCTAAAAGGAATCAATGTACAGGAACGATGGTTCGGGATGTAATTTGCACGAATCGCGACAGAACCTCGATTGGTCAATGTTAATCAAAAATAGCATACTGAAAGAACACACATTTTTATGTGTTGGCATCCTATCCGAATAATGTACTTGCAGTATAATTTTATCATTAAGTTGTAATAATAATATCATTAAAAGATTATTAAGATTAGATGACTAATGTTTAAGACATTAAAAAATGTTTCACTAGCCTAAGTCTTTGCGTTCATAGTACTTCTGTATAAAGATTATGTTTCAAATCTGTCACCAACAATTAGGATACAGCATAAGGTTTAGCTTTACCTTATTCAAATGGCTTATCTTTTACCCGGGTATCTGATTCAGATATCGATAGAAGCTGGGAAAGCTCACCTATCCGATCGAGAACACTATTAAACCCAATACTTAAAATGGATACTATTTTTATACATAGAACTAGTTATCGAATATTTCTTTCCAAAAGAGGATAATTACTTGGTCCGTGACATATTGTTGAAATTTCGGAAACGTTCTTGGTCGCTGGCCGAAATACTTATTCGTTCGGCACGTTGAAGCCTACTTGGCAACGATTTTCAGTATTGTGCCCAAAAAGAATTTTTGATTTAAAATATTTTTTTCTGTGAAATATTTCAATACGTATTAGTTTACGTTTAGTTTGACATTTGCTTTTTACGACGCGATGTGTCAAACCAAGCGTCCGCCGTTTATTATTTATTTTGTATTTCTTGAAAGAATCATTTCGCAAAATACCAAGCGCTTAAATTTGTTGCTAAACAATTGTTGTGTGATTTCTGCTTGTAAATGTACTGAGCTGTAGGGGAGCAGCGAGAGCTCTCGACCAAAATCATTTTTAATCGGCACTTGAAGCATACGGATAAGGTAAACTGAATGAAAACATCGTGTAAGCTGTAAGCTAACCAGCACTATGCCAATTGCAGGATGTCTTACGTTATGGTTGAAACAACAGATGCCACCGGCACTGCCGAGCTAGTCGCCGCACCCGTCAGCTGGATTCAGTGGGAAGCGGGCGGATTGACTTACCTCTGCTGGCCGAATCAAAGAAACGTAAAAACTCTGCAAAACCTACTGAACGATGAGTGCAGTGTACCAAGAAACGATTGGGAAAAGCATAAGTGTAGCATCATTTGTAAAAACATTCCAACCCTGGAAGCGGCGGAGACTATAGTGGAAGCGATGCAGGAACATTCGCGTGCGGTACCCATCGCACCGAGTGTGAATGACGATATTGTGGAGGAACAGTTCTCGGAACAGCAGAGTCTTCCGGACAGTGAGCGGATGGATACGGAGGATCCATTGGTGGAAGAGAAGCCTATACACCAGCTGATAAATCTAGTCGTTGAACTGAAGAGTCTCATTGAAAATGGTCAGCAAGAGACGTGGAAACGATTAAACGAGAGTATTTATCAGATGCAAAAAGGTGTTCTCTCGGTGATTGAAAAGCGTTTGAGTGCGCACTTCAGCAAACCTCCCGCCGACGACCAAATGCATGTAAAGCTTATGACATGTATGGAAGAGTTTCAGGAATTTGAAAATCGTTTGAAGGATGGTGAGTTTAAGAAACAGGTGCGCGAGTGGGTCGATTACAACGTAGGTCATGAAAAGAATCCAGATTTCCGGATGCATCTGCTGCTTGATCTCCTGTTCGATAAACACTTCTTTGCCACGTTTAGCTGGGCAGGGCACGGTAAAGACAAGCATCCAATGTATACTAACAAGAATACGCTGAAACTGTTCGAGTATGCAGGCACTACCAACGAGCTGCGTGTGAATCAATCGCACGTCGAGCTTTTTTTCAAGAAGAAGTTAAGTAACGCCACAAAACGACTGTTTAATTTAGGTGTGCGCAAAAGTGTACCGCACCGTAATCACGGAAAGAAAAGAACGAGAAAGTTAGCTTCGGAAGAAGGTACGAACCAATCGGAATCGGAAGATCAAATGATTGTGAACGCGAAATCACTTAAAACAGAATCAAGTTCAAGCAAGGTAGTTCGTGAAATGAGTAGCGTCAAGGAAGAATCATCTCCAGAATTTCTACTCAGTACGGATAGTGTTGAGAACGTTATAGTCGAAATCGATCCGGTAACAAGCATACAAGCCTTGGATGATTTTGAAAAACAATTGAATGAGGATGATTTTCGGGAAAACATTCATATTTGGATCGACAACACCGTGGGCGATGTGTCGGATAAGAATCATCGTATGACCGAAATACTAAACCGGTTAGTGGACAAGAAACTGCTACAGAAATTCAGCTGGACAACCAAAGCGCACGGAAAGCGCGCATTAATGGCTTACAAAAATTTTGTTCAGCTCTTTGAATACGTTGCTAGCACACCGACACATCGAGCTAATCATTCGGAGGTTGCAAGGTTTTTCAATGATTTGCTGTAACTGCCGAAGGCTGCCTAATTAGACACTGTGCGTGTAGTCACCAATGTTCATTTGGCATCTTCCCAGATCGACTGAAGTCCTTGATATCGCTTGGAAGCTGGCTCCAACCCAAACGCATTCTTCTAATCCATTCGTGAAGGAAGTTGTATGATTCATCATAAAATTGTACATCTAAAGCATGTACCGCTAGTGTTAGTTAGTAATAATACAACACGAGCAAGCGTTTTTATATACAAGTTGTGTGAAACAACTGAGACATAATAAATCGAACATGATATGGAACTCGGCGAAGGAAATATGATAATCAGTCACAGCAGTCCTTATTTAAACTTACAAATTTTGTTTGACAATTTTCCTCGGCGTTTCAACTGCCCTGCTAGTTTAAAGATTGACGTTTTCTTGGACACCGTATTCGAAGTAAAGGAGGAAGTGTCAAAACGTATTTGTTTACGTTTCGCCATCGAGAAAACAACGCCGTTTTACATGAAGAAATCAAAACACACTTTTCCATCTATACATTGTTCTAGTTTGATTGTGTTTCGTCTGCGTTAATAAATTGTTCACCAAATCAATTGCTAAAATTCACGAGAAAAACTATGCAAGAGGAATAATAAGCGCACCATAAGCACGGACCCAATCCGTGTGTTTAGGACAGAGTGTGCCGTATAGATGCATTGAAAATAGCAGGTGAACTATTGCACTAAGATAAGTGTAGATAAAATGTGCTTGGCCATACAGTAATTACATCTGATTGCAGGATGTTGTACGTTATGGTTGAAACAACCGGCGAAACGGGTGCCGCCGAACTGCTAGCCGCTCCAGTCAGCTGGATTCACTGGGAAACAGATGGGACCACTTACCTTTGCTGGCCGAACCAAAGAAACGTGAAAACTTTGCACGCACTTCTGACCGACGAACGTACCGTGCCAGAAGTCGACTGGGAGAAACACAAATGTAATATCATTTGTAAGAACATACCATCGCTGGTTGCGGCAGAGAAGATAGTAGAAACAATGCAAGATGAACGAAATGCTCGAACATATTCCAGTACTGATAACCCATTGAGCGTTTCCGATGTCAAGGAAGAACATTCATCAGATGTGAGCTTTGATCAAGATGAGGATCCGCTCGCGGAAGGAAAACCAATTCAACAGCTCATACATCTAATTGTTGAGTTGAAGAGTCTGATTGAAACATACCAGCAGGAGATCAGAATGCGGTTGAACGAAGGGTTTCATAAAATGCAACGGACGGTTTTTTCAACATACAGAAAACAGACAGCCTCGGAACCGGGCGTCCATGACGCCGCTATGCCCGAGGCTACGGCACAAACGACGTTACCTTGCGAAGATGGCTACAGGTTTAATGTGAAACTATTGACGAGTGCGGAAGAGTTGGAAGATTTCGAAAATCGCCTGAATGATGACGAGTACAAGCGAGAGGTTCATGAATGGATAGATTACAGTGTCGGCCATGAAACGAATCCAGATATTCGAACACACCAATTGTTGGATCTGCTGTTCGATAAAAAGTTTTTCGCCACCTTCAGCTGGAGAGGTGGAGGGAAAGACAAACGTCCACTGTGCACGAACAAAAATACACTGAAACTGTTCGAGTACGCTGGCTCTATTGGTATGAATCGTGTGCAGCAATCGCATATAGAGCATTTTTTTAAGAAAAAGTTAAATAACGCCAACAGACGGTTATTCAATCTGGGGGTGCGCAAAAGCGTTCCACGTCGAAATCACGCACGAAGGCCAAGAAAATTACGTCCACAAATTATAGACAATCAATCCGAGTCGGAAGGACAGCAGCTGACAGAAAATACCAAATCCCCGGAAGCTGGACCATCTTCAAGCGTCAAGAGCAGCATGATGCGCACATCATCGTCTGAGCCTTTGCTTAATGCAATCAGCAGCGATAGTACCGTGGTACAAGTAAATCCCATCATTAACATGCAAGCAATGGTAATATTTGAGCAGCGATTGAGTGTGGACGCATTTCGAGAAAACATTCACGATTGGATCGATAACACTGTGGGCCATTTGAAAGATACGAATCATCGCATGAGCGAGGTGCTGGATCGGCTAGTGGATAAAAATTTTCTGCGTAACTTTTGCTGGACAGCCAAGGGAAATGGAAAACAGACACTGATGGCGTACAAAAATGTGGTACAGCTGTTCGAATACGCCAGTCGAACTATTTTAAACCAGACCATCATATTCAATCATGTTGATGTGGCCAATTTTTTCATACGAAAATTGGACCAGCCGTAAAACCGTTTTACCGTCACTTTTAAGAGTGTGCTAAATAAAGATTTGTTTGCTTTTATTTGAAGTACTGTACAAAATATCCCAAAAAGCAAAGTTTCATATAGGGTAAGTGCACCAATTATGGACGAGTTTGTACAGCGTTTTCACGAAAAA
>KI915045.1:7019915-7152079 GCA_000473445.2 Anopheles farauti
TTGCTTATATTTTCCATTTTCCCGTCGATAGCACAACAATTGGTGCTAGCACAACAATTGGTGCATTTACCCTATATAGTTTCCTTGAATCTATCGATGTCGAGGTACGTTCTCGAAGGGGCGTATTGAAGAATTTTGTGTAACCTTGTGTTAAATACGCATGATAGAATGCTTGATTAGTATCTTTTGAAATAAAAACATGTCTTAGAAATATTTTATAACTAAGCTTTTGTGGCTCAGTTATAAGCATGGTCAAAGTAAAATCACCCTAAATAATAATGTTTTATTTTCCAACGTAGAAATATTTGAAATAATTCACATTGGCGTCTTTTTTAAAGCGTTGTTTCATGTCAATTGCGACTTGACAATTGTTTGTTTTGATGTTATACCAACTTCTTTAACGTAAACAAAAACATATGTTGCTGTACTGCTTGCGATTTGGAAAAATTGGTTCGTTTAAATAACGGAATGAGTGTACAATACAATACGTGTTTCTGTTGAATAATTCTGTACAAAGTCTGGGAATTTGCATGTGTATGTTGAATGAGTGTAGTCATACAGGTAAACAAAAGTAAAACCAAAACACATGTTATTTTGTTAAATGACCATGTACCTTATATTGGTTACAGTATGTCTTACACAGTTATTGAAATAATTGGAGATACTGGCAGCAGAGAATTACTAGCTGCACCTACCAAATGGATCAAATGGGGAACAGGAGGGCTTACCTTCCTCCGTTGGCCGAATCATAGACACCTGAACAAACTTAATGCACTGCTTCACGACAGTGGAAGCATCCCATCAACCGATTGGGAGAAGCATACTTGCAACATCGTATGCAGAAATATTCCAACACTGGAAGCGGCAGAAAAGATGGTAGAAGGAATGTTGGAACAGCGTAAAGAATCTGCTACAACTGAAGCGATTCCTATTAGGGGACAGAAACCTGAAGAACCGGTGATGGAAGAAGAAAGCCTGCATGAGTTTTCATCGAATATTAATCTTATGAACGTGGCACAGGGTGAGGATCCGTTTGGGGATGTCAAACCTTTGGTTCAATTAATAGATCTGATTATGGAATTAAAGAGATTGATTGAAAGTAATCAACAAGAAATTAGGAACAATCATCATGAACTCAGAAATGAACTGACCAATGGTTTTAAAAATATCCATGCAACTGTACTTTCATCGGTTCGGGAGGAATTGAATATCGATAAAAATGAAAAGCATCCTAAAAAAATCAGCCAGGAAATCAAACAGTTTAATGTAAAAATGTTGACATGTATGGTAGAGTTTGAGGAATTCGAAAATCGGTTGAATGATAATGCATATAGAAAGGAGGTCTATGAATGGGTCAATTATTGTGTAGGTCATGACATGAGCCCCGAAAGTCGTGTTTATCAGATATACGATCTTCTGTTTGATAGAAAGTTTATTATAAATTTCAGTTGGGGAGGTCGTTCAAATGAAAATAAGAAACATCCAATGAATATTAACAAAAACATACTAAATCTTTTCGAATATGTCGCAACCACTGCCACGCATCAAGCGAATCAATCGTACGTCATGGAATTTTTCAAGAAGATGCTGAAACACGCTAACAGAAGGGTAAACATAAAAGGAACGATAAAATGTGTACCTCGTCGGCCTGGGTTTAAAAGAAGAGCGAAAAAGTTGAATACTGATGAGGATACAAATCAATCTGAATCAGAAGATCAATTACAAACCGTAACAAAATTCAGGAAATCCAAACCATCCTCAAGTATACGAACGGTTGAAGCTAATCTTCTGGACGAACGTAAAGCAAACAAAGATTGTTCAGCGATTAGTTGTACGAACAGAACGTTTTCTATTAAACGTGATCTAGCGTTGAAAGCACCTTTGAATCCTGTTAGAGAAAAAACAATATTAGCAAACCCCATAGCCAGCATTACAGATATGGATGCATTTGAAACGCGATTAAATAATAACGAATTTCGAAAGAATGTTCACGACTGGATAGATAGAACTGTGAGTCATTTGAACGAACCAGATGATCGGATGTCTGAAATATTGGATCGAATGGTGGATAAGACATGCTTAATCAATTTTAGTTGGATGACCACGACGACAGGAAAATGCAAATTAGTGGAATATAAAAATTTTGTTAAACTCTTTTCATACGCCAGTAAAACGGATTTGAATGAAGGGGAAGTAGCTAACTTTTTAAAGAAAATAATAGATTTGCCTACATAATTTTCATCCTATACTTTTTTCTAGGAGGGCATAATAATAAGAAAATAAGTAATAACCAGATGATGCGTAAATAATTGAGAATGAGACTAACACGAACGAAAATAAATGAAATGCAATTGATGTAGATATTCTAGTAAGTTTCAGTACAATAAATCTCCATTTTATTGAATGTGAATGTTTCGCGCTTTTTCGCATGACGCTCAATCTGACAGCTGTTTGTTATGATTGTAATCACATCCTATCCATGCGAACTTCCTGCTTCCACGTTTTGTGAATAAGCTAAATAATTGAAAATTGTTACAGTTTGGATTTATTTAGTAAGTGTCATCATCATTTGCAGTGAAGCATATAGCGAAAAACAGTTGGCGAGTGACTGAAACAGAGATCTGCGTGATTTTTAAGGATACCAAAATCCGTACGCGTAAGCAATATCATGATATATATATATTACCGTCCATAATGTGTTACTATGCTTTTTACAGAATGTTGCAGCTTCCAATTGAGAAAAAATCGCGGTCGGATGCAATCGGATGAGTGACATAACAATTAATTTTCCCAATTAGGATTGGATGTAAAATAATTCACAAACATATTCATTACAATACCAGCGACGGAGAGAGTGTTGTGAAAATGCGTCGTACAAAGCCAGATACACCTCAAGCGATCTCTGTATCGGTGAACCGAATTGAGAAACCGAACTTGCGAGACGAGGTTATGCATCACTTTTCCTCTTCGATAAGTCCAGCCGTTGATGGCGAAGAAGACCCACTAGAAGATAACAAACCGTTTGATAATTTATTTAAAATGATAATCGAACTAAAACAATTGGTTGTAAGCAATCACGAGGATATTAGGAGTAATTTGAACAAAGGTTTTTATCAGCTCCAACGTACAATATTATCATCGGTTCGAAAGGGATTAAATGTGGAAACAAATGATGATCCTCTTACTGTGCCTGTTTCCTATGTGAACCAGTTTGAGGTGAAACTTATGAAATCCCTGGACGAGTTTAAAGCATTTGATGATGCTCTGAATGATGAGGAATATAGAAAGCAAGTGTACGAATGGGTCGACTACAGTATGAGTTATGAAACGAATCCAGATCGTCGATTGCATCTCTTGCTGGATCTTTTATTTGACAGGAAACTGTTTGCTACCTTCTGTTGGACAAGTCGCGGAATAAGCAAACACCCAATCGGATTGCACGTAAATACACTAAAATTTTTTCATTACGCTGCTACCACCGAAAAGTATCGACCAAACCAATTTTATATTGCAAAATTTCTCAAGAATAAGCTTAAACAAGCTAAAAGAAGAGCAAGTATCCCTGGTCAAATAAGGACGAGGTGTTTCACTAAGTTTGGTAAACCAAACCTGAAGAGAACTACTACGAAATTGGATTCTGATCAAGGTACAAGTCAATCGGAATCGCCAGATCAACTGCCTGTGGCAAAATTAATGAAAACGCAACCGATTCCAAACATGCAAGAGAAAAGTAGTGGACAATCCCAAACCATCGATCCTAACAAAGAACAAACATCGGAATGTAAAAAGCCATTGGAAAATTCCATGAAGATCAGGAAAAATCTTCCAAAACCATTGATAATATTATCTCCATCATCATCGTCATCATCTACCCTTTCAACACCCATAGCATCATCTCCCAAAATAACATCTACGGCCATAATATCCGCAACATCTCAGCCGCCTCCGAGTCCTGTTAGTGGTGATAGTTTAGTGGTTCAAATAAATCCCATAACAAACATGAAAGATATGGGGGTGTTTGAAAATCGGTTAAATAATGATGAATTTCGACGGAACATTCATAATTTGATAGATAACACCGTCGGACATTTGCCCAATCGAGATCGTCGTATGAGTGAAATATTGGACCGGTTGGTAGAGAAAAATGTTCTGCTCAATTTCTGCTGGACACCGACAGTCAATGGAAAATCTTCATTAATGACTTATCCAAATTTTGTGAAACTGTTTGAATACGCTAGTAGAACCGTTTTCCACCAAACTGTTATATTCAATCATGCTGCAGTGGCTAATTTTTTCATTAAAAAGCTAGATCTTCCACCCTCTCCAACGTCGTATGAATAATACGAAAATAATCAATAAAATGTCATTAAATTCGTTCGCCATACCGCTTAAACCTATCCTTAAGATGTGATTTGGAAACAAAATTTTTTCGGAAGCCCCTCAGACACGTAGTTAACGCATACTTGAAGTATAAGAATTGAGACATTTTTACATAAGAATAAATATAAATAAACAAATTGTTCTTGAAACGAATGTTAGAATATTTTTGCATAAAATATATTTTATTCGTCCGTTTAAAACAGGAATATTGAACAGAAAAACATAATCGTATTTTTCTACGTGACATGAAAAACGCTCACTTGAGAAACACTGGATATGGAAATATTTCATTGAGTTGAAGCGTTCCCGAGCATCGTTCAAAATGTCATATGTATGTTGTTATTTGTTAGCCCGATGTACACAAAATAAAAACACCGATGTTGAAAAACTCTATCCTGCTGAGTCTATGATTTGAGCGTAAGGAAAACGGAAGGAAACGATTGCGAAAGTAGCCTGGTGACGTATCTCATTCTTACGGAATGTCTTATGTTATTGTTGAAATAAGTGGAACAACAGGCAGCAAAGAGATCTTGGCCGCACCAAGCAAATGGATAACATGGGGAAGAGGAGGATTAACCTATCTACATTGGCCAAACAGTCGACACATGAACATCCTGAATGCATTGCTGCACGACAGTGGAAGTTCCCCATCAACCGATTGGGAAAAACATAAGTGTGACATCGTCTGCAGAAATATTCGAACAATAGAAGCGGCCGAAGACATGGTAAAACAAATGGAAGAACAACGTAAAGTAAAGGATCCCGAAATAATCCCGATTTCAGTTCAGAAAACTGAGGAGCCTATTGTAGAGGAAGAGAACATGCATGAGTTTTCGTCAAATTTGATGAATTTAGCGAACAACGTACATTCGGTAGATCCATTTGGGGATGTCAAGCCATTAGCACAGCTAGTAGATCTGGTGATGGAGTTAAAGAGATTGATCGAAAGTAATCAACAAGAAATGAGAAATACTCAGCAAGAAATATTAACTAATCAACGCGAGATCAGAACGAAACTGAACAAAGGTTTGTACCAAATTCAGCAAATCGTCCTATCATCAAACCGGAAGAAGTTGAACAACGAATCCAATGAAGAACAATCCACAAAACGACCAGCATACGAAGGCAACCTCTTTAATGCTAAGGTGTTGACATGTATGGAAGAATTTGTTGATTTTGAAAGTAGTTTGAATGATGAGGACTATAAAAAAGAGGTATACGAGTGGGTCGACTACAGTGTTGGCCATGAACAGAATCCCGATCATCGTGTCCATCACATGCTGGACCTGTTGTTTGATAGAAAATTCTTTGCCACCTTCAGTTGGTTAGGTGGTGGAAATAACAAACAACCCATGTATATTTACAAAAACACACTCAAGCTGTTTGAATATGCCGGCACCACCGACACCCACCAGGCAGACTCATCATACGTCATGCAATACTTCAAGAAGATGCTACATAATGCTAAAAAAAGGGCAACCATTAAAGGTGTGATTAAATGTGTACCTCGTCGACCTGGATTGAAGAAAAGACCAAGAAAGCGGAATGCTGAGGATACAAATCAATCGGAATCGAAAGGTCATTTGGGGACAAGCACAAAAGTGCGGAAGACACAATCAACAGGTGTACGAACTATTGAAAATGCCGTTAAAGATCACGCCAGCGACAGCCAAAAGCAATCTAGCGTTAACCCGCCTAATTTGAACGAGTCCAAAATAAAGGCTGGCGAGAGACAAAGACAAATATCGACGAATGCTGTATATGGCGAAACTTTAGCAATCCAAATCAATCCTATAACTAACGTAAAAGACATGGACGTGTTTGAGGAACGGTTAAACAACCGCGAATTTCGGAGTAACATCCATACCTGGATTGATGAAACTGTGGGACATTTGCTGGAATCAGACCGTCGCATGACTGTAATACTGGATCGGCTGGTGGAAAAGAAGTGTTTGCTCAACTTTAGTTGGATGTCGAAAGAAAAAGGAACGCGTACATTGATGGCATATAAAAACATTGTACAACTATTCGAATACGCTATGAGTATGAACGCTATCAATCAGCCTGTTGACCATACAGAAGTAGCAAACTTTTTCATGAAGAAACTAGATCCTCCCCCTTTAATAGCATTCCCTTGAATAAATTATTGTAATAAATAAAACGAAAAGCATTTGCCCAGACAGAAAACCAGAAAACGGCCTGCATCGCCAACCATGAGTGGAAATTTGATGAGAAATTTTTCTTGTGAAAGAATTATTGGCGTTGACTGTTGTGCACTGTGCTTGGAACGGAACGTTTCTTTTTATCAGCCAAATATCAGGGATGTCGCCCAGCGGACCGGCACTGCCCACAAACAAAACAAAGTGGTGCTGTCAAAGTCGCTGGTAATGTTATTGACGTTTATGCCTCCGAAAACGATTCGTCTCGAGAGACGATGTGTGCGCGTCCGTCCGAAGAAATTATTTGTGCAAAAGAAGTGCAAGTGTAAGAAAAGCGTAAATCATAACCAAATATCTTAAAGATTAATCCCACTCGGTGGCGGTGGAGAGGCGATAGAGCCTTCCATATAGGTGCCAATCGATCCATCTAAAGGGAGTTAGAATAAAAGAGGATCACACCCTGTTGCTCCAATGATCTCCCCACATTCGCGGCATAGGGGTTTATTTGCACGCGTTTTGTCACCATAGCGCGGGTGTGTGTAATCTAATATTCTAAAATCGTGGGTGTGTAATCGGCCGTCAACATTCAGCATTCGCAGCAGCGCGCGGTGGTGGTCGTGTGCAGCCAAGTGTCACAAAAGTAGCAGCAGCAACAACAACCAGCAGCAGCGTTTGTGTCATTGGTGGGTGCAACAAGAAAGTGGATCGCCATATTATGTTGCTGCTGCTGCCGCCTCAACCAACATAAAATAGAGAGGTCCAAACGTAGCATAAAACCACCTAAATTCAACCGCTGTGTATAAGTGTGTATGGTGGTAACTATGACGATAGTGTGCAGCAGGCGGCTCCTCCGTGCACTCGCTTGACGGGAAGAAATTTTACAAACCCAAATTCTACTCCGGATGTTTTGGCGTATGTATGTGCGCGCGTTCGAGATTGTGCCTTTGACCACCGCCAAACAAGAGTGCATTTGCAGCTTAAAAAGCATGTAAGGTGTGTGTATGTGTTTATGTTTGTGAGTGGGTGTGTGCCAATTAAGTGATAGAAAAGCAGTCGCAGTGAATATCCTTCAGGAATGTGTTGTGCAGTGTGCGAATCTTGTGGCTGAAAAGCGACCGAGAAAGCATAGTTCCTGCATCAGAAAATCATAAATAGGTGTGTGTGTGTGTGAGTGGGTGCGCGAATGAAATCCGAGTTTCGAGAGCGATAATGGTAATTAATGTGCCGCCCCAAACAAAGGGTTCCTACGGCCACTAACATCAGGTGTGTGCGTGTGTGGTAACAGAGTAGCCTGCTCGCTGCAGTGGAAGCAGGAAGGCAAGCCAGCCCAGTAGACTGATAGAGTGTGCGCGTAAGCGAAAAGGAAAACATGACATCAGCTGCTGCACAACAGATGAGAACGAAATGATGAAAAAAGCTAAATACTAATCTGTCAAAAGACAAGTGTTTTCTTGTCGTTGGTTGCCTGTTATTCGGGATGATGGCCGCCGCCGCCGCTTGCTAACATCAAACGCCTTGTATTATTCACCTCTTGTTTTCGTCCGCAGCAAGCCGTGTTAAAACGTGTTGAAAATTTCGGTGCAAACTCGTTCGACCGTCTTCAAATGGATCCGTTCGGTGAGTTGCAGCCGTGCAGCCCGAATGTGGCGGATCGGTCACCGAACCTGACGCCGGCGGCACCGTCGGCCAAACCCGGCGACGATACACCCACCACCCCGGTCGATCCGGAACAGCAGCAAGAAAAAACGGACTGCACGCCGGAAAATTCGAAGAAAAGTGACAGCTCGCCGGAAGGTGCGACCGACGGTCGGAGGGTGCTGCCGGGTGATGATGATGGTGGTGGTGGAGGTGCTGCCAAAAGTCTCTCGCTGCAGGAGATGCTCAAAATGGGCCGGAGCGTGAGCGAGGAACCGGAGGGGAAGAAAAGCGTCGACGAGGCCGACTCGGTACGGAACGCGTTCGCTTTTACGATCGATTTCGGGGAGGGCCGGAAGGCGGTCGATTCGCAGCGCCACGAGAAGATGCTGGAGCGGTTTCAGGCCCGTCACAAGCGAGGCGTTTCGCTGTCGAAGCTGGAGTCGAGCTCGTCCACGTCGACGCAGTCCGCGTCCGGGCAGCGGCAACAGGGATCGCGAAACGCACCGGCTAGTGTGAATCTGCCGCGTCGTAACAAGGCGCCTCCGGCACCGTACGAGTCACAGAGTGAGTCCCAAACGGCCCAGCAGATGGTGCTGATCGACGATGCAACCGGTCGGCCGGTGGCGGTAAAGCTACGGGAAAAAAATCAACGCACGGTTGGGCGGGATCAGCAGGGCGGCGGTACCACCACCAAGCGACACAGCTGGAGTCCCCGGACGAGCGTCAGCGAGCCGATGGCGAAAGCAACGGGCACGGGAAGATCCGTCACGAACGCATCCAACCGATACGCGCCGAAATCGGCCACGCTCGCGCTAGCCCTCGAACAGCAGCAGCAGAAGAGTGACTCGTTGCAGCCGAATTCGTACCCGAGCTCCGCCGAATTGAACGCAGAAAGTCTCGATTCGTCCGGCATCGGCATCCCGTGTCTGGAGGCACCGTTGGAAAATTTTCGCAAAACCAAACGGGGCGGTAATGATGGTGGCGCTGATGACGATGATGACGACGAGGTGAGCGAGGCGGGCACGTATACGATCGACGGTGCCAACTACACCGAGGAGCAGAAGGAACGGATGAACATTGATCGGCTCGGGTACGTGGTGGAACCGATCGCACCGGCACCGCGCACGGCCGTCCGTCCCACCGACTTCCGGGAGGAGCTGGAGGTGATCGATCTCGAGCGGGGAACGAGCGGTGGGCGGATCGGGTCCGTTGGCCGGCAAACGTCACGACGCCAGGAGGCGGACGGGGCGGAAACCCGCAAGCGCAACGTGCTGGAGGTGTCGTACTTTCACGAACCACCAGCACCAGCGGTAAAGGGAGCGGCGACGGGCGGTGGGACGACCAAAAGTAAACAATCGTACATTGAGAAGCTGAAGACGCGCATGAAAAACATAACCCAGAAAGGTTCGCACAGTGCGTCGAGCGGCGATAGGGCGAAGGGTACGGCGGTGGTGGAGCTGGATTCGTCGGATCAGGGCACTTTTACGTCCGTGACGACGAGTGGCATACTGAGCGTGAAGCCGACGTTGCTAGAGGGTGCGGTCAAACATCAGCGGCGCCGCAATAGTCTGACGAAATCGCACATCGATAGCTCCGAGTACGTGCAGGGTGTCGCGAAGCTAAACATCCACACGGCCGTCAGCGATGAACCGGCGGGGATGCTCCCGCCCGGTGGGGAAGTTGGCCGAGAGGGCGAGGAGCTGAAGATTTTAAATTGCTACACCGACTCGGAGAAGGCGCACCAGGGTGGTGATCAGCTGGCCGCGAACAGTGGCCAATCGAAGAAGGTGCCACCGGTTGCGCTCAGTCCCGTGAGCGGGCGGCGCAAGGGAACGCCATCGGATGTGGCCGCCCTAACGACGGTCGCTACGAAGAAAGATTGGATCCAGGAATGGGCGAAGAATGCGCGCGAGTACTCGAAATCGACCAGCCCAAAGGTACATCCGTACGAACCGCCGCCTGCTACCGGTGGCATGATGACCCGAAGCTACGGTGGTGGCGGCGCGGATTACGACGGAAGCGAACCAACGTCCCACCAAACCCACCATCGGAGCCGGTCGAATCAGTTCGGGTACGATTTCGATATCGATCTGACGAAGAGCGATTACTACGAGGCGAAAAAGTACGACGAGTTCGGGGACAATCTGGATCATCGGCAGCAGCAGCAACAGCAGCAGCAGCTCTATCGCACCGGAGGAGGATCGACGTCGTCGGCGGCGGCCGGTGTGCGGAATCTGCAACATCAGCTCCCGACGACCTCGCCCGAGGAGTTGCCGTACGCGATGAACGAGTTCGCTCGCACTGGATCGCGGAGCTCAATGCGACGCTATGGCGGGCATCCACCTCCCGCCACTGCCGCCGCCAAGCCACCGATGAGTCCGAGCAAGATCCCGTCACCGATCGGTTCGATTGGGCGGGCGCGTAGCGTAAGCCGCAATCGAAGTCTGCAGGGCAGTAATTCGGTAAGTTTTGGTGTAGTAATGGATGACTGTTGGTCTGAATAAATTACTGGGCGGCATGTAGGATGAACAGGTGATTCTAAACCTTCCAGTGGGAGAATATTTTGGCATTAAGATCTTCCAAAATTGGATCCACATTGGTAGTGTTTCGTAGATGGCAACTTAACGTATTAAAATGTTTAAGAAATAGAATAATATGGATACGAAATCTTCCACGCCTGGGATTGGTTGGCTTACACAGCACGATCGTTTTTATGGAATGGAAATCGTTAAAAAAAATGAGACTTCATTCCGCTATGGCTCATGCCGATCGAACGCGACACCTTTTTTTTCCTCGATACCTGTTTCCCCCTAGCATGGCCTGTTTTTTTCTTCTTCGTCCGTCGGTGTGTATTGTAAAGGTGAAAATGAAATCATAATTTGTTGGCCCCATTTCCGTACTTGCGCACGCGGGTGCCACGGGAAAGACATGCACGAAATATAATGTTCTACCTTTTCGTAAAGTGCGGCAAGCGCTTTGCGATGGATTTCATGCCCAACTTGAGCTGGTGGGGTACGGTTTCGGTTTTACGAAATTGGATATCACCGGAATATGGCGATGCGGGTGACTCAGCCGAGGGAGTGAAGTCACCAATGGGGTTAGCAGCAGGTGAAAAGTATTTCGCCTTGAAGTGAATAGGTGTTTAACGATGCTATTAGTGGAAGTATTGAAAACTACCAGCTCTCTTCACGTGTTTCACGGGAATATGTCTGATGGGCTAAACGCGATCCTTAAGATTGCCAGCTGCCGGTTGTCGCATACAGTGTGCGCAACTCATTGTGTTGAGTTTTTGTTGCGGCGCTCAGGTTGTGACTCATTGCCCATTGCTCAAGCGCAGACGTAGACATCCTGTCCGGACTTTATCCGGTTGTTCCGGTTGGTTTACTGCTTGTGCCATGCGGTACCGAAAACTGTGGATTTTGTAATTTCTGCTTCGAACTGTTGTTTTTGGCGGTAAAATGTGTGCTTCAATTTGTGTGTTTTTTTTATATATTTGGCAATGAATTAATTAGATCTGATGTTCCATGCGCGAGCTTGCAGCCAGGTGGATGGTATTGTTTTCAAGGTCACCGTAACCTGTGTTAGTTTCACACATTTCGAAGGAAATTATATAACAAATTTCATTTTGCACTGTTTTTCTACAAATAACAGGTTGCTTCATGGTGTGAGGTTATCTCGAACACTTATCAGTGTCTGGCACAATTAAAAAAAACCCATTTAAAAGCGGTTAAATTTTTCCTAGACCCTGTCTGGACGTTCACTGCACTGTTGAGTGTCGTCACAAGGTCGTGAGTTATCGATAGCAATTACAATAAAGCAAGTATCAACCTATCAGAGCTATCTACCGAAACGTAAATATCGTATCAATTTCGATTTTGTTTGCCAGCTCGGTGTAACGCGCGTGTAATCACTGTTCGTCTATTTATCTATCTCTGTGAAGCTACAACGCACGCTTCGAATGAGGTGGTGGATTTTCCTTTGCTCCCCGTTGTAGGGATGGGGGAAGCGGGTTGTCGCGATGACCAATTCAGTCCCCTCACTACTGGTATGGAGGACCAATTGCAACCACGTTGGGGTGGCACAAATGACACACATATTCGCCAGCGATTCCGTTAGCCTGTTTTCAATAAAGAAAAAAAAAACGGGCGCTACTTTTTCGACCGTGGGGAATGTCATTTGCTTAGAAGAGGGGTTGGGTTGGTGATCAAATGCCATCCAACTTCGTCGCGTTTGATGTGCGCTTCGTCTTTCTGATGCTTAAAACGTAAAATCAGATGCCACTCGTTGGAGTGTGAGATCATCTTTGCATGAGAGATCGATGACGATTTGAGATGTACAGAGATATTTGACTGCAAAATCAGCGATTTTTGTTTGCCTTGCATGTAGCTAGATCAGATTGTTTAAAACCATATAATTTTCACACAATTTTTCTTGCATATGTTTTATTTCTCTCTCAGAGTTTTTTTAATTTTTATTTGCCAGTTTTCTACCCTTTTTGACTAGTTGTCACTCTATTTAGTAAGCCACTCTTATAAATGAGTTGGAATTATCATCCTACTGATAGTAGATCGCCAAAATTCGGAACCAATCCGGAACGATGCCGCTTACAGTGGCGTAGAAGTTGAAGATCAAATTAACCAAATTTTTGGAAGGTTGCTTTTAATTGCTGCCCTATTATTTGGTTGGCCTTTTTTCACTCACTCGGAGCGTGCATTTTCTGCGTTAATAATAGTGGGAATGATGGAGTTTTATCGGAAATTGTAGAGCTTCCTTCTTTTGTGGGTCGAATGTAAATTTTTCCCACGAAGTAATTGTCTTTGAAAACAGGGTTTTGATCAGTACAAAATTAGGCTTTGATACGATAGAACTCGTTTTGGTGGTTATTATTCGTAGAAACATTAAGAAACTGTTACCCATTTCGTGATAGATTTGAAATGTAAATAAATTTTACAATCTTTACCATGAAAAAGATGAAATGTTAACGTAGATGAAGAATCAATAAGTGAATGTGCTGCTGTAATGTTGTATGTTATGCAAAAGCTCTTTCTAATTTTTCACTGATATTTAAAAAAAATGAAAACATTATTGAAACCGTTAACGCTTTGTTTGAATTCGCTTGTTGATTCCTCCAATGGTTTCGTTTTCAATCATTCGCATGCTATGATGGAAATTTTTACAAGACAACTCATGTTTACCACCCAACCGTCTTGATACGTACGTATTTATTTTACTCCTAATAAAAATGCAAACAGTGGAGTAACAAACTGCTCAAGCATGCTGTTTGCTGCTCGGTGATGAATTTTCATAATTTGCGCGCATGTTTTCTGCGCCTCATTTAAGTGTGCAAATATGCGCGGAAAAGACTGATGAGTTCGCGGATGCTGCGCGGTTGGACCGATAGGTAGAGAAACTAAGCTTTTAAGATTATTACCAATCATAGCGAGAGGTAGCTGGGAAGAAAAAGGGGAAGCTTAAAATATGAAAATCATCCACTTGATGAAAACCCTCGAGGAAGATGGATGGTTTGTGCAAATGTAATGCAAAAAAAGGCCACACAAACATCGAGCAAAAATCGTAAGAGAAAAATACAAAAATTCAATCGCAATGTGTTTACCTGCGTATTTGTTTCTCTCTCTTTCTCTCCCTCTTTTTCTTCGCCAACTTACCTGGGATGGAAACTTTCTCCGCCATATTTCGCGGACTGGTAGGGTGGGGATGTTCCCCCTAGCAAAAAGGGGTAGACAAAAAAATACCTTTTCCCCTACAGTTTTCGCCAGCTTTAATACCACAATTAGTGGATAATTCATCGCGCTTCGCCGGTGCCGTGCAGGCAGCTTCGGTTGCGATTGTTTTCATGCGCAAAATACTCCACCGCTGACAACAGTCCTCCGCTCGTACATACCCGGGTAGATGTTCGCGCACGGCTTTAGTTTCTCACCCACAGCTCCGGAGAACCGAAGGGTGGGTGGTGATATTTGTTGTTGTGGAGCAAATGGTGGTGCTGAGCAAAAGCAACACATTCCTGTGTCACGAGATGTGCGGCTTGCCGGGGAGAATGTTCTCCAATCGAGCTGCTTGCAGACGAGTGTTGAACGAACGTTACACTCACAGTTGCGTTTCCGCTTGCTTAGTGTGACATTTTTGACATGCAAATTTTGACAGCTGATGAAAGCTAGTAATAGGGGCCGGGTTGTGGTATTTATGGTAGAATCAAAACGATGTCATACACTGTGAATCTGTTTTAAATACATTTTTCAAATTTATTTAAAAATTGAAATTAAAAAAAAGTTTTCCCAGAGTTTGTGCGAACAAATGAACTATAGAAAAAATGAATCAATGAAATCGAATACCAATATACAAAGATCCATTAGCAGATCGAGTTGAGGTGCGTCAATGTGGAATTTACGTACAATACGAGACCTCCCTCCCCGGCCATTGACGTTCAGATCGAGGAGACGTGATCGTAATGCGATCGATTCTATTTTTCGACCACAATCGATTTCTTCAACCCGGGACCTCCACCTTCTACGTCAGCCCAATGTAGATCGTTTCCAGCTGTGTTTGCCTTCCGCCGTGATCGATTTTGAGTTTTCATTTTCATCGATCACGTTTGTTTTCTTGGTTGGGTTCGATTTTTCTTTGCGTTGCTCTGCCGCATGCTTAGACTGTTGGCTCATCCTTCCTCGCTTTCAAACGCGCTCTGGTTGTGGTTTCTCTTTCGTTTTCGATCCAGGAGAAAATTGAAACTAATTGAAATCGGAAGGAAGAAGTGAAACGGGGGGGGGTGGGGTTTTTTTTGTTGTATTTTTCCGTCAGAGTGCTTGTGGAAAGTGGATCTACACTTTTTTTTGTTTGCTCTGTTGTGGTCCGCTTATGTCCAATAGAACGTGGCAGTGAGACGAAATGCAACGTTTGCTTTCCACACATTTATTTGGTGCACTTTTACGGCATGCAGGTGGATTAGAGAAAAAATTGGGTGATTGGGTCGAAAACTAAAAAACAAAAAAATCAAGCATGTTAATAATAATTTCCTGTTTTAGTGATACTTCATGAGCTTCCAGTTGCAACAATGAAGTGAAGCATTCCGATAGAAAGGAATTTGACCATTTTCTCGCTCGAGAGCGGCGGAAGGCCATCTGGTTTTCAGCGGGATGTGTTGCTAATGGTTGTCTTGCCAAGGGGACCAGTTCGTGACCGACATACCGGTCGGACAAATGTAGCTTCTTCCTGCCTTGGACAATCGCATACACCTCGCCCTGATGAAGGTTAGCTTCCCGATGGTGCGGATTTGCGTTGGTATTTCGTGAGAGGATAGGTCGTTATTTAATTATCATTCCATAAATCAATGTCCTCCGTTGCGTTTCCCTTGCAGCAGCGAAATACGTCGTATCACCGATACCGGTTATCAACACATACCTTCGAGTTTGTGTTACGTGAACGATTGTTTTCTTTGTTTGTCACAATATTATTATCGTTTTTTTCTTGTTTATTTTAGATAAGCAAGACTGAAATATATTAGAGCATGATTTATTTGAGAACTTCTACACCCACCCAGGACGAGGACACGCTTAGTATGCTGCACCTTTTTCGTTGTAAATTGGGCGGATAGGCGAGGCTTGCGAATGAAATACGTGCCTGGAAACGTGTTCGTAGTGATCGTAAATATACCTGTTGTGTCCTTTTTTCCCCGGCCGGCTGTCCTTTTGCTTCATCGATTTCTGCTGTTTTTGGGAGCAGCTGTTTTGTTTGGCGCTCTCAAAGGCGCGGTGCGGTTTTGATTGACACACCGAAATTAGTGGCCACTGTTTAGTACAGCTGAGAGACCCGAAAAGTATATGCTGGAGAGAAGGAAGCGAGTCGAATTGTTTTGGATCAAAATTATAATTATTAGCATATTTGGAGCTATTTATTAATTTATTTATTCGTTTGATTTACACCTCACATGTGATGCGTTACTAATCACCAGTAACGATTACTTTTCTCACAAAGCCAAAATTGGTGTAAAAATATATTTCCCTCCTTACAAAAATCCCATAAATGAACGTTATGTGAAACGTTTATCTTAAAAATCTCATAAAAAATACATTTATTTCAAATGAATCATTTGTTGTGTTGTCTCCTCCCTTCTCTCCCCTTGACTTATCTTTCCCATCAATGAGCTTCACATGAGTTTTTTTTTGAGGCACATGAGGCCAAAAGACTCGCAAAGAAACAAGCTTTTTTTCGAAACGAAAGTTTAACCCTATCGCGACCATCTTCATCCGCGATGTTCATCATCTTTTAGCGAAGCAAATAATGCATTATTCATGTGAGCGGAATTCATTTCTCCGCGTTCGGTTGGTTTTCGGCGTGTACGGCGGAAAGGCTGTTGAACTCGCGACATCTCCTCCCGATCGCAACGCACACATCCAGGCCCGGTTCTTGAATCGCGGATTTTTTGTTAAACATTTTTCCGCTCCCGCGATCGGCGCGGGGCCGTATGGGTTGGGTGAAAAACTGTGCGGTTGCGGGTTTGATGAGGATTTTTTTTTTCTTCATGAAATGAAACTCATCAACCTGTTGTTGTGAATTATATGACCTGCGCTGGAGTGCGAACCGCCATGCGAGCCGCTGTGGAAGATGTGTGTCAAGAAAAACGAAACGCCGGCAGAAGCGCCAACATCTGGCATCAGGCAGAAGGGGTCGGGTGGTCGACGAGCCGTTGCTGTGTTGATGCGCCCGGCCGGTAGCAGCACCAAATTTACCGTTGCGGTTGCGGTTTCGTTTTTGGTTCGGGTGGGGTGGGGTGGGGTGGGTGGCTGCGCTGTGCTCCACTTAACGCGGGCGAATATTGGTCGGGAATAGAATATATGTTTTTCTTATTTTTGTTTAATTAATTACCGGTACCGTATGGGGTTTGGGAAATTCGCGGTCAATGGCACTAAAAGGACCTAGTACGATATAGAAACGAAAAAAAGTTAGATAAAAAATATATATTTTAAACGAAAGCAAGTTGTAAAACACGTTTCCCTTCGTGGCCCAAATGCTCTCCCCATGTCTTCCCTATAGTTCCACCAGCCGTACGAACATAATCGATCTGTTCTACACTGAACTGAATTCCGCGATGCATGCAATCGGTCCCGATTCTCGATCGTAAGTGGTGCATCCAACGGTATCGTTCCCTTTTTCGGCGCCTCGCCATACAGTTCGGGGAACAGAAACGTACAAACAAACCCCGTTGCTGCACCGAGTGAAACCACGCGGATGCTTGGCGGCGGTGCATTTCCCTTCGATGCAATCTTGCGCGGGGGTGTGCTGCGGGGGGGGTGTTCCACATGGAATGTGTTTATACGCACGGTTGTTTTATTTGCCAGACCCATTTCGGTGGCATTCAACCGTGGCGGCAACGGTGGTGGACCGATGAAGACGTTACAAGGACGGTGGGTGGTGCCAACAGGGACGACATTTACGATCGCAAATTGTGCCGAGTGAAAATATATGTAAAAAAATAAAAACATAACACCATGTGTTGAAGCTTTGGGGAGAGAGTTTGATGGTGGGTTCAATTTTTCGGCAATTTTTTTTGGTTTTATTTTGGACATATTGTTTGAGTCACTTGTTTGCAAGGACATATACACTTTTATTTAGAGGAGCTACGTAGTGTTGAACACATTAATTCGACAATCTTTTTAAAAATTTCAATACATTTTTAGTATTTTTAAGATCTTTTTGAAAACAATATTTTTCTAATTTCATTAACTTCTCTATTGTTCCACCTTCCACGTTGTTGTACCATTTCTCGTGTCGATGTCTAACGCTCACACGCGCCTGTTCCTCCAGAGCGGCGGAAAATTATTCCCCAACCCTCGCCCCGCGGCACTATAAATAGCCCATAAACGTGCGCGTCTTCACTGCTGGCTGCGACACGGTCCGTGATCGTGAAAATCAAGATCACGATCAATGCGTTCCGCAGAGAGGGTCGGGCCGACCGAGCGGGGCGATGGGGGAGATGAATGTCACCCATTGGCGAGATTGGCCCTAAAGATAGCTAATCCGTCCATGGTCGGTGGTTTTTACCCGGCTCAAAACAACATCCGACGGAAAGTCAAACGGAAAGTAAAAATGGTCGCTGATGATGGTTCGCTCGCTGGATTGGATTGGATGAGATGCTTTGGGCACGTGCCGGATCTTGCCTCAGAAAGCTTCGTGAGCGTCAAGAGCGAGCGGATGGCGCGGATGTTGCATACACATTTTTTAAGCCAAATTCACAGTGAGTTTCCGTTTTTGTCAACACGTTTTCGTATTTCGTTTGACTGGTTTAAATGAACAGAAGTAGTTTTCTTTTAAAAAAGAACTCCTCGTTTGCTCACAAAATCACACTTACAGTAATCTTTTATTCCCATCCGGATGAGAATCAGTCCTTAATTGAATCCGATCTCGATAAACGCTCAACGTCTCGTACGAGGAGGGGGTTTTGTTGTTCCATACTGTCGTAACGGGTGCGTCATGGTTGCGTGCGTTCCCGGATTAATTGTGCATAAGACGCATACGGCGGCATATGCATCTATCTAGCAAACGCAACACCACCCCTCCACCCTGGGGTGCTGGGTGTGTGGGTTTGTTTGCAGCCCGCCCGAGTGTACGCCCGGCGTCGATTTGATGTTTTAATTTTCGATGCATCAGGTGATAAAAAGCAACAGCTACGGTTGAATTATTCAACAAGTGTGCTGAGCGGGGGCGCGAAGAAAATCGTGGATCCATTCGGCGGGAAGGGAATGGAGAGCGGAGAGGTTTCGGCGGGGGGAGAGGAGGAGACGGGAAAATGTGAAAGACACACACAGAAACAACGATATCGTACCGTATTGTCGGGGATGAAAACGGATTTGTTCCATTGCTGCTGCTGCTGCTGCTCAAGCAAATCAGTGAAAGTGAGTTAACGTTTTATGATTGATGTAATCGAACACCCCCCACCCACGAACGCCGGGAGGAGTGTGCGGGAAGGAAATGGTGTTCGAGTTTGGATCGCTAGTTACTTAATGTTTTGCTGGATACGGTCATTGTGACAGCCGTAGCACTTGCTTTCTACAGTTTCTCCCGTGTGTCTTGATGGTTCTTCTTTATGAGGAAGTTTACGTAACATATTTTTTGTTCAATTTATTTTTCAAACATTATAGCAATTAACGAAGCGTTCTCAACGAACATTTGGTGGTAAGCTGTTAGCAATATCCTCTACAGGTTGGAAGACCCAACAATAGCCACCCATCTCATGGTTAATGCATGCGAGAAACCCGAGAAATATAACGCGCAGGATGCGTTAACAACCGGTTATTATCTTGTTCTCCTTATACCTGCGTGAAGAATGGTTTCCTCCCAGACAGCGAACGAGCTGGAAGAAGTGGAATGGTATAAATAATTCCAAAAGTGCTCCTACATAGCTCGATGATACTTATGCGTATTTTGTGTCTCGCCTTTCTTCATATGAGTCATGTGAAAAAATATTATTATGGGTGTATAGAAACGGTCCTCAATAGTTTCTACCAAAGTATTGTTTTCTTCGATTCTCTTTAGTAGTAGGAAAGCTATTAGGAATCTTGTCATACGTTTCATGTTTTTTTTTGAAACGTCTAGTCCGTTAAATCTTAACAGTAGGACCGGTTGTGTCTAATGAAGAGCCGACATTTACTACCAAGCATTATGATATGGTCGTTTTATAGAGTTTGACAGTTACTGGCGAGCAGGCAGACAGCTGGATCTAGCTGATCTTTTGCCTCCAAAAGAAACTCTCCTTACGCTACAATCGCTCGCGACAGATCTATATGCTACGCAACCGGGCATTGTAGCTACGGCCGGTGGGTGTTGCGATGGCATTGATTTATGTTGTCTGTGCCAGTTTAATGACTGCAGCCAGCTGGTGGGCAATGATTGGTTGGTGTTTTCATTCGTCCAAGAATTGTGTGGCGCTTTGATCGAATATGGGAGGGACAAAAAACGTCGCCTTTCTTGGTTCGATATGTGTCGGACAATGGGGTGTGAATGAGGGGGTTGAATTATGAGTCATGGTAGGGATTGACCAATACTAGAAGAGATTAATCCGGACCTGATCGTGCTCTATCGGAGCACTATTATTAGTGTGCGTTTGCCACCGACCGGGAATGATCTGACAATGATCGCTCTAACTTGGTGGTCCACGTTTTGCATGTTTTTTCCCCCATATGAATTCGATTTTTCATGTCTTATCAACATGTTGGTAATTTCTTTACGAGTTGTGCTTTGTCATGATTTGTTGCTATCCCTAAAATACACTATTGTGTCTTTTGTTCCAAAATAAGATGTTGTATGTCCATAACACCATAAATCGGAACTCGTTTTGCAAGCTGCTGTTGGATCCATTCTTCACGATTTGTTTGCTGTCATCGGAAGCTTCCGTTGCCCGTTCTTATCGCTACCTCAAATGCACGCGACCAATACTATCATATCATGCACGTGAACTTGATTAAAAAGGAAGTACGTGAGTTTTCGAGGTTAGGCCAACCTCGTTTCGATTAGTCTTGCGATTCGTGTTCTGGCGACGGGCAGTAAAGATGACAATTCTCTTATCACTTTAATGGACTTGGTGTGTGTGTGTGTGTGTGTGTGTGTGTGTGTGTGTGTGTGGCTGCCTTATGGCTGTCTTTAACTTCAGCGATATGTTTGTTTCTGTAGGCTTTTTGGTACTGAGTACTTCTTCCTGTATTGGTTATGTTATGTTTCCCGCGCTCTTTTAAGTAATTAAACTCCGTCTAATTAATTGGATGTAAGAGAAGTATAGTGGGACGTTCTCTAATTAACACTTCAATATCCTAAGCTTATTATTTTCCGCTCCACTAGATTCCGCAACTGCACTGATCGCAGCTCTTTGACAGGGTTATTCATGTATGACTTAATTTGCCCAGCGTAACCATCGTGCATCGTGTAATTAGCCTTGTAAAGGTCCGCTTTACGCGGGGATCATCTAGTAGAACATGGTATGAAAGCTTGATTGGTTTGGTTCAAGCCATCGTAAAATTTAGTAATGTTTAAGTAAATTTTGCAGGTAAAATTTATTATTCCAATAGCAAAATGAATTATCCGAGCGGAGAACAACTCGGCGTAGACTAATCCAACCAGTGCCAGGAGATATTTGACGCGAAAATTAGCACTAGCTCCACGAAAAGAAGTCGAATGAGATGTTAATTAAAACAAACCGATGCTTTGTTGTCGGTGGCATTCGCACGGTGCCCGATCCTCCCAAACGCGCTCGCGAATGAATTGTTAATAGGCTTCCAATTAAACGATTAGCACTGCATTGTCCCGGAACTGGCCGACGCTACCGGGAAGTTCTTCGACGGCGCGATTTGTACGCCAAGGAAGGTGGCGAATGAATATTTTGTTTCTAGCGTCTGCACTTGCGTGTGAGATTTTGTGTGCAAGATGAACGCGAAATATTCCACTGATGTTTTGCAATTAAATGATGTAAATGTCCGGAAGCACCGGGCGAACGGAAGCGCAGTGAATGAGGAGCAAGCGCTCGAAGTTATTCCAAATTTTTGTTTGGCATGCTTAGCAGTCATTCAAAGGTGATGCGCGATTGAGCCGAGAGCGGCCTTAGGTGGGTGGTTTTGGGAAACTATTTACCCCGCTGGTGGGATAACTGGTTCCGGTTTCGGTACCGGGTCCCATTCAGGCGCGTTTTACTGCCGGCTCATCGTATTCGCATCACTCGAATTGCAAAGGCGTTGAATTGCGCTACCACCCTGACCTGGGCCAATCTCCATTTGGCATTGAATAGTTTGCGGGGTTGATTCGTTTTTTTTGTTGTTGTTGTTGAGGGATTGTGGCGCGTGTCATTCGAGCATAAAACGTGTCAAAATGTGGTGGGTGGGATGAGGTGGTCGCAGATGTTTGAGGTTCCGGGGGGGGGGCGACGGTTTTTTTTGCGAGAAACAACTTTATTTATTATTAGCTGCAATTTGTGTTCGTCATAATTGAAGATATATTTGAGTTTAGTTTCGACGCTTCTGCTTCATCCACTCCCAGGACACCGAATTGAGCCAGACGTGTCCCCGAAAACTCTTCATTACCGGGCTAGGGAGATAGAATCGATGACACTTCAACTCTAAGGAAGGGCACAGTATAAATGATCCCCCGGCGTACGGCGATGGGTCGTCGGCCACCGATGGGGAATCCCTCAAGGGAGAGAAATTCATGATAGTGGCGTGTTGTTTCAAAATGCCAAGGACACACCGGGCGACCTTAAAGTAGCGAGCCCCAGTGAGCACCGTTTTTGTACTCTCATTAACGAGTGACAGATTCGACGTTGGAGGACATTGGGCATTGAATGTCTCGGAGACGGGGTGATAATGGAGAGTTCATATAAATTCAATAACGCACGGCCGAATGCAGATATAATGGACCGATAGTACGGCAGAGATGTCCATAAATGGGCGCCATCAGGGTGCGTTTGCGTAATGTTTATTTCCAAGAAGTAAATTAATAATCCGCGGAAAGAATTGGATGGGCACCTCCTGTGGGTGAGCGATTATTCCATATGAGGAAAGATTTATCACGCGCTATGAATGGGGCTTATGTCCAAGGTCAATGTCTAAACAGAATAATAAAGTGTGGAGTAGTAGCTTGGCGAGTTTATAGCTGAGACTTTAACTTTTCCGAAGGTTTAGGTGATATTTTATTGATCTTCCAACACATCCTCTTAGGAGTAAATAACTGCGATACTATAAGTGTTCAATGTCACTGTGTCACAAACGATAAATCTTACGCGGGTCATTGAAATCTCAGCGAATGTTCTAAATATACAGATGAGAAGAGTTATTGGAGGCCACCGGGAAAACGGAGGACGGTCGCGATCATTCATCCGACAGTTTTTTTTTGTACCGATTGACACTGGTAGTTTGGTATTCAAAGGTTGATGATTTTAATTGCTTCACCCTGGGTAGTTTGATGTGCACATCTTAGCAGCACGTTTAGAGCATCAAAATCCGCTTGATCAAAAATCGTGCCACAAACGGAGAGAGTGGATCCGAGCAGCGGATCCCCCAAAACACTGACCATTAGGGATCGAATGTCCGAAACGAAACTAGTTTTGCCTCCCTGGTGGAGGCAAGCTGTGAAATACTTCCAGCGCAGAAACGGAGAGGATAGAACGGCGCGTGATGCTACCAAACAACCATGGGAGGTAGTGTGATGTTTTGGCATTTATTTGGCAGCAAAACAGGAGTTCCCATGCTGTGGTGCGGTGAAGGTGACGCCATCCGTGTCATTAGCACCTTGCCGCCGCACGAGTGCAACCACCAACTGAGGGAGGTGGAAGCTCGTCATAACTCCCGTGTGCTTGGTATATGAGTGAATGCCAAATGAGAAGATTCCGCCGAGAATGTTAGGCAACACCGCGGGAGATTGGGAATCGTGTGGTGGTTTGTTACTTGTTTATTTTGGCTTCGCCCTGTCGATCGAGCTGTTGCAGAGGTGGCAAAGCGGGCGTAGTGTGCTCATCCGACAACATATCGTCAGTATGTCTAGGCCACGCGGCAGCTGATGGTTTCGGTGGATGGTGCACTGTGAGCGTTATTTATAGAGCTTTCCTTTACCGAACCACTGCCGAAATGGTTTGCCTACTGCGTTATGTATGTGTATATGTTAGGTTAGTTTCCAAGATGGCCTTGAATGGGCGAGCAGCAGCACATTTGACGGATGTTTGGTGTTTCCTAATGCGGTGGGTACCTTTCACTGCAATATCCCCGTGCGCACACGTGTTTGCTTGCAAACGGATTTAGCTTAGGGCGATTAGGGCAAAGCGATTGAGGCAAACAAATGCACGTCGAACGAATCCGCTGTTGGAAAATGTATCATTCGAATCGACAAATTACTCTGCAGTAATTGTACAATTTGTAACCGTTTTTTTTGCTCTCCTCTCCCTCGCCCGCTCTCTGTTAGGATCTTTCCGGCAATGAAACGGAGATGTATCTGCAGAAAACGGCCGCCGCCATCTCGACCCTGCAGAACTTGCAACGGCGCAACTCGCTGCGCAACAGCTCCTCGCATCACTCTTCCAGCCCGCTTAGCCCGGCGTCGCGCAAGATGTCCCCGAAGGTGTCCCCGATGAACTCGCTGCACTCGCCCATCCACTCGCCCGGCCACCTCAACTACGGCGACATTAGCTCGCCGCTGTACTCACCGCAACATCAACATCATCATCAGCAGCAGCAGCAGCGTAGTAATCTGCACCATCATCAACTGCACCAGAACATCGGTCTCGGTGGTGGACACAAGCGAAACCATTCGCTGGACGCCGCTGATCCACTATCGTCGCCAACTTCCTACCTGCCAAATGGAGCGTCTGGCGCCGGGGGTGGACATATGACGCGTAGCTTAAACACCGCCACGACCAGCCCGAAGCTGGATTTCACGAAACGACACCACACGCGGCACAACTCGTACGAAGGTGTGATGTCGTCGCTGCCACCGAAGCCGGTCAAGTGCTTCCAGCCGTATGATCAACCGAGCGCCGTCGGTGGGTATCAGCCGCACGGGGCGGATGTCGGGGTGGACGATTTGGACGATCCGGACGACTGTAGGGATTACGATGAGGAAGAGTTTGAGGACGACATCGACGATGATGAGGACGAGGAGGAGATTGATCTCGACGGTAGGAGAGCGGATTTCGCCACCACCGACGGTGCGATGCCGAGACCGCGGGCGATGTCGTTGGGACCGCGCAAAACTCCGGCTTCCAGTGTTCAGCAGCAGCAGCAGCAGCAGCTGCAGCATTTGCCAACATCGACCGGTGCCAAGCAAGCGATGGCGACCAACATGAAGAACGTTGGGGGCGTCAGCCGTGTTCAAAAGATGCCGCAACAGCAACAACATCCACACCTTACATCACCCATCAAACGTTCGAGCTCGTTCTCGGTGAAGGCGAATGTGATGAAACCGGCAACGCCGACGATGGTTGCCAAAGCGGGAGGACTCACCGGGGTCAATGGTCGCACGGTGGCCGGCGGTGCGTCGAGAATACAGAAGTCGGCTAGTAGTACCAGCTTCAAGAAGATGGTCGCCGGTACGCTGGATAATGGGGTGCAACCGCAGCAGTACCACCATCACTCGGTGCAACCACCGCACCATCGCCATCAGCTCGTGATGGACCCGAACTTTCCCGACGAACTGATGCTGTACATCAACGATGGGGATGACGATGGGTTGCAGATGCGTGGAGCGGATCGCCGCCCGCATGATGGATACTCGTCGAACTCGCTGTCGGACGAGGACGAGCAGGCGGTGGACGATCTGGACGACGAGGACCTGGATGGCGATGAGGCGGAAATGGGTGCGCGGTTGGAGAAGGAACCACTGACGAACACACGCTACAACAAAACGTTCCTGATGCGCATGGAACAGAACAAGAAGCTGGCGGCTGGGGGTGCTGCAGCTCAGCCACAGTCAGCGGGTGCGAACGTGAAACAGGGTGGTGGTGCTGCGGCATGTCCCAATACGCCCGAACTGCCACGCCGCTCGGTACAGATACGGGGCGGTGTCGGTGGTCTCGGTAGGGATCGCGCTTCGATGCCTCGCGATTCCAGTCTCAACCGTATGAAGCAGGATTTGAACCTGCGCAAAACGTCAACGGGCCGCGAGATGCTTCTCGGGGGTAGGGGCCAACAGCAGCAGCAGTCCACCCAATCCATTCAGTCCACCACGTCCTCGGCGGCCGGTGCCGGTGGTAAGGTGCAACCAAAGTATCTGGACATCTCCAAATACAAATCCTCCAACGCGGCCAACTTCCTGAAGAAGGACGAATCGAAGAGCTACCTCTTGCGGCAGGAGGGCGTACGGAAGAGCCCGAGCAGTGCGTCCGTCTCGTCGGCGATGAGCCGCACCGATCCGACGCGTATGAGCGCACGCAGCATTAAGTCGGCCGGCAGTGCTGCCAGCAAGTCCAGTGGTAGTGGCGCTGGTGGTGCAGCGGGCGGTGGTGGGGCTGGTGCTGCAGCGAAGAAGGATCGTAAGTGTAATGCAGCACAGACGTTTTGCTTTTGCCTGTAATGTGTAACAATGTGTTTTCTTTGTTTTAGCGGTCAAAATAGCGAAGGAGCAAGAGTTGGAAATGTGGCGACGCCGTGCGAGCTACGATCCGATGAAGGCTGCCCTCGAGGGCAAGAAGAAACAACTGGAGGAATCGAGACGTCTGCAGCAACAGCAGCAACAACACCAGCAGCAGATGCATTCGGAACGGCAAAGTAAATCGAGCGAAAGGTTTGCTACGCTTCTTAGCTTTCTTCACCTCACTGTCACTGTACTTCTCTATCTCTTCCTGTGTGTTACTGTCGTTTTCCATCAACCTGTCCCTCTGTGGTGACTGAACACTGTTTGGGAGTTTAAGTTCGTGTACAAACAAAACAAGGTCTCGAGGATGTCCTTTATTTTACAATTTCCCCTTTATTAATTTTCCCATTTTCCTCTTCTTATTTTCATTCTCTTTTCCAATCACGCACTGCAACGCCTGTATTGCATCCCTTGTCGAGTGTGCTTACCACAATGTAAATGCTAAATTTTGTATTATTCCACTACCGGTTTGTGTGTTTGTATGTGTGCTCTTTATTGTATAAGATATGAAATGTGTTATTCGATAACGTTGGTACGCTTGAAGCAGTTTTATCAGCCAGCAAATTTATTTGCGCGTTGGCCGATATCTATCTTACGCTATCGCCAGTTTCGCACGCTGTCGCTTGGGCAAGCAGTGTATTTTAAATTTGTTGATGTTCATCGTTTCAAATGGAGCGGATCTTATCGCAACCTAATGCGTCGAACGTGATGTTTACATTTTCATTGGGTCTGGTCGTTTCGGAAGATAGGATCAGATATTTGAATAGGAGTATTCGGATCGTTTTTGGAGATATTTGTTTATTTTTTCTGTCCAAAAATAATCTTGAATAAACTTGAATGTTACATTCCTTTTTTATGAGTGTTGCTCTTCATCTTTCAAAATCAAAATCCTTATGTATTCTTATGGTATATTTAACATCTTAATACTTTTTAAAAGAGTAGAAAATTTTGTGTTTATAATTAAAATAGTAAAAAAGATCGATTAGGAATATATGAATTTGCCGTACTAGTTTCTAGGATGATTAGTTCTTTATAAATACAGTTCATATTGGTGCGAATGAGTTGTTATAGTTAATTTCATATAATTTTCGGTCGATGGACAACAACCGGTGTGCATTAAAACGTATTTTGAAAGGGATTTTGAACGTTGTACGGTACGGTACGGTAACAGTGAAGTGCATGATACTAATACATGTTTTTCCTTCATTTTTTAGCTCCGTGTTGAGATCACAGTCATACCACAGTGGCGTCGGCAACATTGGCGGCGGTCGTTTGTATCAAGGTAATGTTGGCAACAGCAGTAATGTGAACCTACGCGGTGCATACAATCAGACGCTCGGGGAGCAGCCAGAGAATGGTGACGATAACCGCTGGACACTGACGTCGACGGAATCGAGCGAGGATTTCGAGGGTGATGACTACATAAACTAAGCAGCGGGAGCTGCGACTGAGGAGACTAATTACCATTGCTTTCCGCCGCTACCGTACATACATTCTCTCTAGCTACAAACGCTTCAGAACGCCAATAGATTCAAAGGGTGCAAATAATTTTTAATCGATGGTGGATGGATGGAAAACCAATCCCTATATTCTACGCTGTCCAAATTCAACAAGTGCGGAAAAGCAAACGGAATACCAACGATAGATAGATTGGTAGACTGGTTTTTTTTTGTGTCACATGATAGCTGTTGTGTCTACAAGCAGGACTAGGGTATTGCTTAGGGTATATAGTTGTTTATTTGTTTTTATTATGCAGTAAGTTCAAGTGCACGATTTCAATCAGTAGAAAAGTATAATAGGTTGCTAAATGTCCAATGTGTACATCATTAGTTCCCGTCCGGCAGGTTGCGCGATCTAGAATGTTAGGCAGAAGCTTTCCACCGATACGGAAACCCAAAAAGCTCAGCAGCATTTTACACAAAGTTATCATCACATCCGTGCTTGTACCGGTAGCTAATAGCGAAGAGCTAGTTAGGTTAGTACACGATTTCGTCCCGTAATAGCCCGGGACTCATTTACTCTACAGGATTCACCATGTAACGAACGACGCGTTCTAGTGGAGCACACTAGAATCTGCCCGTGTGTATGTGTGCTGTGAGGTGCAATAATAATGAACGACCATTTCCGCTTGTTTTAGTTACCAACATTAAAAATGTCGGAAATGCTTCGAAACAGGTACAGTTTTAATCGCCTATGTTAATGTTATGTAAGCGTCCTTTAATGTAATATGTTTACGTGCCGCAAGCAGACAGATTTCAGAACTAGCGCTCGGTTTACGCTGTTTAGGTTAATTGTTAGATGAGGTACGGTTTAATTTTTTATTAAAATGCACATAAAATTGTGCAGCCGACGCACTATTTGGTGCGCTACTTAGCTCTTCTGTACCGTCGCTTTCTGTTTTCAAGCTTGTTACGTTCGTTTTCCTACTCGAGAATTGATCAGGGAAACGTGACGCTGCACAAAGGATTCAGCTTTTTGTTTGGAAAAAAAAAAACACGACACAGATCTGTGTATTTAGTAATGAACAGTGCGCGGTGTAGTGGCAAATGAGAACCGAAACTGAATTGTGATGAGGAATCTCTGAACCAAGGAATGTTTAAACGATCGACGACGAAACGTTACACAGAATCAAAATTTATTAAATGTTCGCTATCACTTCCATTCGGTGCTTCACGTTCATAATACGATTTGTTGCAATGATGTTCGCCGTTTAGTTAGAAAAGCCGAGAAGGATAAAGAATGGTTTTGCGAGCATTTTGTGGTGAAATCTTTACTTACCCATGTGTTAGTTAATGATCGAATGGTGCAATTTTACCACACTTCATGCAGCCTGCTATGCGCACAACCGATTGCATTACTACTAAAATATTGCTCGTGAAGATAGCTTTCGTTGAGTTTGTTGTTGTTTTTAATTATAGCAGGGAGTTTTCTATCCATTGTAAAAAAGAAACGCAAAACTATTCTTTATAATTATCGGACCCAAGCACCAAGTGTTACCATACTGTGAGAAATGTCATCGAAAGTATCTGTCAATGATTTCTCATTCCACTACTGTTGTTTTTTTTTTGTTGTTGCACTAGATCATACCTATCGCTTCCGTTTGTTGCACTCGATCGAAAATCGAACGGTACGAGGAAGGGAGGAAGCGAACGCGCGACCAAAATGGTACATCGCGATATACTACTGTGGTGACCATGGTACGGCAAATGCCCGATCCGAAGCTGCCACTCAAACGAACTGAAACTCATTGAATAAAGCAAAACAGAAGAAGTAGTCATATTTAGATAATCACGTAAAAGGTAATGTTATTGGAGCTTAAGCTGGATGAACGATTTTGAAAGTGTTGATGCTTCTTGCGTGTGTGTGCGTGCGTGTATGCGAGTGGCTTAAAATTGTATGTGCGACTATAGAAGAAGACGCAGAAGATGCAGAAAACGAATGTGATTTTGGCTAGCAAACAGCAACCGTGAGGTGAGGATAATGAGATTAATTCGCGACAAGGGAGGAACCCATTAACCGTACTGGGAGGAAGAATGTGACTTTCTTTTTTAGAAACGAAGTACGGTAATTGATCGTAAGTATTAGGAACGTATAATAAATTAAAAAAAACGAACGAAGCATGGTGGGGCGGTGGAGAACAGAGAACAAAACGAACGAAACGATGCATTAGCTGGCACTGCAAAGGGAGAACAGTAACAGGCAGAAGAACTCGAGCTCACAAAAGCTATAAAAATAATCAATATCTGTGCAATCAAACTCAATTCATACCAATATAGCAACCTATATTCAAACATGTACTCCCGAGTAAAATCATGAGTAAAAAAGCAAAATCAAATGCATTGGTGGTAGGTTTATTTTTGTTGCAAATTTTTGTAAGCAAAAATTCATCAAATGCGCTCCGACTGGCCAGAAACGAAGAACAAAACGAACAAATGCTATAGAACCTAGTATTACAGACACACAACCGACAGCTTCATCCAGTCCCGATTAAGGGAACAGATTTACCGCCCAAACAGACGAGCGTTCGCAGCCAAGCACCAAAAATCATATTTTATTACAATGAAACAACAAATTCGTCACCAGAAGAGACAGTGTAAACATTTTATCACTCATTTTATACGAACGCCGCATTTGAGACGTGCGTGTTGTATTAGGTTTTTTTTCTCTCTCTATATCTCTCGCTCTGTTTTGTATAGTAGCCGTAGTTCAGTTGTAGTATTTTTTCGGTGATTTATACGCGGAAAGGAAACAAAATAAATGAAAACGTAAAAACGTGGGAGGAATAGCCAACTTTTCGATGCCCATTTGATGAATGATGAAAATATATGTATATTCAGTATTTAAATATTATTTCAACCTTGAGTAACTCTGGACACTTTTCTGTGGCTGACTCAACCTCAGATGATGACGTTTTTCTTCGGATCATTTAACAAGCGAAGCACGATTCGATGTTTGAACTAATGGTTTAGTATTTATTACGTTCCTTTACGGTACTTGTCATTAACATTAACATAATTGCTGTCTAAACATGTTTGTTGTTACCTGGCTAAACGAAGACAATGTAGGGGTCGGCTCTGATAAGTGATAATTGGAATACGGTAGCTTGTTTTCACTTGTTAAATTATGTTTTGCTTAATGGCTTCCTTGTACATGGATGATATTATTGTAAATCGTTTTACCACAGAAAAGACTATCGAAACAAATGTCGACAAATGTACTGCACATGAAGCCAACAAACAGGGCCAGATGTGGTTGCGTGTGTGTGCGCGTTTAACGATGGCTGAACGACATACAGACAGAGTTAGAATTCGAAACATGTTAAGATTTTGGGGCATTCTTAGTTATTTCTACTTACGTCTAGTGGTGGAAAAGAAATGTTTTCTTGGGTCAAGTGGGTCAAGTGGTTCCATACTCTCCTCTCCCGTGAATGCTGGCTTGTGTCCAGGATCACGTTGGCGCCTAATGGTATGCAATGTATTTTATTCTACTGCGAGCTAATAACGAACGCTCTGATGGTTTTCACACAACTTTCTCTGAACTCTAAACAAACATATCGCATACATAGGATGCCTACCGTATCGAAGACACAAACCTTTCGGACAGAAGAGGAGCGAACTGGCACTTAGCCTACCTTTCTTCCCATTTTTATTACGATGTGAAATATGAACCTATTGCTGTGTTGCGGTCAACTTTGCTGCACGCCCTCAAAAAGACACCGAGATATGTTTCAACTGTTGCGTGCGGGCCGAGTGGGTCCGGTCGCGCAAATATAGCTTTAAAATACGTGGCGTACTTTGGCCCCGCTTCCGGTACGTCCGGCAACACTCCCTCGCTTGGTTGTTGCGTTCGAAAAAACACACGGTGTGCATTAAGAGCTGTTTATTCGTGCTCAGACAGTGAAGAGCGTTTAACGATACTGAAGAAGAGAGGAATTTCGAACGCGATAAAAAAGAACCACCGGAACAATGGTGCACCGTATGTACACTGGTGGATGGAGGGGTTTCGTGCGCGAAATGGTGGAAATGCGGTAGCATTTCACTACCGCTGTGTGTTAACGTGTCGCGAATGCATTGTTATAAGAACCGGCATACCATTAGGGGTGCGTGTGCGTGGCAAGAGAAATATGACGGGAGAAAAAAGTCTGCCGCCTGCTTCCGGCGGTCGAAATCTCATTCCTTTCGAATCTTTGCTATTTTTCGCTCCTTCTTTTTCCTGTTCCGTTGATGCACTGTACCCTACATCGCGACTGCACTGTAAGCCTATATTTGTTTCTGTATGTGAGTGTATGTGTGCTACATTAAGCTGCCGGTCACCTTCGCTTCCGTTCGCTAGTTTACTCGTTACATTACTTAATCACACTGTATCATATCATTAAAATGAAAATGGAAGACATTTGTTTAGCGCCCGCTTCCGCGCTAGCCCGCTTTTGCTTTACGCACTGACTTTTGGTTTCCGCCGGTCGTTTTCGCTTGTGTATATACCTTTTTTTAGTTTTCGTTACGTTTTGCTGCTCTGCTTATCATCCAAATTCCGTCGCCATTATTTCCGTACCGATTTTTGTTGCATTCATTTACGATCTGTATGCGTACATACCTGCATATAAGTGTGTATATATATATATTCTGTTTATTTATTTATAACTTTCGCACGTTTTACGTCTAAAACATGGTAAATACAATATAGTTCGCACGGTAAGAGCATGTTAAGAGACGTGATTTAAGTGTGGTTTAGATGAGTATGTTTTGGTTTTGCAATTCTTCTTGCCATTCGCTCTTTCACCTTTCATTCTGGCGATTACAGTGATTGAAAGAGAGTTAATAATAAAAAAAAGAAACATTTTCATCTCATTTCATGGAATTAATTAGCACGTTTGCATAGAAGCAGCTTTATCAAAGCAAAAACAAAAGTCAATGCCGAGAGAAGTAATTGTTTGCGGGTGGAGCGCTTACTTTGTTAATTTCTTTTGTAGCATTTGCGCAGTGACAACAGAATATTCTTGTGTGTCTTACCTGTGGGGATGATAACTAACGTAAGTAGGATGTGTCCCGCCTTCAGAAAGGAATCGATACCTGCCGAAGGCTTTCTGGACACCGCACGTGCTGCTTTCAGCGGTCGTTCTACAGTTTGGCCTCGATAGAACTGCTCTCTTCGCTCGCTTTGCTGGCAAATCAACACCTTAAGCCATGGTTCCGTACTGGAACTTCTTGACTTTGAAGTATCTGCAACGATAGTAAGATCGGACACGGTGAAGCTTCTTCTGTCAACAGCAGTCACCCACTCGCTCACGCTCACCTCCACAAACCGTACCCGACGACGGTGCAAACGGTGGCGACGGCAAGCGTGGAACCGACCGCAATCGGGGCCGTCTCGTCGCGGTAGGTACCGGTGGCGCTGCACTGAAACGTTGGTCCCCAGGCGTTGCCCGCCTTGTACATGAAGCTCTGCATCCGGAGCTCGCGCAGGAACAGCTTGGCCAGGTGGCCCGACTTGTCGTTCTCGTCCTGGGCGAACATCGTGATGGTTAGCTCCTTGTCGCAGGTGTACGACTTGCCGACGGGCGTCGGGAAGAGCAGCGTGCCGGGCGGGGTGGACAGCTTCACATCCAGCCCCGGCCGGTCGATGTGCTCGAACAGTTTGTTCGAGGAGGAGTAGGCGAGATCGACGCTGTTCACGTACCAGCGTTCGCCGCCCGGTGTCTTCGAGAAGTAGATGTTGACGGTGAAACCCTTCCAGGCGAGCGTGATGCGCGATTCGTCCTCCCAGCACTCGCCGGAGATGTCCATCTGGTCGGGCAGGAATGAGTCCGCTTCCTGATGCAAATATAAACATAAAAAACACGTTAGGCATCCTTTGCTAGGCATTACGAAATCCCGCATATTGCAAGGAAATATTTTGAAAAGAATAAAAAAAACAATCTTCCCTTCACTAGAATTATTCCAACAAGCTAATCACAATTCTAGACTTTCGTTGGATACATCTTCCCCCGTCTCTCGTTAGCTCAACAGGTGTGCCTGGAATCGAACACGGAATACCATTTGCTCCAACCTAATTGCGTACCTCCTCTTCGCCCTCACAAAAACATCAAATGTAGCTCTCCGTTGCAGTTAAATTAGCGTAATAATCACTTCCCTTTGCGGCTACCCTCTCTCTTTGTGTGTTGCTGAATGGCCCCGAGGGATAACTCTAACTGCTTACCTTATCCTCGTTGTACTTATCACGGTACTGGATGCTCAGCAGGGCATCGGTCTGGATCAGGATGCACGTTGCTCCGCTCGATCCGTTTAGGCGGTACAGCGACAGGGAGGACGGCACGGCAGTCGCCTTTACGGGGGGACGTGCGGCAGGTGAAACGAAACGATAGGAACACACGGTTAGAGAAATGTCAAGCGTTCGTGTTTTTCCGTCACATGATGGAAAATTTGTTCGGGTAAAAGAGAGAGCGAGAGCGAAAGAGAGAGAGAGAGAGAGTGGATTTT
This sequence comes from Anopheles farauti, assembly GCA_000473445.2. Lineage (NCBI taxonomy): Eukaryota > Metazoa > Arthropoda > Insecta > Diptera > Culicidae > Anopheles > Anopheles farauti. Next base: position 7,054,183 of record KI915045.1, read on the forward strand.
CTGACGGACGGATCCTTTCTCATCGTCCCACCATCAGCGCTCTTCCGACGCACGGAAGTTGGAAAATCAATATCCGTCGCTATCAGCACATCGCTCCGCACTTAGAGAGGAGGAGGACAATCCGCCACGATGACGGACGGTAAAGTTCATTCATAAAAGGACGTGTGGCTTTTGGGGTTGGAATTGCGATTCCGCTCCATCGATACGATACGTACCGAGCTGGACGTGGGTTTCATGGTGTACTTCGTAATTCGTGGTTTCTTTGTCGAGAGTCCTTCCAGCTGCAGGGTGTTGGAGAGATGCAGCAGCGTCGCTGGATGTGGGAAAGTAAAAAAAAAACAGACATGTTATGCCCCATTACTAACGCGAGAAGGATGATTTTTTCCCCCAAGGAGGTCCTTACCGAGGATGAACGCCCTCAGGTAGAGCAACTGCCCGTGGGAAAACATTTTCTCCACCACCGGATTCACTTGTCCGCAGGGTTTTGGTGCTAAACACTTTCGTCCTTTCCTTCGTGGGCGCACCGAAAACTGAACGATTGTATCGTGCCACTTGGTCGCTTTCCGCAAGCGAAAATCTACATCAACTCTTGCGTTTGACTCGCGACAGGTGTCCGCTTTTGCATAACGCTGCCGAACAAAAGCTTTCACGTCACTGCACTGTTCTCGTTTTTTTTGTGTTACCTTACACAATCCCACCCCACCACACCCGAACGCCCAGGAGCCACAGCCGACAGCGGATGGAAATGTGTCACGGTCGTCGTGTTCGCTAGTTCTTTGCAGAATGGCGACTGTGCGCTCTCTCGGTGGGCAAAACAAACGTGCGGATAAAGGAAACACATGCGCACTGCCGGCCGCCAACCCGATTATTAGAAGGACTGGATTGGTAGAGGCACGAGGGTTGTGGAGCGGGGAATGTTTCATGCACGACAAAAAGGATAAAACCGAAGATGTGAACTCAACGTGCCCGTCTTGTCGACGTCGACATAACTTGTGGTTATTGAAATAATTCGCGTGAAATATTTCACACTCTGTGTAATTTTAAAAATGAAATATAAATTATATTTTAAACATTGTTTTAATATTGTTCTTGTGAATAATTCAAACTTGTTTTATAATGAGCTGGCTTAAAAATAGCAATCTGGCTTAAGAAAAGCAAAAATTTCCAAATCGATTAACACAAATCATATAGTTTTTAAAATTAAATAGTGCTGGTACTTAATTATACCTTGGACACTAATGGAACTTTTGAAAGCTTCTTGATGGTGTTGCTGTGATTGGCACATGATATATAAGGACCTACGGATGGGTCGTTTTTAAGCAGGTGTCAATCTAGGGAGCTACTGCTATAACTGAAATGGATCGATCGATCATTTTGTGGATTGTTTTGAGTGCGATAATTTTTCGAGCTGTAGCAAACGATTCAAGCGACAAACCATTCCTTCAACGGCTTATTGAGGACGGGTTTGCATCGTTAGAAGTAAACGTAGTTTACTTTGTCGGAGGCTATGATGTTGACGCTTCCATGCTGGACGGTAGCTATCCACGAGTTCTCATTCCCAGGATGAGGACGGGACAACTGTCGTCGAAGAAAGAAAATGCTACATTCTTACACATCGTCGAACAATCGCTGGTGGTTATAGATGGACGAAGTGAACCTGTGGTAAGTTCTTCTAAACCTTCTACTTACTTACTCTACTAACTAACTGGTGGCATCTTTTAATCCTTCTCAACGTAGAGTGACCGGAAGTGTTTGACGTACTTGCTGACGGAGTTACAGCGTATTTTGAATCCTAAGGGCAATAAATTTGTGCTATTAGTAACTCAAGCGTTCCGTGAGTATGATCGCAACTACTTGAAACAGCTTAAGGAGGCTTTGTGCAACCTTGGAGTGGGATATTCCCTTCTTTTAAGCTACGCTAGAGCCAACTCTACTGGCGATCCAACGCTGATGACTCGAATCAGCTTTCAACACATGGTCACAACGAGCACGGCAGATTTTAGCAGCTTCCAGGACAGTTTTCGCTTGGATTTACGCTCGCTGGATGGTATGAAGTTGACAGCACGCTTGATTAACTACTTTCCCTTCAGCTACAAAACCTCGAGAGGACATTGGGATGGAACCGATTTTTACATGTGGAGTATTATGGCCGGACAGCTACGATTGCGGCTTCAGATGAAGTACACTGCACCAGGGACGAGTAGGAAATACGAAGCTACTGACTTAATCGCTACACGCGATATGGTCGTGAACGATGGATTGCCAAAGATATATCTTGGGTCGCGTGATTACTTTTGCCTGATGGTACCACGGCCACTGCAACTGCATTTCATCGATGCACTCCTACAACCGTTCCAGAATGAAGTTTGGATACTGATCGGCGTGCTGGTAGGACTCCGGATTGTCGTTGGAATGCTGCACGTTGTCGGAATATATCCGAAGATTATTTTCCACTTGGAACAGCCGTGGTACGAGTGGCTAACGCTTGCATCCGATGTGTTGACCTTTCTGCTAGTTGAGGCGTACTTGGCACAAGTCACCTCACTGCTGCTTACGCTCCGCTACGTCGAGGGTCCGAAAAGTTTGGATCAATTTCTTGCGGCCAACATCTCGATACTGGAACCATTCGGGCAGGAACTGTCACTCGCTCAGGTGAAACCAGCGCAAAGGGCTCTGCTTAAGACACGAATGGTGCAACGCACCACGGAAGAGCGGCGAAGCATCGCGTTGGAAGATGCGTACTTGGAGATTCGGAGCCGCGTAATGTTCCTCCCGAGCGGTAAGGAGCCGATCGATCCGGTAACAGGTCGCCGCAATTACTACATCCTTGATGAACCGCTGGCCGTGATGCGGTTTCAGTATAGCTTCACCAAAGATACCGCCTTTAAGATGGTTGCCGAACGCTGTCTGCTTCAGTACGAGGAAAATGGACTGCGGATGCACATGGATCGATTCTTTGAGCGATGGGCGAAAATAGAGCATATGAGGAAACAGAATGGATTAAATGGGACAGTTCTGGGGTTTGCTGATCTTCGCTCGCTGTGGATCTGTACGTTGATTGGATGGGGCGTGAGTGCGTTGGTGTTTTTGATGGAATGGGTTACACACTCGAGGCTCGTGAAACGTTTGTTTCGGTATAAATTTTAGTGTTAAGAGATTGGGTTATGATTTGGCATTGTCTAAAATAGGGAATGAAAAACTAACACCAAATCCTTTTTTAATCTCGTTGTGGTGTAAGAAATAAACAACCGATGACTAATCTTAAACTCGAATCAAATATTCCTATTGTTTAATTCCATACATTGAATAATTACGCAATAAAATATTGTATAAAAATGATACAAAATGGTGACTCCACACATATAGACAAACAAATATAGTCTAAATATGTTTCTCTCAGAAGCTCTTTTTAAGTGCGATTGCAGAGCTCATTTACACCATGTTTGACATCACAACAACATCATATTTGATGCTTACGGCAGCAAATTCTTCTGAACGCTTTCAGTTTTGTTACGAACTTCTCAGCAGACGTCACCGAGCATCCGGCCGCTCCACTGTGCAAGCTCACCTGGATCTCTTTAATAGAGGAGGAATGCCGGCGTCTGCCCGTACGACCGGATCGTACGTTTGCGCCCGAGGGTCTGTTGTCATTTGATTCGTCCGTCGACACCTCAACGACCCAGGCCCCGTTTCCATCTGCCCCTACCGGCGGTGAAGAGGATTTTGCCGTAATTTAACACCTCATTTCACACGGCCTGCCCGATGTGTGTCCAACAGCGCACAGAGATACGAACGCTCCGACGACTGAAATGATACAAACAGGGTTTCATACTGGGAGCAAATACAATCGTGTCGCCTCGACGCAAAAAGGGCAAACAATTTTCACACACCGCACGCTCAAAACTCTCGAGAGACTTCATCGGCACCGGGAAAGATTCGAACTGCTCGAACTTCTCCGGGAAGCGGAATCCGATTTTAATTAAACAAATCTACGATTTGTCGTCGTTTGGTGTTGCTCCTGCTCGTTCCGGGGCGCTAGGGAGGATGGGAGGATAAAAACGCTCGGTCGCGCTTGATTCGTTCCGGTGTACCGACCGGGTGAGAGGGGGAGGGAACGAGAGGGGGACGGGATCAGATTACGGGAACAGGTCGTTCGTCATCGAAAGCCGGTGGGCATTGCGGTAAGCGACGAAGGGGAACGCGAGAGATGTTGATTTGGCGCAAACTCTTCACTCAACAACGTGCTAACATCAAAGCAGGCAGATGACATTTATAGTATGAACGGGTAGCGTTGTTAGGAGCAACAAATCTCGCATAAGTTGATGAGGTATTTGATGAGAAACGCAGATTCTTCTAAGAGCAAAAAATACTATAACATATTAAGAAATATATCTGATGCCCAACCAAATTTTGTCTGTAATTGTTTCGTAATCTAAATCTCTGAGATATAAGATTTCGACACATTCATTTTATTCATTTCTGAACATTCGGAGCATAATTAGTAACAGTATAATAGTTTTAAAAATCCTACCTAGTATGGGAAAATTGTATAAAGTGACTAAAACTCCACTCCTATAAAGAAAAGCATAACTTTAAATACAAAAAAAATGAACGGACAAATATATCGCAGTGTTCACGTCCACCGTGCGCTTAAGATGATTGATCCGTACGTCTAGAAACTAAGCATCCGTCACAACCGGAACCGGAAGGTGTCTTTTTTCCACCCGAAGCACTTGACACCGCAGCAGACGGTTTGGATTTTACTCTTTTCAACGAGAGCAGCTCACCAGGGTCACCATGGCAACCCGCCGGAGGAGGAAAATACTGCCCCATAGCAACGCAACCGTTCCAGGTCACACGTGGTGGATTAAACGCTGGGCACATGGCCCAAACGGCACAGTGGCCGTTAATTGAATTAATTGGATGGCCAATTACTTGCTACTATCTGTTCCTTTTTTTATTATTTCGCCCGCTGTTTAACTTCCCGTGACAAGGAGCGAAAAAAAAACTCTTCCGATTGGGTTATTTTTCAATCGGTGCGGTGCGTGTGTGTGTGTGTTTGTGCTTGGGAAAACCCCAGGAGAGGTAATTATTTGCTTAGTTTAATAGACAAACCTCGGTGCGGGTTTTGGAGGAGGGTGAGAAGGGAGAAAAAAGCGTCATTATTTCATCCAGCCGTCATTTTCAAATTTTCACCGTAGGTTGAGCCGGCCCTAGCAATACGACCCTGCCGACTAGGGTGTTGGGTAGTTTGCGTTGGAAAATCGGGGAAATCGGATTACACGCTCGCTCCGGAACCGTTTGCCTGCAGTTAGCTTCAACTCCTGCCGAGGTGTTTACAATTTTATCGCTTTATCAATGCGGCTCAGGTCGCTACCAGCTCGGAGCGTGTGGAGAATTCCAGGACGCTGCGAGATAACCTTCGCACCTTCCGAGAGGATCTGAAGCGTTCAAGCACCATCAAGATGAAGGCGTACTCGAAGCAGCATGAATGTTTGCACTCTGCACTTGCGATAAGATCGCACTTTAACGCACGCTGGACGAGGTTTTTGGCTTATCTATTCCAAGACATTTCCGGAATGCGCTCGATCCACGCTTCCACGGGTCAGTGGTGCAAAATTAGGCCTTCAGCGACACGGAAAACACAAACACTCGTCCTCGAAGTCGACACCTCCGTCGGTCGTTCTTCGTTCGTCACCAGATCGGAATCTGGTTTTCCTCCGAAGAAGTGTCTCGCTGAGAACGTTAATCCTCTGGACGTTCGTCCTTCCCGGCTAATCCGTTCCCGGTTTTTTTTTCTGTTTTGCTCCACTTTTAGCACACCTTCGCATCCCGAAGTCGTACGCCATACGCCCAAGGCACCAAGCGACACCAGGACAAGACCCAGGAAGGGCGAGAAAGATGAAGAAAAGAATTGTTAGGTTAGGATTTGGGAAGCGACCGTGTTCGGTTTGTTGTGGGTGCTCAAAAGGAGGACACGAGGGACAAAACACAAAAACATACAAAATCGTTTAATGGACCTCAAGAGTGGGATAATAAAAATCAGGAGCGAAAAACGAAAATATTGGTTTACGAAAACCCGATTCCCAGGACCGTTCGCTGCGCAATCGGGACATGCAACCTTCGCTCACTCGATCGGGATGCACGTTTCGATCAAAGCACTTCCTTTCGCATTGGACTGTGTTTGAATGCAAATCAAATGTTTGACATGTTTTGTGGCAGATGTCGACGCGAATGTCCACCGTCGTCGAGAGTTCTTTGTGGTTTCGGAAGGCGTGCGAATGTGACATCACTCCGGAATACTTGTCTGAATACATGATTCGACAATGACTTAAACCTACATGCCTAAACCTACCGGTGCTTGATCTTTGCCCGAAAGCGGTAGCAGCAGATCGCATAATTTGCGGATTACAACACATGCACCTTTTCGCCGTTTGCTGCTCACATGGCCCGACTCGCCCAGGGATTATGGTTAATTGTGCTGAAAAGTATATTTACCGAAAGGCCACCACAAAGGGAGCGTTTCCCTTGGTTGGATGTATCCGGCGCTGCAGGAAAGCGTACAGATTGAGGTTAGGTTAGGCGAGATCCGCTGTACGTACTGTGCGATGTGCGTAACTAAATGCGCAACCGCTGGGTGAGTCCTGCTGCGCCATTGCCCCGGGAGATGTACTCGGTTACGGTTGTACCGTGCCGAGCCACTTTGACGCCTGTGAGAAGTGAGAAGCTCCTGTCGTGGGAGATGATCGAATACAATTCGGCGAGCCACGTGACGTCGTCCTTAAGACAACATTTCGTGTCTTTAGCTTTGAAAGATTAACCAAACATGGTGCTCCCGACGCAATGGGCATCTTAAGGATGTTTCGTGGAAAAAAAAGCTTAGCAACACAAAAAAGTGAATCCTAAAATCTGTTGTGGTGTGATTTTTTCACTAATTAGGCAGCCAACTAACACCCTGCTGAATCCTTTGCGGGCTAATGATTAATCGGAATAGCTGGCAATAAATCATAGCATGCGGCGGGAAGTTACACGTTCCTTGCTTTTTTTATCGTTTGAAAATAACGTTTGATGGCTCGATCCCGAAACGAACAGAGATTTTTCACGTACCCATTGCCCGGTGCTCACGTTACGAAAGGGGCGCCCCGAAACGTATGCCGCTTTCCATACGTGCGACAGTTTGCGGGTGTGTTCATTAGCTGAACTTGAGCAAGGGAGTAAGAAAGGGAAGGGTTTTGGTTTCGTTGGAATCCGTCGAGAGTGTCCCCGAGGGGAAAAAAAGATAAGGCTGGTAATGAGCGCTGTTACTTTCACAGCTCGCTTATGATTTCGTTCTTCAACGGGTGAAAAGGGATAAAGTGGGATGTATGAAAAAATTACTGTAGAAAGTGTTTAAAAATAAGGGGAAAACAAACTTGAAATGGAGGAGGAAAGTGGCAGTTTGGGAGCTGCAGTAATGTAACACTTTGGTCATCCACAAATCATAAATCTTAAGCGGTACGGAAGGAAGGATTAAAAGTTGTATCGCAATAATAATACCATTTCATAAAAGATATTTGGTATTAGAAAGTTATAGTTTTGGATTTCGATGATTTTTTATTGCTAACAAACTTTTGAATAGAATAAAAAAATGAGGGCTTGAAATGAGGACCTCCTGAATCTGATTAAAAGTATTTTTAAAATGCTCCAATCTTAACAGACTATAGTTTTTGCTTAGAACAAACAAGTCATCAATTGATCCTCAATAAAAATATATGCTTTTTGGAAGATAAAGCCACCCAGAAAATTTATTGTAAACAGCAAAGATGTAGTCCGACGGACTTTACACTATTTCAAGGAATGGAGTAGAATATAATGTGCCTTCCATTTGATTGGGTTATTGGGTATTATCATTTTCTCGTCCAATGTTTCATAGTTACCATGGAAACTTTATATTTCCGAAGTACGAGCAAATCTGTTCACTTTGGCCTGAAAACCCTGTAATGTAAATTTTGTAGCGGTAGTAGTTTAATATTCGACCAATTTCATTAATAAAATATCCAATCCAAACAGCGTGTATAGTCACTTTAAATCTACACAGTAACTTCTCTTAGTTTTAAATGTATCTTTCGTACGAACAAAAGAAAGACATAACGAGTGGATTTGGGAAGTCAAGTCCGTCATCTCCGTTGAAATGCACCTGACGATGAACCCCTAGACTCGAACCGGGTGTCAAGTGCCGTGCCATGGCATGAGGTTGAGAGGAAGAACCAATGACCCTGCTCCGTTTCCTCTTATATCCCCCTCTCCCCCGATCGCTCTTCGCACGCACCCCGATTAAGATGTACAGCATCTATTATTTCAACGAAATGCCGCTGTTTTGTAAACACAGCAAAATTATGAAATTCTTCAACCATCTACCCCTCTCCGCGGAACGCTTTCCCGGTGCGGTGCTTTCGCCCAAATCAGCAACAATTTAGCGTCGTGTCGTGTGGAGTGTCAATCTGCGCCGTCGGTGACGCGAGAACCGCGCGGGAGCGCATAACATAAACAATCGCAGTCCGGCCCTCCATCCTCCATTCGACTCCGGGTGGGGTTTTTGTGGTGATGTCTGCGTTCCTACAGCGGATCACGACGGATTTTACTTCTTGTAGAGGTTGGTATCCGGCAGAAGGCAACGGTGTGTCTGACAATGGTGGTTGGTTTCGTTCGCGATATCGCGAGTGAGCAGTGAGCACTTTACACGACACTAGCGAGAGCGGATACGACCTCATCCGACATTGGATATGTCGTTTGTTGTGTCTTGTACGGGTGTGACTCCTAATGGTGGGGTTTTGAAGTTTTTAATGACGAGAATGAGATGAGATCGGATGAGGTTTGGTCAGGGGAAGTCAGGACATACTAAATGCCCTTGATGGCCGGGAGTTCCTTCACCTCCGCAAGAATCTAGTGGACGCCCCCGGGAGAAGACATGCAAATCCGTTCCCAAAACAAACACCATCATCTGGAGGGCAGGGCGTTGCAAGGGCTTACACATAATAGAAACCGCTGACGGTTGTTTTTGGATTGAGTTCCAACGAACGAATCACTTCCCAACGGGCCGACCTTCGCTTGTAGTTCAAAGTCATATTTCATAACTACTTGGGCTTCTGCTGCGGCTTGCACCTCCCCAAGGCATGTTCGATTCGTGACACGTGTTTTTTGAAGGGCAGGTCTTTTTGCAAGGAACCGTTTTTTTTCTTTGCTAGAAGGAAGACGCTCTCCCATCGTCGTCTAGACCACAGGCCACAAGCCGCCCGAACCATCGGGGCCGATTCAGCAGGAAAATTCGAAAACCATGCGGGAAATATGACCCACCCCGTTCGCTTCTGGTTTATTGGAACAGGTTCCGCCACCGATGGCAGACTTGGAGTTGAAACGTTCGCTAGTGCGTGTCATCGGCTACTGGGATGTTTGTTTAGCCCTCCAAGTAACGTAGGTACCGCTCGCCTACTTTGCAAAAATTCGACTCCCAGTCCCGATTTATGCTGGAAGTGAAGTTTTTCTGTCCCGGAATGCTGTTCTTTTTGGCGAGGGCAATCGGGCTTAACGGGACCTGTAATGCGTTCTTGTTTTAGCGAGCGAACAAAACGTTGCGCAATTTGGTTGGATTGAGGACAAATGCTTGTGCGAGTCGGGTTCTAGTTTGTTCAATTACGCATCAACACCGTGAATGATCATAATTGTCGAACTTGAGTAATTCTCGGCCCGACTTGGGACGTGTTGGATTCCAAGAACGCGAAATGGCGCGTTGTCCATACGGGCTTCGCTGTACAACGGCAAACCAGACAAATAGTCTAGCGAACCGGTCTCCTAACTGGCACGGATATGGCGCCCCGACAGGCCACACCCTTTCGATGGGAAAATCGAACCGGAACATGAGATGAAACGGTGCGCAACCATTGCGCAGGTCTGAAGTTTTTCAAGTCTTGCGGAAAGGGGTCCGGATGCAAAATGGGAAGTGGTTAGAGAGAGAGAGAGAGCGGGTGAAAGAGGGGATCAAATTATGTTCGCTTTCGGATGGCCTTTTCTTCGGCCTCGGGAGCGTCACACAGCCGCGCGGTTTGGACCATAAATCAATGGCGAAATACGAGCCGCCGAAGTCGTTGAGACTGACGATTGCCGTTACCTCGCGACGGCTAATGAGTGTTTCGAGTGCATATCGGGCGTCAGGTTTTGCGTGTTTATTAACAACTTATGCGGGCGATTGATTTTATTTATTTCATTGACATTCCGTGTGGGGGAACGAGCGAAGAACGTTCGGACATTCCCGCGTCGGGGACGCTCATCGGCGACCTTTGCGGAACTCCTCCTCGAACGGGTGGTGCGGATGTCCGAAGCTGAAAGACTCCGGACAGATGCGACCTTTGCGCTCGAGACTGGCGAGCAGTGGCAAGTCGTCGGCGTCCAGCTCGAACCCGAAGACGTCCGCGTTCGACGCGATGCGCCCTCTGGTGACGGACTTCGGTATTACCAGATGGCCGAGCTGGAGCTGGTAGCGTATGAGAATCTGGGCCGCCGATTTGGAGTGTTTCTTCGCGAGCTGCCCGACGACCGGGTCGTCCATCAGGATGGGATCGTCCTGTTTCACCCAGGGCCGAGCCGGCGAACCGAGGGGACTGTATGCGGTGACAGATACCCCCTGCTCGCGGCAGTACTCAGTTAGCTCCTTCTGGTGTAGGTAAGGATGGCACTCGAGCTGGTTGGTGGCCGGTCCGATGCGGGCCACGTTCAGTACGCGCTGCACCTGGTTGACGTTGAAGTTGGAAAGGCCCACGTTGCGGACGAGCCCCGCATCGACCAGCCGCTCCATCGCCGGCCACGTGTCGACATAGTCGACATCGGAGAAGTGCACACGCTTGCCGTCGGGACGGAGCGGGAACAGGACGTCCCCCTCCCGGTACGCGACCGGCCAGTGGATGAGGTAGAGGTCGAGATAGTTGAGGTTCAGATTGCGAAGCGTCACCTGCAGCGCACCCCGCACCAGGTCCGGCAGATGGTACGTGTTCCACAGCTTGCTCGTCACGAACAGATCCTCGCTGAAAGTGGCCGCCAGAAGTCGTTACGTACAGCATGTTTTGAGAGCGACTCTTGTTTTTTTTTTTTTGGTCTCAGCCCAACTCACCGCTTGACCGTTCCTTGTGCTATTTTCGCCGCTATTCCGGCGCCTACTTCGTGCTCGTTTTCGTACACGTGGGCACAGTCGATGTGTCGGTAGCCGACGTCGATCGCATCCTTCACCGCTTGCGCCACCTGCCCGGGTGGAGACTGTGGAAAATGCACTCGTCACAACTGGCAGGACACGTTTTCGTAAAACAACAATATACTTACATTCCACGTGCCGAGACCCAGCACCGGTACCGGGTATCCATTTTTGAACAAAACGCTGGGAATTTTTGGAGGCATTATGGGAGAACGCTTCCTACCGCACGACTGTTTGCAAACCGACTGAGATCAGAGCGCATCTCGGGCAAGCTGCAAATCGTTGGACGCCAATTTTTGGCTTTCGCCCAAATGCTCTTTCTAGCAACGGTGCCAAAAGACAATTTTGTTTCTAATCACGCTTGAAGGGTAGCGATGACGATTGCACGTGACGTTGTTCTAGGCAGGGTTTGTTGGGGTTTTTTTTCAAACTATGTCTTTATTCTGTTGTTACATTTTGTATCTTCTAGGAAAGCTAGTAGCTAATAAATTATTGGAAATATTCATTCATATTATTTCATTATATTGTTGTCCTGAGTTTAAATAATGTTATAAATAGTTTTTTTTTTTATGTTGTTTCCATTCCATGCAACGAAAACGAAAGTTAAGAAGACAATCTTTCATACTTTTAGTAGGAGTTGATTTGAGAAGAAGTTGAAATTTTAAATAATTTGGCTTTTGGTTTTTTACAAAAACCATAAAAAAAAGACATTTTTTTAAATTTAAAATTTCATTTAAAATTTTCCCAACATATGGAATAAAACTCTTTAAATGACTCTATCTATCAGTTGAAATGGTTAAAAGAAACATCTACAACAAATTGTTAAACTATTTAATAAGAGTAAAAATTGAGCCAAAATAATCGAGTAAAGGGTTGAGCTCGATCGTACAAAATGCATCCATTTTGTTTTCTACGCGTCCCTGTTTCAATTTTTTAAAATAAAATTGCTCTTTATTAAAATAATTACGCTGGGCGGGTATCGCTTTCCGATTTCGCCCAAAGCAAGATTTCAGGGATCAGCAGAGAAAACATGCAAACATCAACAGCTGTTTCGCGGAAAGGTTAAGAGTTTCGCCACACTACACCGTGGAGGAGGAGGAGGAGGGAGTCCCACGAGACTCCAGGGATTGATGGAATAATAATAGTACAATTATGCGTGTGATTAAAATAATAAACAAGCCAAACAAGAAAAAAATATGCATCCGCTCGTGAGGCAACTACAGGCGTGAGGATTCAGACAGCATCCTTAAAGTGGGCGGAGCTAAACGGCATATCCTTTGTCGCACGTTGTATGTCAAACATTCGTTCTTCCATCTCGCTCTAAACGAACGTGTGCATGTATGTGTGTGTGTGTTTGTTGTGCGAAATCCCAAAACACTATGTGCGCAACATAAAAACATTGCCAACGGCAACGGTTCGGTTCAAAGCAACCCTCTCTCTTTCTCTCTCTCTCGCTGTCTCGTTCCTTTCCTCCCGTCCCTTCCACCGGGAGTGGCATTCTCTTTCTAGCATTTCCCCGGCAGGGCATACTCCGCTCGCCCGTTTTTTTATGCTGAGCGGTATGAAATTTTGTAAACGGACCCCGAAGACGGAAGCGCGAAAAGGGACAGCCAACCGTCCGTTCCCTTCGAGCAAAACGGGACCGCTTCGTGAGCGCGCGTTGGTTGGTGTGTGTGTGATAGTGTTTTTTTTTTGCAAGACCATCGAATGTAGCGACAAACGGGAGGACGTAGTGTGAGGGATTTTCGTTGGGTCTGCCGGCCAACCCCTGCGTTTATGAATGGAGAGCCTTGCTGGGATCGGGAAGCAGCAGAAGCAGCAAGCGGTGAATGTCGTTTCGAATTCGAGGAGGTGCGGTCTCCCGGGCTCAGTATGCAGTTCTGCCTCGTTCGGTACGGTTCTCCCGGTCGTTCTCGGTGTCGTTTCGGTGCAGGTGAAGGTGAAATAGTGCCTAGGTGACACTGATTAGTGACATGTACGTTGGTGTGGGTGTGCGAGTTTTATCACACCAAAAACAACCCGGTGAAAAAGGTGTAACGAAATAGTAAAAGAAAATAATTTCAATTTCATGCTGGAACAAATGCAAACAAACAGTGATCCAAGCGCCAGTGGAGTGTAATTCTCCAGTTCGATACCCAGTGAAGTGCATTTATCGAGTGTTTAAATCCAAGATAATCTGCTCACAATTCCGTTTCCCCAGTCTAACTAGTCGCATTAGTGTTAAAATAAAATGGATAGCTCGGGATTATCGCCACTGGCCGATCTGGACTCGAGTTCCGGTGGCTCCGATGGCGTCGGTGGCTTCAACCACAACCAGACCATCTACATGGGTCAAGGAGGTGTGTAAATAGACAAAACTATTGTGTGTTAGTGAGTTTCACGTGAATGCTTTGAGAAAAAACGTTCGTTTTTTGATTGTTTGATAGTTTCACAAAATGTTCCTTGTTTGTCATGTTTATAAAAAAGGAGTATACTTTATCTATTTTCACTCATAATATAAATATAGTTCCTTGTTTTTTCGTTTTTTTCCTATCTTCATGTGATGATCACACATAACATTTTACAACAATTTTATGAAATGATTTAATTAATTGATTTAAATTACTTTTTTATCGTGCTTGACCACATCTGGCTATGTTAATCTTTTGATTGGGCTACCATCTACATTTTCATATGTTTATTTAACAATAAAAGAACTATTTTCCGATAGATTAATCTTTTTTTTATTTGGTAGTGATTAATCTTAAATTATAGAGAAAACTTTAATTTTTATTTCAGTTTTATTAAAATTGAACTTTTTTTATGTTATTGTTCTGGTGGACTTTTTTGTTCAATTTCTTTGTTTGTTTGGTTTTAGATTAAAGTTGATCATTTTATATTTCTCGTATGAAATATTTTCAATTTGCATGATATTTGGTTCCTTTACTTCCATGAAACCTCTTATTCACTCTAGTCCTTGGAACAAACAATTTTACCAAACGCTCCCAAGTTATGAAAGTTATAACTAGCGCCCCAATCCGTCAGCACCATTTTTCTACTAATTATGCTTTCTCGATTTCCAACGCACTTACTACCTCCCCCTCGCCGCTCCCCTCTCACACGCCCCCACCCCGATCGTACGACATTGTCTCAGCGCGAGATCGCTCCGTTCTGTTTTTGTTTAATGAGTTCCCACTTTGAAATGCGATGCCTTACCAGCGGAACCGTCCGCCACGTTAGACGATCCGCTCGGTTCGGAGATGTAAATAAACCGCCCGAAGGAAAGCGAAAAAACGGTAGCCAAGCGCTCTCGCGCGCACACACGAGGTAATCTGTCCGGGCGAAACTATAAGACGATTGTATGGAAGCAATAATAAAACACACAAACATGGAGCGTACGCACGTCGTCCAGTGGCGTGGACGCGTGGACCTAACCGTGGGCCGATTTTCGCACCAAAGATGCTGGCGGAGGGTTTGCTCGTGTGTTGTGAAAATCGGCTCGTTATGACAATCGAAACAGCCTAGTCGTGACCAGCGCACGATAAACACTGCAATCGGTTACTTCCGGTGGGGGTGGGGAGCAATATATTGTTCCCTTCACGATATTACCTACAAACACACGAACGATCGATGTGGTTTAGTGTTGCTTGAGAGGATTTATTATGAAGAATTTTATTAGGGTAAACATGTTGTGATTTATGTTCTAACTCCATCACAGTGAGAACGTTAGTTATTGAAGAGTGCTCTCGGTATGCCCGACAAAAGGCCACTTGGATCGAATGACCCGAAATAACAGATCAACTCCTCCTATGGTTAAAGAAAACGTCCCAAACTTCAAATAAAGCACGGCCTACTATGGATCATAGTGTGCGTTGGACTTTTTTAAATCCCATAAGATCCTAAAAAGAGCTCCAAAAACTACACAAAATAATGTTTCCGAACTATTCTCGTCCGTACAGGTTATCGTGAGAGTCAGAACCCCATCAAGACGCTGTTCTTCTCCGAGAAGCTGCAGGAGTTCACCGACAAGGAGCCGTACCAGCAGCAGGACCGAAAGTACCACCAGCACGACACGAGCTACAACCCGATGAAGACGGGCGTCCCTCAAGGGCCGCAGGTGCAGCACACGGGCGAGATCATCTACTATGCGAGTGAGTATTGGGGACGTGTTTCTTTGGGTCCTGTGGAGACTTTAAGGAACTAAAAAAAAGAGACATCATGTTTGGAGATCTTTCGCCGGGATCTTTTGATTTTTTAACGTCTTCTTTCTCCTCTCGCAGATAAACCCATGAGCGAAGGATCGCCCGGCAGTGTGCTGGTGAATGGTGGCGGCAGCACGAACGGAAGCAACCCCGGCACGCTCCTTTCCATTCCGAACAGTTCCTCCGTCGGCGGTCCGGCGGTGGGTGGCGTTGTCCTCCCGAACGGACTTTCTTCGTGCGGTGCGTTGGCACGGGCGGACAATAACAACAGCTCGTACCTGCAATCCCTGCAACCACCGCCACCCCCACCACCACCAGCGATAGTGGGAACGACGACCTCCACCACCACCACACACCCGCTCGCACCCACCAACGCGAATGTCGACCTGGAGCGTAAATGTTTCAGCTTCAGCCCGGACCAGATCCAGTGTATGTGTGAGGCGCTCCAGCAGGAGGGTGACCTGGAGAAGCTGGCCACCTTCCTGTGGAGCCTTTCGCCGAGCGATCTGATCAGCGGAAACGAGAGCCTGCTGAGGGCGCGCGCCCTCGTCGCCTACCACCGCGGTCTCTACCACGAGCTGTACGCCGTGCTCGAGTCGCACTTCTTCTCGCCCCGCTACCACGCCGATCTGCAGGCGCTCTGGTTCAAGGCGCACTACCGCGAGGCGGAGAAGGTGCGGGGCCGGCCGCTCGGTGCCGTGGACAAGTATCGGTTGCGCAAGAAGTACCCGCTGCCGAAGACGATCTGGGACGGGGAGGAGACGGTGTACTGCTTCAAGGAGAAGAGCCGGAACGCGCTCAAGGACTGCTACACCCGCAACCGCTACCCGACGCCGGACGAGAAGAAAACGCTCGCGAAGAAGACGGGCCTCACGCTGACCCAAGTGTCCAACTGGTTCAAGAACCGTCGCCAGCGGGACCGGACGCCGCAGAGCAGCCGACCGTAAGTGTGGACCGGGACACGGTTTCTCCGTGCTTCGTCGAAACATGAGACGCGCTCACACCGGAAATGGGCATTTCGCAATGCTGTTACGTCCATGCCACCAGCGTGATGCCCGTTTTTCGGCCACGGGACTCGCTGGGACGGCTGCTGGAAACACATGTTTTCACTCGCCTAGCTTACAGAATCCAAGGACCCCTTCCCGAAGGGACATGACATCCTGACGATAAATTACGACGTCGAAGGATGCGCTTGGGACGTGATGCTCATTAGCCTACCAAAACGAGAGAAAAAAAGGACCGACGGGCGTGAAGATATCCTTTTTTTTTTTGTCAGTGTCCGTTTGAGATTTTTGTTCTTTGGCTTGCGGCACTTGCCTTTTGGAAACGCATCTCCATGGCAACCGATCTGCCTGGCGCGTATGGGACATTGATGCCTGATTAATTTCATTGCCTTTTTTTGAGCCGTAAAAGAAGCGTCTTGTTTTTTTTTTGGTCGTAAAAAAAAGCATAAACCAGCGATAAAGGACACATGTGTGTTGCTCGCTTCGGGGAAACTTATCTGCCCTTTTGGGCTTCGTCAGGTTTGTTTTTTCTTCTTTCATACGGCTCTGTTTATCAGGCCCTCGAGGCACGGCAAGCGTGGCATCATCTTCTTGGGCCGCGGGCCGCGCATTAGCCGAAATTAAAATGCAAAAGTGCTACCTTTATCCCGAAATGGGCACCCTTTGCGCGGCACCCTGCAAGTGCAGCCTCTAATGTGCTTGTGGTTGGCACAAATTATGGTTCTTCGCAGCTCCGATCGATGAACTTTCAACCGCGCCGAACCGAACTGCGATTTCGATCCGCGAGCGGAACCATTTGAATGCTTTAGGTTGTTTATTTTTTTTTCGGGGGTATAAGCTCCATTCGAAAATCCCGAACGTTCTCATCGCTCATCTCATTTATCTCTCTCTCTCTTTCTTTTTCTCTCATTACAGTGATCTCATGATGTCGGTGCTGCCCGTCACACCGGACCAGATGGACGGTAGCTATCAGCGGCTGTTTAATGTGGCCAATTATGGACCCGCGCACGGTTATCACGCAAATGATATGTACGCGGTGCAGTAGGGTTCGCGTGGCTCCCGGTGGAGTGTTTTGCGTTGTGATAGGATGTAGGATTTTTTTTCGTTTTGGCGTTTTGGCGGTTTGGGTTTAGGGAAACCGTTCCCCATCTCGTCGGTTTTGGGATGGGATCAATGTAAATAGTTGGTGCGTGTTGCGGGAAAGGAGGGTTGTAAATAATTTGTAGCAGACAAACTTAACGCCAGTGAAATGTAAATTTTAGGTAAGAAGAGGAGAAGATACTTTAAGTGTAAAATGTATCCCAAATACGCAAGTGCGCTGGGAAAAGATATGTGGTACGGCTTGGAGGCTATGGGACGCTGGTGAAGAAACAATAAACGTACATGAGTTTAAAATCGTTTGTCTTTACGCTTGCTTGATGTGCTGATGGTTTTTCCGAAGAAACAGCAAGAAGAAATTTCAGCCGCATTATAAACACGAATTGTTTTGCTGAACTCACATAAAAAATCAATCAAGTGTATTTTTGTTTAGCTAAAATATTTTAATTTAGACTATTATTTATTACTCTAAAATCCGCATTTTGTTGATTAAAATCCATTTTAAATACTGCTATAATAAAGTACTATTTTTATTAAGCGTAATAATGGCATTTTACTGGCACAGTGTATTAAATCGTACAAAATATGCCACATGAAAGTATATAAAACTCACTTCGATCTCTCACTGCTCACTTCTCACTACGGCATACGGGCTTTTCATCACACCATTTCTAGCTGTTCGAATCAGACGGAAAAGCTCATTAATCTCTAACGCATTTCCCCTAGAACATTTTGACGAAGAGTTGCGTCAAAATCTCATACAATTGTATTAATTGTATTATGTACAATTAATTGTATAATTATTACATTTCAAATTTACCGGACTTATTTTTCGTTCAATGATTCCAGTATTCTAGAAAATCAAAATGCCACAGTTGATCGGAAGCTTTTGGATGCATTTGTTTCAAACTTTCGAGCTGTCGGCGAAACATTTCATACAGAATGGTAATATTTCACAGCGCGAAACATAAGATTGTGTGGGAATGGGGAATGGAAGATTTATTTTTGTAAAAAACTAATATTTTTTGATTTTCTGAAGTTTAAGTTTTCGAAACAGTTGTCATAATTGTTTATAATGTTGAAATATTTAAAATTGAAATTTATTTTATATTGAAAATGATTCCAAATCACGTTATGGACAAAATTTTTCGCAAAAAAAGATAAAAAAACAGTGCTTGAGTTGCCCATTTTGCTGTGTCTTTCAACAGTAATGATGTGCTAGTTCAATTAAGGGAGAACCGAGTCAAGCTTTTCCATAAAATAACTAGAATAAAACGGATCGGATTCGAGCGGGTATGCCCGTGGAAAGCCTCCTCTGTGTCGAAGCGAAAAAATAATAATAAAACCGTACGAATAATCATCCCTGTTGCTTCACCGGGGGGCGTGCGGCGTTAACGCCTCGCTCTTCCGCCGAGAGGGTTGGACCAAATTCAATGGACTCGGGTCCGGAAGTGAAAAAGAAAAACGTATGTCCGAGTGGCGGTACCCGCGCGTCCGCACCCCGTGCCAGAAACGCCATTGGCTTTACGACCCTTTTTTACGGTCACCAATAAGGCGAAGAAAGGGGCTGGAAGGTTCCGGGAGCGTAACCAAAATTCAAACCACCGAAACCGAAGCGAACGTTTTATTGCCTATCGGGCGCCCCGTCGTGTGGAGGCGAACTTGATTTGGGAGGGATTTTGCAGAAGTTTTCCAGCTCAGTTCCCGGAAGGAACCCGGATAAGGGGAGAGGGGAAAAGGATGCACTAAAGACCGCTTTCGAACGCCCGGAATGTTGGAGACGACACACGGAAGCATACGGTCGTCAAATAGAGCTACTGGAAGCGAAGAAATGTCACCTTTCACCGAAGTCTACCCGGGACGATAATTTGCCCTTTCTTCATACGCGTTAAAGAAACAAAAGGCAAAGAAATTGATCAACAATAGGGTCGGTAATGTTTACCATGGGGAAGGTTGGGATTTCTGGGACTAAATTTACGAACTGAAGACATAAACCGTTTATCGCCAGTTTTATGATTCCTAGGCGTTTCCGCAATGGTTTCACTGCATCGCGGTACGGCTCTTGGCCGTTTGCTCCTTCCTTTTACTCCCGATGTTAGCTTCGATAATGAACATCTTTGATGTGCATCCAACTGACCAAGGTACTGATGACGATGACGATGACTATGGTGCCGATGATTGTGACGATAATGGTGATGGAAATGAAAACCGAAGAACCGCTTAATCTAGAATTCTCGCAGAAACACGTTAAGGTAGAGTAAAGGTGTCGGAAAGGGTGTTAAAGTGTAGAGCCTCTCGGGTAAGTGCATTCCGCGCAAAATCCTTTTTCCCCGTGCAATTTGCATAATGTTACGTAAAGCACGGGAAGATAAGTGGCAATTAATGGAGCGGAAAAGATGCACAAGAAAGGAGATAATTGAAAGGTGCAAAAAAAACCGTAAATTAGGTGGATTTATTTCAGGATCGCATTAATCATTTGCTCGACTTTTGCTCAGCTTGATTTTGCAAAAAACGACACGGAACGATGGAGAAATAATTTTCGATGGCAATTTACATGGGCGTTCAAGGATTTGATTAAAAGAGTAACTGAAAGAATTTTAAAACATGTTGCTTTAAAGATTTACCGTCTTAACAAAAAAATAAAAATAAATTAAATTAAAGATCAAATGAAAACTGAAATGATTTGAACAATTTAATGATATTCAATAATTTTATAATGTATTAATTAAATTTATTTTGAATATCTTCGTTGATATTTTGGCTCATAGAATATTGAAAAATGTTATTAAAAAGCAATTTCTGAAACCATAGGTGGAATAAAAACTATTAATCTACTTTATGGAATACTGTTCTCAAATAAGACAAAAATAAAAATAATGGAATGACTTCAGCCATCGAAGTAGAATACCTTTTCTATCAAATTCAAAGAAAATCTTTTCTAGCAAAATCACAACAGAGCTTCGTTTTCTGTCTTTATTCCTTTCCTCACAACGCCAAACACTCCAAGGCAGCTTTGTTCTATGCGCTTTCCATTGTCAACTCGCTCTTTCTAAATCTTTCCATTGTTTTACTAAAGCTTAAGAATACAAGAAAACCCTACCTTCGCTTCCGGTTCGATGGACTTAATCGTTTCGCGCCAGGGGAGAGCACCCTTTGGTAAGTCACGCGGAACGGTGTTTACGAGGTAGTTTTAATTAAAATTATGATTCTTTGTACACCGTCGCGCGGGGTTTTCGGGTTTCCTGGTTTTCTTCGCCAAAGGCGTGCCTGTAATTAAGAACCAGTGCTTTCGCTATTTGCTGAAGTGCTAGGCCGATTTTATGTGGTGGCTGCATCGCACAAATATTAGGCTTAACAGAGTTTGAGGTCGAATGGGGGTTTTTTTCTTTTCTTGTTTGTCCAGCGGATGATGCGGTTCGCCTGATCCGTATCCATTGGAGCACGTGAAAAATCACACTTTTTCGGGTGTATTTATCTTCCACCGAGGGAAATATTTTTTGTCGGTTCCTTCCCATTTAACCTCGTTTGAGTGCACTTTGCATTGCATCAACGGAAAGAGTAAGGGAAAACAAACCCGAAAGAACGACTGGATCGCAAATCTTCGCTGTAGATGAGCATGATAAATCCTTCATCGTCTGCTGGATCGAACGCAAAAGGACAAATAATCGTCACCTCTTCCACGCGAAGTCCGATTTCGCTTCCGACATTGATCATCGGTTTATTGGCGGACAGAATTCCATTAAATCAGTGCCCCGCAAGATCGGGAGCCGATTACGTGAAATCGATACAAATCCTGCAGGCGCTAGAAAACTTATGGCCGCGTTTTTTTTCTTTTATTATTTCCCCATGCATTAAAAGCTACCACGATGCTTTCGATTCATCGGAAAATTCTCGCGCGAGCCGGTCGCTTAAAGGTGGCGATAAAATTTATGTGCTTGAAGTTGTGTTTTCTTTTCCCCTTGCTGTCGTCGTTATTTCCCATTGCCGAATCCGATGGAAAGTACATTTTTAAGCTCGTAAAAATAATTGCCAGTAAACGGTGGGCCCGTGATTTACCTTTCCACCTGTAATTATCGGGATTTGTTGAACATTTACTGCCGATTCGATCGTGCACTCGGTGATGCAACAGCGGAATGGTAATTATCGTAAGATTGATAAGCGATACGCGCCGGAAATCAGACCATCAAAAGTGACACAAAAGTCAAGCGTGGGTTTGCATTATGAGCGTCGGAATAAAGGTGTATAATAAAAATGTTTACATCTGCTTTTGTGCTGGGTGCAGTTCGAGTATTAAATCACGTTTTAGTGTGCACTTCGAACGATAAGAGACTTCTGTTTCGATAAAGAAGAAATGGTATCGTAACTTTTGATTTCATCTTTTAAGTATTGCTTTAGGATACAGGTTTTATTACAGACTTCACCTTTGGAGGTACACTTCCATCAGGGCGTTTTTATGTTCGACTTCATCTAATATTCTGCAATGTTTGTTGACAAAATGTTGATGTAAAGATGAACACAAATAAAATATGTACAATTTTAAAATACTTGTATGTTTCAAGTAGTTCAAGAATGCTTTAAAGTCGTCATATAGAAAATGAATATTTACAATATTATTTTCATTTTTTTCCTTCTGATTAATATAGTTTAATTAATATAGTAGTTTGAGTAATAGTAGTAGTAGTAGTAGTAGTAGTAGTAGTAGTAATTAATATAGTTTGATTAATATAGTTCTGATTAAAATTTGTTTAAGAAATAATAACATTTGATTTAAAATGAAGTTGACTTTTGTCCTATCAAAGACATGTTGTGCAAAAGCTGTCAAATTTGAGACTTGAGAGATTCTTCTGTATTTAAGCCTACTATTTCATGAAAACATACATAAGAGATAGAAATCGAATCGAAAAATGATTCTGAAAAAGACTTCTTCGTAAAGGGTTTGGCAAATTTGTTTAGAATTTTACGAAATCGTTCGCTCTATAGAAAAATATTTCACATTAGAACCACAATTAACGACGAAAATAGCAACTGTATGTTTTGTCACAACCGAGAAACCATCATTTCCGGTACGTTCGTTTCGTTAAATCGGCACACATTCGCCTATCAATGCAGCTCGTACGTTCCTTTATTGCGAAAAACTTGTCCCACATTCGTGGATTCACCCGAATGGAGTCGCGGCACTGCCACACTTCCGGTGGCAACGATTGGCCTGTCGTTGTTTTCCGTCGTCAGGGTTTGATCCTGCGCTGGCAATTTCCCAGCACGATCGCAGCCACCATGTTGTCAATTTCGTTCAACCGCAGCGCAGCGAGGAATCGACGAATGAAGTCTTCACGGAAGAAAGGCTCGCGCGTTTGGGTGTTCGTTACGGATGCCCTTGCGCTACGTTTGCGGTCGGGTGCGGGTGCATTATTATTTGTCAATTTTCTTCCGGCTGCATGCGCCCCGGGTGTGTTCGTGTATTGGGTGCAATTTCGAAAGGAAGAAAAAAACTGCAAGCTGCATCAACGAATGTGCTGAAAGAAGCAGCGAGCGCGTTCGTTCGCGAAAATAAACTTTCGGGACGGTATTGGAGGGGTTAGTTTAGCTGGAGTGGGCCAAAGTTCGGTGCAGATGGAATTGAATTCTCAACCAGCAGCCCCAGCAGCAGCAGCAGCGTGGGAATGTGAAGAAATAACCAAGCAAACTATAAATCAGGACTACGTATCGTATGTAGATTGGGCTTGCTGTTGCTCCATGCACATGCGGTTGATTGGCGGAAGTGCAGAACCGTGTAGATGGCTCAGCGTATGGAGCGAAGGCTACGCTAACGAATTGGGGATCATGCAGATAAGGCTTTTTTATTGATGGATCCCACTCACCGGTGGACCTACTAATACTTCTTATTCAAGACTCAGGTACTGCCTGATGAAAACAGTTTTAAATTCCTTTTTACATTCATTCCTTTTTCTCTGCAAGTTTGTTTGCCAGTTTTTTTTTGTTAAATTCACAAAATTAATAAGGCAAATCTCAGAAAAGGAACACTGCATGTATCAAACCAATAGAAATACTCTTTAACGTGCCATTAACAAAACAAACCGTGGCAACTAAATGCACTGCCGCAAACAAAATTACCTTCGTTTAGTTCTCCATTAACGTTGCACGATTCTTCTCCGCTTCTTCCCCACCCTGGCTCGCTGTTATGGAGTGTTGCCGCTGGTTCGTGTAATTGCCACTACTATTTTAACTTCGACGGCACTTATCGGTGTATAATTTTTATCCAAACTTAGAGCGGAAATCTTGCGAACCAACAAAGACGAATACCCATTGCGGCGGGACAGCAGCGACAGGCATCGTATTTCATTGCATCCGGACGAACCTTTTACGGTTTGCGTAGCGGAGGCAAAGGTGAAGATAAAGTTCGAATCGAATAAAGTCGAGCGTCCGTAGCATCGAAGCGATGCCAGGAGTGAAAGAAGCGACACAGCGTAATGAGAGCTTACCCCAAGTCCGATCGTTTGCCGAGTCGTTTCTTCCTTTTGTGTTTCGGTATGCTTCAACACAAGGAAAACTAAAAAAAAAACAAAACAACGACCGATGGGATGCCGGGGTCACCGAAACAAGCTTCCATTATCGGAACGCTGTTTATCGAATGATCATCCTGCAAGCAATGCACTTCCCGGAAGTGCTGCTGACCCTCCACCCGACATTTCTTTCGTTGCGTCACACGCTTGGGATAGATTGTTTCGTTCTCGGTGTCCGTCGATAGCTCAATTGGATTAGAGCGGACGGTGGACGGCGCCGAAGTGGTTGCGGAATTTTCATCCCTCGTGAAGGATCTTATCGTTTCACATCCGGGCCCGGAGAGTTGTGCCCGAATTGTGTCGTATTATGCTACAAAATTCACAACGTCTTTTATACGAGCTGCTTGTGTCATCGAATCCTCTTCAATGTTGCCACGAATCTCGTTCGGGTTTGGGGAGCGTAAAGGCAGAGCGGAGCAGAAACAAAGAGACATTAAACGTTCAACTCATGGTGTGGATAGTTTTTTTTGAGTTCCCACGTCCATGCCACCCTTTTTCAAGGACAGAATTGACATGTCATCGTTGTCACTTCCGGCATTACTTTTCATTGCTTCACCCGATTTGGCAGCAAGCAGCGAGACCGTGGGCTATAATTTCCACCCCTCTCCCCCATACTCGCCCCCATCGCGTTTAAGACACTTTCAATTGATTGAGTCATAAATCTTTCCGCGTGCCGCTTTCTTTTCCGGTGGTGGTGGTGGTGGTGGTGGGAGAAAAACCAGCACGTAAAACATCGGCACGTTTCCCGGCCGCGTTCGTGGTCGTGGATCCTGTTTTTGAAGTGGCTCGAAGTGCCTATCGACGTCGTTGAATCGCTAGTGGATAAGATGCTGACGGGCCACCGGCCAAGGCCGCTCGTCTAGGGTGGTGATGAAATTAATTCCCCACCGCCCATTCATTCTTTCAACGGTGCGTCAACTGGTTCTTTTGGGAAACGGAACTCGTCGTTTGATTCGGGGAGGTTTTTGAAGGGCCTCAAAACAATCGACTTAACATTTGAAGATCAGCGAGCAAGCGTTTTTCTAACATCGACCCTTGGTAAAGCTGCTCAGAGGCGAAATTAATCGTTCCTACAAGGGGAGAAACTTCCCACGAAATGGAGATGGCAAAACAGGGAAGATGACAAATTTTCTTTAGAAATAAAAAAAGCATACCACGGACGTAATTTAATTGATTGGTCTGTACAGCCCAACCGGGTTGGGGGTGGGAAGCTGGAAATAATAAATTATCTGCTTTTGAACACGATTTTCGTCTCCCGAAATGGTAATTCTGGCGATAACGGTGGCGATGGTGAACGATGTTAACGAATGGCGTTTTGTGTGATTGAGAGGATAATTTTTGTTTCTTTTTAATACTTTTTCATTGCTTTAATCCGATAATGAAAGTGTGATCGTTTTTATTAGGAATAATAACGACTCCCTCCCGGCAGATGGATGATGATTTTATTTATTTGAACCCTGAATTGATTGGGGAGAAGATTCTTATTCGTTTTTATTCTGCGGTTCTCTGAATTTTAATCTATTTTATTTACCTTATTTATCACTGGAATTAAAAGGAATGAAAGCATTTTCGAATCAATTTTTTACTCTTTCCTTTCTTATTATATAAATTTAATTTTCTTATTCTTTATTGGTATCTAATTGGTTGGCGTTCTCCAAAATATATCTTAAACTTGATAAAACTTTAATTATTGAAAAAGTATAAAATAAATTGTTGAGCAATAATAACCATCCTGAGTGCTTTAATATAGTACAGACCGTTGGCACGTCGTCCACCTTTCCACCACGTACTGCACACGCGTTTCCCACGAGATACGGTGCCAACGGCGTAATAATAAATCACTTGCACGCTGAGGCTTGCACTGGCACGGCCGGAACCAACCAAACTGACGGTGGAACGTGTCTTGCATGCCACGCGGAACGGACGATACTTCCGTCTCCATATCCTTCACTTCCGCGGCGAAAGTTTCGTTTCCCGTGAAACAGTACAGCAATATTGGGAGTATATTGGGTGCCGACTTCGACACGAGATTCCAACACGTCACGTAGACGTCAGCATAACAAATCAAAGGCCCCGTCACTGTCTCGCGGCACCACAAATCGTTTCATATCGCGACGCCCAAAACGACGGGTGGTGTTTCCGTGCTTTGATTTGTGTATTTATGCCAATGATGGTGGGTTCGTTCGTTCGAGAAAGAGCATTCTGGAGATGCTGGAAGTGCAAAAACCGAAATTTAATGGAAAATACATAAAGTTGTTACAGAAAAAATCCAGCCTTTTCGCGACAACTTTTGCTCATCGAAAGCAGAAACAAAGTTTTCTCGAGCAAACTATGCGGAAGCGAGATCGAGGCACGTTGGGACAGAAAATTTCAATCCTTAAATTGTTATCGGCACAACTAAGCGAGCTGCTTCAAACGTTTCCGCGAAGAGCCCTCTCAGGAACATTTCCATGAAATTTTTTAATTTTTTTGCAATCTGGATGGAACCGAAAGCCGAAAAGTCTGGAGAAAGAACAAAACTCCCGGCATTCCTTTACGGTGAAAAGTCGTGGCAAGGGATGTTGAAATGGTCAGCTGTCTGAATATTTTTATTTGTATAGCTGGCGTTTTTTTTTCAGCTCAAGCAAAAATGTTATCTTTCGAAAAGTTTACGCTGCTTTCGAGTGGAGTTTGTTTTGTTGCTGCTATCGAATGTATTGATTTTGATTTACTCATGCATTTTACGAACTGATCCGTGCAAGGGGATTGAAATGGTTTCATTTTAAAATCGCCACATTTTCTTTGTGCTTTGTGCGAGAAATAAATAAATAAATAATTATGCCACGAAACACCAGGCGCCTCCATTGGAAAACCTTCACGTCGGGTCCGATTTTTGCCATTCCGGTACCAGCGCTTTGAGAGCGGTGACAATTTAAGCTTAATGCTGCCAATTGTAAGCCGACACGAGACACGTTCACAGAGTGACGGATTAATTTTCGATGCGATAAGTGAGGGTCGATAAAATGTAGTGCCGTGGAAAGTAGCGCGGTACGAAAAAAGGTGTTTAAAATTAATTGAATTTTGTTACACCAACGCGAGCTGTAGGGGAGTCTCGTAAAACAAGGGTAATATATTTGACAAGGCTTTTAAACGGAAAGGCACGTGTTTAATAGGATTTATGGAATGCTGAAGCAAAGGATTCAATGTAAAATACCTTTTTAAAAATTTATTGTTCAATTTTTTGTTTTGTTTATTGATTTGCAGATGGGAAATGATGGAAGTAATAAATTTGAAATTTATTTTAAAATAAGTTTTATATGGTAATTTGCATTGATAAATAAAATATTAAGAAAACAATCATGAAAGATCGTATTGTTTCATTTGCGACAACTTACCCCAATATATACTTTGTTTGCCTCGTTAAATTTTCCTTTTATGTAATATAAATTCATTTCAAAACTAAATCTGTTTCAACTTCACAATATTTTGTTTTTAAAAATATTTGTGACAAATAGAAAACCATTGCGAGTCAAATCGACCAAACAGAAAGATGTAAAAAAGTCTAGAGATTTTGGCAAGCAACATAAATAAAAAAAACAACCCATTTGATTTAGAGTGTTACTGGAACAGCAATAAAGATATGACATCTCAGGCAACACAAATCATTGCCCACCACACGACCAAAACATCGTGTGCTATTAAATAATGCGTCCGTGCACTCGCAACAACTTGTTGTACTACCGATAGCACTAGTAGTAGTAATAGAACCAACCAAAAAAGAGGAAAAAAACGAATGATTTGTGTGGAGGGGTTTTTGAAAAATTAGTTTTGCAGCTTTTTTATTTTTATGACTACCAAAAACTGCACGCCGCGGTCTATTAATTCAGGAGGGCGGATGATATAAACTCTAAAGTCGCAAGTTCTAATCGATTGCACGTGTGTGATACGACATGCAGCAGAAAAGCACCAAAAGACACTGGGATAACGAACGAGGGAAAAGGAAACCTCTATCGGGCGGCTGTTTGGTGTAGCGATTGCAATATTTTTCATTTTATGCTTTATTGCAGTTGATTGCAGAACCGATTGTCGCAGCCGATGCCCTCATACCCACCTCTCCCCACCCTCTGCCCCCCACTGCATAATATCGCACCCACAATGGACAGTATCTACCATATTTTATGGTTGACATCGAAATGATCCAGGTGGGGAAGCGGACGGGAGGGACGGGCTCCCATTTGTTGCGGGAACCAAATTGGGACCAAAACATGGCCACTTACTGTCAGCAAGCCACGTCTGCAGTGTGGCAACCACGTCAGCAGTAAGAACGTAGCCGGTGCTAGTAACCGAATGTGGATCGGGAGCCACCGAGCTTCAGCTTCTGGACGTGTACGTGAGTGATATCGGTCTGGTTGGGACCGAGAGCGTGGGAGTCTGAGGGGACAGAGGGGAGGGGTGTTAGGATTTATTTTTACTGTTGACTCACATGCCCGCTCGGTTTGGCATTGTGAGTCGCGTACGTGAACATTATGCGCGAAACCACAGCAGAGGCAGTTGTTTTTTTTTCTCTCTCTTTCGTTTGTCCCTTTGGCAAGCACAAATGCAAGTGAAGTTTTGCCGCGGGGAAACATTTTCGTGACGGAGTGGATGGTGCGGGGAGGAAATTTATAGTTCTTCTCCCGACGACCGGCAACCTTCTCCGGACGTCCATGTCGGTTTCGCGCTTTGGAACGCGTTTTCCCAGCAGCAAGTTTTTGGTCTCGGTGTTATTATTATGAATGCAACACGCCGATCGCCGGGGAAAGGGGTGGAAAGACACGTTTTTCTGGGGTTTTGTTTTCTCGCCCACCATGTTGCATGCCGCCGGTTTTTCCTTTTACATTCTCCAGCAGGTGTGGGACGTAGTTTGTAGATAAAAAAATAAAACAAAACAAATGAAAAGCTCACACCGGACGGAGTCGTCGACTGATGACGAATGCCATTAATTTTTGGCTAGCAGCTCGTAAAATTTGAACAGTTCATGCACTGGGCGGTGATGCAGCACTAGCAGCATCATCATCATCATCATCATCACCATCACCATCATCGCCGACGTCATGAATATACACATTAAATCGTAACGGTTGCAACAAAATCGTGTATCGTATGTTTGCTCGTTACTTGCGCCGGATGAAAAGAACACACCGGAGGGCGCTTCTCGGCACGTCCCACCGAAATGGCCACTGCCGTCGGGTTGGGCGGGATTTTCATTAGTTCAACCGAGCAAAACTTTCCCGCTGGAAACTGCACACACGGGAAATACCGGGTTATTGGTGTTTCGTTTGCGTGTTGCTTGCCGGTGGATGAAGGTTGTCGCGATTTTTTTTTTGGTTTTGTATGGGTTTGTGGTTGTTATGTGTTTTATTATATTTTTAATGTGAATGCTTTCAAAAGTGGTTTTAATGTCGGTTCAAACTTTTCTCCTTCTTGGCTCATAATCTTTTCTACTCGAAACTGCACGGTTTGCGTGTTATGGCTGTGGTACATAATTAGGTGTGTTTTTCTGGGATTGTTATGGTATTTTTCCGTTTGGGGAAGCTGTAGCACATTCCTCGTCTATGGAATAGGTTTGTGTACAGGATAAGTTTACGTCATTACATTTATGCCAATTCTTTTATTTCAAATCGAGTTTGCTATCCACTTCTCTCATTTTTTAAGTTAATAGCACGGAAATTATTTTCTTCCAATTTTCTTGATTAGTACTATATTTTGCAGTTTCAATGTAGACATTTTATTGCATACTTTTCGGCGTGACTCTATCCAAGACACAAACCTTCATATAGGCAGAAGGAGTTCACGGGTATAGATTTAAATTTACTTTCAACCAATAAGCTTTTTTAAGGAATATGTTACAAAATCGATCATTTTGTTCAACTAAGCTCAAGTTCCGAGCCGAGTTTTGTTTTTGAGGATTATTATAAAAAATCATATATATTGCTACGGAATCAATAAACAAGAAAGTGTGCAGGTAATCGATCTCCTAAATAGATCTCAAGTGCAATTTGCGTCACTATCACCAAGAAATCATGCATGATACATTTTTGATTTTGTTTACGCCAGATAAGATTGGAAGAAATCACCCACCAGCACGCTTTTTTCCCTCCCCAATAAAGCATCGTTTCCCGTTTTAAAGGGCAATTAACAAGTCGTTCTCGGCCGGGGGAATCAGCTCGAGCGCGTGAGCTGCTGCAAACCGTAAACGACCGAAAAATTCCCGACAGATTGCGAACCAGTGGCCGAAATCAGCCGCACGCAAGGTAGCTGTTCGGTACTTTCGGCATCGAATATTTGACGCTTGCGGTTATGTCCCTATTTCCGTCCCATTTCCTGCACTTTGATCGTCCAACGGCGTCGTCCTATCGCTTTAGGGTGGGTTCGGGTCGATGGTGATGTGTAATGTGTACGGGGCACGGAACATTCAAACACGCTCGACACCCGATGGATGGCCCGGGCGATCGGTTTTTACGAGACATGACGCCATCTTCAAAGTGAAGACGCGTATCAAAACAAACGGACCGCAAAAGAAACAAAAAAGAAAACGAATGAAACGATGACACGGACGGCAATTTCGGTGGCGAAGTGATGTCACCGTCAACGGCAAAACGATGAGCTTCCTTCCTGGCTGAATGGGCCATTTTGGTGCCGCTCGGAAAACACCGCCAAGCGTAGTCAGCATCCTGCAGCGAGAAGGAAAAGGACCCCCGTAACGGAATACATTTTTAAGGCCGAACATCTACTTGCGGTGGACCATTAGCGAGCCGGCCGTGGGCGTTTTTCTGTACACAAAAGTCTCATTTTAATGGGATCCGTTTTGTTCGGTGGATTTTGCTTTTTTGTTTTTTTTTTCATTCTGTCAGCACCCAGGCCAGGCGTTGTTTGAAGGATTATGTTGAAGAGGCGGAAAAGCTTTTGCCTTTTCGGACGGAAAAGCGTGTGCCGATGCGGGTACGGTGCGGGTGATCGGGAGTGCTGCTGATGCTTCAACCAAGAGCACTTGCTGGGAAGCAATCTTTTTCCGGGCGTGTTTTCTTTCGAAACATTCACGTTTGCTAGGAGTTTCTAATTTGTAACTCGATTGTTCGATTGAAATTGTACAATGTATTTCTAAAGTAATTTATAGAATGGAATGAAGTGGCAAGGGGTAAGAAGACATTGCAAAATAGTAAAAAAAGACCTAAATTGGTCGAAATATATGTACACTTAAATGAGAATACTAAGCAAAGTTGAAATATAAACTTGATAACGACACAAAACCAAGGTGACAAAAAATAAGACTTTTTTGCGATACTTTGGTTGTTTCAGGTTTTCTCTTTTTATACTGATTTTTGTTTCCTTTTCAAACACTTCTTATCTACTCTTAAAGTTTTATAAATATAAATATAAGCGTTAAGACTCTCTTTAAATATAGTGATAAAGCTTGAAAAAATAAGTAAAAAATGAAACAAAAATATACAATGTCACACAAAAACTAAATTTCTCGATAATTTCTTGATTTTTCGTTTCGCTAAAGACTGCGGTTTTGCTCCACAGAGAACGGTCCCTAACCCTGCCTGGTCCTGGACCACAATTTAGCATCGCTCTCCGTTCGACATCCACTGGCCATAAATGTTATCGTAAATAGACTCATTAAAATGTTGGCACTATCCCGCACCGGCACCGATCGATCCGGCACGAAGGACGGCATGTGCAGACGCTCCGATTTGGCTCCGATTTCTGTCGGCGCCCGCAAAACGGTGGTGGTTTCAGATATCTCGAGCTCTTCTCGACGCGGTCGAACGTTCTTTGGGTTCCAATAAAACCCGAAACCCTGGCACGCAAGAACGCAGCGCGAACGTTTGAGAAAGAGAACACAGTTACAAAAAGCGCACTGAAATGGCGGTTTGTGAAGGTTGTTTTTTTTTTGTTGCCCTTTTGCGAAAAAGGCCGGTGGCCAAAGCCAAACCCATCGTGGTTCGATCTCGAGCGACGGTTTTCGGGCGTTAAGTGGTATTTTGTTTTTATTGCGAGTGCGATTCCGTGCGATCCGGCGATCACAATGCGAACGCCGGTCAGCGGTCAGAGGGGACTGCTCAGAAAGTCGGTCGGAGAAGATGAACCACTTCATCGCACCGCATTTTGCGAGCAGGAGCGCATCGAGCGCAGCTTTTTTTTTTTGGTACTCTTTTATGCTTCCGGTTTGATCGTTGCGCTCGGTCGCTCCAAACCACTTGACCGGAAGTGTGGCTTTTTCTTGCCCCGGTCCAACAGGTCAGGCAGGAGACGGAAGTTGCAAGAGGAAGCCAAAAAATCGGTCAGTCCGAGGGCCCGAAGGAAGGGAAAAGCGAAGGAAATGCCTCCCCCTTGTTGGCTTTGGTTCGGACACATGTAGTACCGGGGACCAACTTGCTCGGTTTCGATAGCTCATCCATGCGAATGGAGCGATCAATTCGGTTGCACTAACATGACATGTACGATGAATGGAGTCAATAGGGTGGCATGAAATAGAACATGGTTCGATCTCTCGGTTTTTTTTTGTGTGTGTGTTACGATAAACTTTTCCCCGCTCCTTTCTTTTTGCGGTGGGCTTTCACTCGGAATCGAAATTATCGGTTTGATGACCGCAATCGTTGCTTTTCAGCGGGTAATCGATAGTGGTTAGTGCTTTTTTCGGGCTGGTGAGAGTAATAGAGCCGGATATATGCTAACAAAGAAGGCTCCGTGGAGCATACATGTCTTACATGTATTAAAATATATAGATATATTTGTTTTTATAAAAGTTTTGATAAACTATTTTGGAGAAAACAATTATTTTTTTATTATATAATTAATTGACAGTATGTTTCATCCAGTTTTCAAACAAATTTTGTTCTATGTTTAAAATATCGGATTGGATACTTAAACTTGGCGGAAATGATTTAATATATTAAAAATCAACTCTGTCCCTGATGCAATCATTTAATTACGGGAAAATCTAGACTTCTCGAGTTTTTATTACGCACAATATGAAACGAGGATAATCTTTTTGTTGCATCCTTCTAAGAAAACTACAACCTAACAAAACATCCAATAACATAACTTATAAAATCTCTTTCCAAATGGTTGGCACAGATTGCGTAAAAAGCGAGTCGACTCCGAAGACAATCATATCCGCGAAATAAAGCACCACATTTGTGGTTCCGATGTAATTTACTACCGTAGTGTAAGCTTCCTTCACCCTAGCGATTCACACCAGACGAAGGTTCCGACCACTGGAACCCATTAAACAAACCTCCAAGGATGCCCAAGAAAGGGAGAAGCCGTTGGCAGGAATCAAACTGGCAGCGCGACGGCGAGATGAAGCATCGCAAAAACATAAACTGTCATCTCAACGTTGATATCCCGCCAGGCCCGGTCGAGTCAACGTTGTCGTCGTCGTCATCGTCGTCGGCGTCATTGTCAACTGACGTTTTTCACATGCTTATGGCAGAGCAGCTCGCCCAATGCACGATGCATCATTTCGCTCAGCTTCAGCGGTGTGTCGGCGTCCATACGACCGTTCTCGGTGGCTGGATCGGGCAAAACGGTTGGCAACAAAATACAACCTGCCAGTAGCCACTTGCGATAGCGCGCGGGTTGAGTGATGCCTTTGCCTGTTCGCTCCAAACGGCGTGTGGGATTTGCAGCAGAGCCTACTTCTGCGTGCACAAAAACGGATAAAGCTAATCAAAAACAGACCTTGGGCGAAGCCAGCGTCGGTTTTGTTGGATCTGGTAATGTTTGCTGCATGGAGAGTGAATTTCCGAAAGTTGGTTGGCGGTATTTGAGAAGGAGGTATTTTGTTCTTAAAGAAGCAAACCCAATTGGATATCTTTTGTGCTCGATTGTGTTTTCGAATACTTTCAAAAGCTTTATAAACATGCAGAAAACGAAAAGAAATAAAGCATTGTTTAGCCCTACCAACCGGATCCGCGTTTGGACTAGTTAAGTGTGACTTAGAATATCTATTTTAAAATAAAAAAAACCCTTAATGTTTGGTCTTTCGGACCGGATTCCCATAATATTTGGTCCTTCGAACCGGATCAATGATCAAAGTATTTAAAAGGCTTCAAAAAAGAATGCG
The DNA here is from genome assembly GCA_000473445.2 of Anopheles farauti. Classification (NCBI taxonomy): domain Eukaryota; kingdom Metazoa; phylum Arthropoda; class Insecta; order Diptera; family Culicidae; genus Anopheles; species Anopheles farauti. The sequence continues at coordinate 7,088,337 of KI915045.1, forward strand.
CATTTATGAACCTTCATACAATAAGATGTTAAAAATATACATTTTTAGTCTAAGTTAAAACAGTTGACGAGCATCGAAAATCAAAAAGCGTAATTTGGTCCTTCGAGTCGGATCGACACTGAATTTAGTAGGTTAAAATGTGTTCCAAACATGTACATTTGTACAAACATCTGCATGGGAACTATCGCAACACTTTGCCAGACCGAGGGAAGCTATTTCCCAGCAAACAAGGTGTAAATTACAAACGCAATCCAACACCTCACGCCCAGCGCTTCCCGGTGCAGCGAATACCGCTCGGGTCGCGTAATTAAAGGATTACAAAGTTCGGCGACACTTAGCTCCGTTCGGTGCGCGTTGAAGTTGTTGTCTCTGCCTATTGATGGTGTGTTATCTCTCCGTTTGTTGACTGTGCAAGGTGAGGGTGACGACGATGATGGAAAAGAACGCCCAGCACAGCAAGAAGCAACCCGGTGCAACCCGCGAGAGCCCAAACGGTTTCGTGGAGAGCTTTTGAAGTGTGGCGAACGTGTCGAGATAATGAGCGCGTACGGCAAATCCTTCATCTTTCATTCAAATTCTCAAGTGCGAATAAACAGAGTGTGCTAAGTATTCCCAGACAAGGATGGTGCCAGCCAACGTTGCCACGTGAGCAGCTCCTTAACCGCTTAACTCCACTGCCAACCCGTGTGTAACACGATTCCTTCGGGTTGCGCACTTGCACGTTCACGAAACAGGGCTACGAAAACGGCTTGTTGAGGACGAGGACGTGAGGTGCGACAAGCGATATGAAGGAGCCCGAAGAAACCCGGCCGGTACCCAAGCTCCCATGCACAACGCTCATAAATATCTTTTAATTAAAATGTAAAATAACATCGCTCGCTTTGCGACGGACGCCGTGGAGGGATCGGTGGAGGGTAAGTCACGCTTTGTGTCCTTTTGTCTCCTACCTTTTGGCCTTTCTGTCCATTTTAGCGCCGATGTGTGTGTGTGTGTGTGTTTGTGTGCGCTTGTCTTCTTATTTACGTTACGGTCGACTTGCTGATATCCGTATCCTAGCGTATCGTAAATTCGTAATGGTCCTCCGGGAGCTGTGCCTCTTGGCACCCTGGCCTGACGCTCGTTCACGGCATAGTGATTCCCACAGGGTAGGATAAAAGATTGTAGCGCTTCCAACCTCTCGAAGAAAGTCGTTAAGATGGACCGGGCACGATTGGGGCGGTGTGGTTGGTAGTATCTTTATCCGAAAGGGATTTTTAGCATCATCTCGCCGATATTCCACCAAATACAATCGTCATTTATCAATTTGTGTAATTGATTGTTACTTTTGAACAAAGAATGTTGAACCATTTAAAGCTGGTTTGTGGTAGTGTTTAACGATAATCACGAACATCTTCGAGAAGCAGTTTATTTGTATTTATATTAAAACTGACCGTTTCGCTCTTTTAGTTGAACTAGAAATATGGTTTGTATATAGCAGGTTAGTTTTAAACTTGTTGGAAGAAACGCTTGTTACGATAGAAAATTTGGATAAAATCGAGATTGAATAAATACAAAACTGATGGAAATTATTCTAAAACCATTCAGGTTTAGATTATTTGCCCAAAAGTATGCAACCGACATGACACAAGTTGTAGGAGCGTTAAACATTGCATACCGTTAGGAGTATTTTGTTCTAAACCACTAACTACGACAATTTTGTTGTATTTTTTACAAGAAAGTTTAATATATTTGAACGTATAAAACACTTCTGGAATTGAAGTAACATACAACTTTCATTAGTCTTATAACTTTTCCATTTTATGAATAATTTCTTTGAAATATGATTTTACCCATTGAATATGAATATTTAACATAAGCCTTTAACATAAGCCATCAGAATGAAGTTTATGTACAATGTTTCTATTGGTCTCGGTTTTCCCGCGTTCCTCCAGCCACCAGTCTGAAAACAAATCGTTTCAATATCGTTTTAAAATTTATCTCACATGCTTGTAAAAATTCAATTTCCATCCCAATGGCCCGTTATGGGCCAAATTCAATTACTGCGTGCCTGATTCCTGCTGCAGTGCATCTTAGAGGGCAAACCGGGTGAGAGTGAACCACCTCCTCCTCATCCCCCGTTCCATCTTTCGTTCTTCTTCCGCACCGGGTTGATAATTTCACGAAGGTATATTGGATTCCTGAGCGTGGGGGCCTTTCGGGGCGTACGTGCACCGGTACGTGCAGATACTTTGGCCAAGACAGAGGGAGACATAGAGAGACACAGAGAGGGAGAGAGAAAGGTGAAGTTGGCGATAGTGCTCGATTTATGGTAATAGTAACCGTGGCATGTACCGTAGCTGCGTTAAGTGAAGCGTACGTAAACGGTCGCTGGAGTAAGTTTTATTTCCATTTTATTATGCATGCGTGTACATCTTGCGTTGGCAGACAGGCAGGAAGGATAGAAAAACAATCTTATGCTGCCGTAGTTAGGAGATTGAGATATTGTGGAGATGAGATTTTGAAAAGCTGTTTGGAACACTTTAATATAATGGGGTAAAGAAGTTTTACAAACGATTTTGAAATGATGAACAGAAAAGTCTGGTGACTTTGGATGTTTGTATATAAAATGTCTATTAGTCCATTAATGTTTATTTCCCAATTATCTTTGATAGCACACTTATTGAAAAAAAAACAATACAAAATAAATGCAGCATCGAGTTGATCATTTTTCGATTCGTAGTTCGAATTCAATAGTTTTCCTAGCGCTTTCCTTTCTCGTTCAGAACAGAGAACGTTCCTTGAAGTCGAGCACACATCCTCCAGCGCAGATGGCAAAATGACAATGGTCGCTTATGGATTGGAATTGGAATGATCGTCGGAGCTGTCGCCGTTAACATTCTTTTCGCTTTTCAACCAAGCAAGCATTTATGACAGACGGCAGTTCCGGGTGTTGAATCGAAATCGAAAGACAGCGCAACCCGTGGCGCTTGAGCATTTAATAAAACCAACCGGAAGGGGGTGGTGTGTGTGTGTACGCGCGAAGGGACCTCTCCACATACCGCACATTCCCAACCCGGAAGGGCGTGTGTGCCGGAATGTGCCGACAGTAAAATGTGCATCCTAATTCCAAGCTCCTCTAGGTCGCCGACTTCACCCAGCCCCTGGGTCTGCATGTACCACAAAACGGGGCAGCAGCTGTAATAAAAGGTATGTAAAATAATTTGAAACGTTTTCCGTCCGTGCAGCATGTTTGCTTTTCGATGCGCTTCTGGGTGGAGAGGGTGGAAATGAGGAGTCGCTTCCCCGTTTGCCGCTTGGGGAAGAGTACATGAAGATTTCCTTTATGCGTAGCACCAGCACACGTTGCGCCGAAAGAAGAGACGGTAGGACGATCGTTTAAGTTACATTCTTTATGCAACCGCACTCCGTTCACCGGGACGTGCAAGATGTGCCGGCACTGGTGGAGTTAGCAGGAATGCGGTAAGCCTTCTTTGCCTTCGAGTATGATGTTTCGAAATTTAATGTTCCGCAGGAGAGGTTCCACATCCGGCCGCACTTACGGCATATAAGCTGGGAGTAGCAAAAATTTGAGGGTGCAGTGTCTGCGATGGGAACGGTTGCTGAATGATTGTGGTTCTTTTGAAGTTTATTCATCAGGAAAACATTCTATTCATTGTATTTGTGGTTTGGGCAGAGAAAAGCGTTCAAATGGTAGGACATCAGCTGACGTTGAAATCTTGATTTATTGATCGGAATCTTGATTGTTTCGGGAAAGTTTGCTTCTGTTGTTAAAAGGATTTGAAGAATCTGAAGTAGGTAATTTTTTTTTTAATTACTGATAAGTGGCGTTAGATTTCAGTAAGGCTAAGGTTTAGAATACATGTCATAACATGTTTTATTTTTTCTATTCTATATACTTGTATCGTTATGTATGTTTTATTATTGTTTTATGTTTTTTGTAGTTTTCTTTATTATTTTTAATTTTTTTATTATTGTATCAACATGTGTTCATTTTATTATGAAATTTAATACTTTTACAATTATTTTCTATTCTGAACTAGCCTTTTTTACTTTAGTGATTCGATCCAATTTGTAGATAATATTTTAGAGTATTACTGCTAGGTAGCGCTAGACAGTTTTTCTAGGCGTGTAAAAATGATAAAAGTTCTGAAAGCTCTCTTTTATTGTAATAAACATTTCTTGGAATTCTTAACAGTTTTTTCGAATCGGGAATATTTTAAGCAGAACGATGTTCTCAGTGACGCAAAATTATGTTCTAAATAATTAAGGGAATTTAAAACCCTACTGTATGACATAAAAAGCTTAGCGGAAAATTTTCTTACATATTCGTATAAAATAGTTCAACTTAAAAAACGCATGAGTTGAGTACTCCCAGCTAAGCTGAGCTGACATATTTGACACATTTTCCGGGGCGAGCTATTTGAACATCAAAATAAGGTAAAACATATTAATAAACGAAGCTTTAAACCGCCGCAAGACGCAAACAGCAGAAAAGCCAAACAAAGCAAACAATTTGCACCCAATCCTGGATTGCGGTTGGGCACGGAAGTTTCGCACAATAACGTCCATCATAAGGATGCAAATGAGCCGGTTGCTGGTTGGCAGGCGTAGTGGTTCGTCGGAGCTTCGGTTCGGTAAAGTTCGAAGAGACGGTTCGGTCTCCGAGATGAGCAGACAAAGCAAGACCCAATTTGCTGTTTGCTCCGTCTGTCTGTCTGGGCTGGCTGATAAGAGAAAGTTTCGCGCCTTCTATTCGGTTCGCCATCCGCTCTCTCCTCCCTCCCGCACCCAACCGGACGAAGGTTTCTGGCCGGAGAACCGAGATTCGGCCGAGGGAAGCCATTGCGCGAGTCGAGCAACGAAGCTTGAGCGTTTGACCGATGGAAACCTCACCCCTTTCTTCCATCGTTTAATCTCATCAAGCGCGTGCGTTGTGTCAGAAGGGAAAGTTTAACCGAATTAATACCGGGCAGGAGAGAGAAGGGGAGGGGGAGGCTTGGGAATAGAAGGGTGGTCTTCTCATCATCAATTGACGCGCCATACACCGCCAATCACCCGTAACCAGGCGCCTCCATTCAAAAGCTCATTAGACACTCACTAACGAGCCAACCGTGCGGAGTTTCGTTGGCTGACGGCTGGCGCCCGTATGTGTGTGCGTGTCGATGAATCATCGGCAATCCCATGAATTTGAACCGTACGGCAAACTCGGAACCACTTGGTGGGAATCGAGGGAGCCCAAATTTCAGCGAAGTTAATTTACGCTCCGTCCGGCTGCGTCGTCGGTGCCTGCGGAAGCTATGGTGGAAGTTTGGACTGTGTGTGGGTTTTGTGGTCATCGCCGGGGCTTGGACTCTTTGGGAGCGATGAAGCTGCCCGGACTAAAGCAGGACGAGTAGAACATAATTTTCACCCCGATGAATAAAACCATAATTTATAATTATTTCCCACTCATGAATCGAGCTCCTCGAAACGGTGCGGACCATCTGGAGTCAGTGGAGGCAGTGTTGCCTTGACAGTTGGTCAGGATTTTGGTGGCCCATGTGATAGGAGCTGCATTCGTGGTGACATTTTTCGGACCGTCTGCTTCTCAAAGCGGTCTAATTTGTGGGTTCGTTTCAGGAAACACGCCTGAATCGGGTGCATCCGAAGCTGCTATTCATTCTCGAGTTTGTAGGAAGCATTAAGACACGCATTCTTTGGAATGGGTTGTGGATTTTGGATGTTAAATGTGTTTTTTTTTTGGGAGCATTTGCATATTTTAATGTTTTGAATGTTAATTTAATTTGGACCTAAAGTGTATTCAATGTGCGAATAAACTGTAATAATGAGGCAATAAAACGGAAGAGTTTTTAAAAATTATTCTTCAGCTTAATGAGCCCCAACCTCAGGCTACTTGGATTAGATAGATAGATTTGACTTTACGTTTGGACACAAATCATCTAAAGATAACAGAGAGGATCTAGGAATTAGTAGCAATAATTTACCCTGAAGTTGTTGAAACCAAACTGTATGTTTATTTTGAAGTTAAATTTAATATTATATATGTAAAGTTCTAAAGCTGAAAAAAGCTATTAAAAATAAACAAAAATTCTAACACTTTTTAACGGTGGTTGAAGAATTCCGGAACGATTTTTTTTTTCTATTTTTAAAAACTCCTCCTCAAGCGCGGTTGCCACGGAATGTTTACATTGCCAACGGCGCAATAATGAGTTCATGCGAAAAATGAAAAATGGCACTATAGTGTCATGCTGCTTCCAGGGAGACAACTCACAGCCCGGGTGAAATTACGATAAATCTAAACAATATTAAATTCCTTCCGGTTCCGACTGTCTCTCGAGGGCTGGAGAGCATCCTCGAGCGAGCGGGTTTTGTTTGCTCACTTGACGGTATGAAGGATGACGGGACCGTTTGCCCATTCCGTGCTCGGTTTCGTCGTCGTGCAAGTGCAATTGATTGCCACGAGTGGATCAAGGCGGAGTAATAAAACTAATATAAAATTGTTGCCACCGTGTTTCGAGTACTGTACTGCTCCTTTCACCACTTTCCCGAGTTTACGAAGGTGCTGAGATGAAAACTATGGCGAAAGAAGACTTTAACACTCGATCGTGCGCGGAACGGGCAGTGGAAAGCGCAATCGGCGACGGGAAAAAGTTCCACCATGCGGGCAGCGAATTGCGAAATCAGTTACAGCTAAACCGCTCGTTCGATGGAAAAGCACAACAAAGTAATCCACCAAAGAAACAAAGTTCACTCGCTCGGGAGGGAGTGCGAAAAAAAACAACAACAACAAGCGAAGACGGTTTGGACGGGTTTTGAGGTTAGGTTTCGCTCGCCGGGGTTGAAGGTGGCTGTCGTTACGGATTGCGTTTGATTTATGGCTGTATGGATAAGCGAGGCAAACCGATGAAGGAAAGTTAAAATGCCGTGAGCAGCGTGCTGTGAGTTGTTAGGTAATAATAAATTCTGTGTGATGAACTTGTCCGGTTGAAGAGGAGTCTAATCAGCAGTTTTGAAAGTTGGCATCGCTGAGTTTGTTTTAAGAACTGTTTGCTTTACAAGCAGTAAATGTTAATCTAATCTATGGTTTATGAGGATTGTTTAATAAAATTGTTGACAAACAAAACACAAACGTCAAATCAATTCGAGCAGAGTACGGTTTCGAGTAGCAAAGAAAATCGAGTAAAAGACAGTTTGAGTGCTTGAGACGCTGTAAAGGAAAAAATATTCCTTTTTCTCAAAAAAATACTAGAGAAGTATGTTGAGTGCCACAGATATAATTGAAGAGTTTTCCCCATTTTTTGTGGATCATTTTAAGAACTTTGAAACTAATAAAGAATCCAAAAATTTGAGACATGTGTTTTGGATATAACAAAAAAAGTTTACCTCTTAGTATCTTGAGGAGACCATGAGAGTTAAATAATGCAAAATACAGATTCAAACACACCCAGCAGACAATGAATGGTTAAGTAACGAGCATGGTTCCATAACCGCAGCCTTCCTACGCGCTTTGTTAAAGTGCCTCGAGCTAACTTCTGAAGAGATTGCCATCCGGGCCGCCTTGAACGTACTACGTCGCTCGGTAGCTAAAAGTCGCGGTCTAAACTCCCACCGGAAAATGAACACGGTATCCTTTCGGAGCAGGTGTAACCATCTTTCGGACCTTCGGCCCGGACGGGTCGCACGACATCAACGATCGCACGGTAATCGGTCCCAAGATGAATTAACGTTGAATTTTGATGCACCACCGGACGTTCCGGACGAACTTTCACCGGCTGCTGACCAGCCCCGTCCAGATGCGTCATGGTTCACCGAATCATCTTCACACCATTCCGACATCCTTCTCGAGTGTCCGGACGCACGCAGCTGCAACTGACCACACGTTGCAATCCGTGCGAGAAGTCGGACCGGGGAAATAAGGTAAATTTTAATTAATGGCACCCGGGAGAGGATTAACTCACCGGAGAACGGTTCTGGCTCGAGTCGAGCTGGTTCAACTCCTGCAGTAACTTGAGCCGGTTTGGGGTGAGCAGGAGTGTAAATTAGTCAGGCAACGTTTGACGCACGGGACGGTTGGAATTGATTCATAATTTATCAATCCTAATCGCTACCTCGGCAGCAGCTGCTTTACGGAAGAAAATGGCACTGGATGGAAGTCGACGCAGAGATCCCATGGCTTCAGGGGATAGTTGGACGCTGGACGAGATCTTCTGTAGATCACATTTTTGAGGTGGAAATGGGAGAAATGGTGAGAAGACATCATTTCTCGATTCGTACGATGACGGTGACCAGCTTGGTGGTCAGTAATCGTCTTTGCATTCGGGACGAGCTCTGTCCATGGGAAAGCGAAACTCTGCCAAAACCGTATTCATGAGCTAGTCTTGGATATGTAAAAACCTTACTTATAAGAACGATATACTTCTTCGGACCGACTTCCGCAAGATGCTCCGTGTATGTGTGCGTTTCCATCCAACTAATCTTCTTGAGGATAAGCGAGCTTTGATTGCTAAACGCTGCCGTGCTGGATCTTTTTATTTTGGATATTTGTGGAAAGCATCTGTCTTCGGGTTATCGTACGCCGGAAGTTGACTGGGAATCAGCAAATCAATCAATCTCCCATTCCATTACCGGATTACGGTGTGCAGTGGGTTTGATTGGTTTGTGCATAATTGAATCAAATCTTTGCCTAAGTCCTGGAGCTAAGCACGAGGAGCGAGGCAGATTGGTTTGAGGTTAGGATCAATATTTGGTTGCCTTTGTTATGCTGATATCAAAACCTAACGGCAATATTAACTCAAGTTTTGAACGAGAAGCATTCGGGTAAACTTTGAAGAAGCAACAAACAAGTATCGTCATGGTTAGCAACTTGCCAAGAAGTGCGTGTTGTGAGAGTAAAGTTATCTCATATCGAAACAAAGAACCTCTTGATTAGACGTACTTCATTTCAAATTTCAAACTTTTTACCAACCAATCAGTCAATGTGGAAGCGACTGTCAAGGAGTACACGTTGCAGGGAACATTTGATAGCGACATTCGACATCCGGACATTCTTTCACGGTCGGCCAGGAACAAACGTTCCGATGTTTTCATTGCAATGTGGCACTGCATTCGAGACGCTCGGACGTTGGTTGACCGTATCGAGTCTTCACCAAGCGCAAGGGTACGGAACGATGTTTGGACGACTAATGAGTGGGCACACCAGGAACACACATTCTTGAAAAGCGGTTGCCGTAGAGCAAACATTTGCTCGAGTCTATTTGCGACCGAACCGCTCAAATTGATCAATGACCCATGGGGCTTACAGTTCGATGCTTACTTTCGTTCGAATGCGTTGCAGACCGGTACGGTTGGGGAGTTTTCTACGTTCTACGTTTTGGGAGTTACAGGAGTCACTTCTTCGCATGCTAAGAAGTGCGGTTTTTCGACTTGTTTAACTCAACTGCAATGTGTTGGGCAGGGAGAAATGTTTGAAAATAGATTTTGATTTCACACAGAATTGAAGTAGGTCAATAACTGCGGATACAAGTTGTATTTAGGAAAACATGCTCTGTAAGATACTAATTTAGATAAGAATCGTGTAGGAATTGTGTTAGTAAATTTTCCCTTCAATCTACTATCCTTCATTCAAATGCGTTAAGTTTTAACACAAAACAATCAATTGTTACACCAATTGCATACTAATAGGCGCATTCATGAAAATGACCAATGCAAATCGCATGACACCAACGCTGTATTATAATTTATAATAAACTAATGTTGTTCCTTTATTAAACTGCAAAAAAGAATCAGTTTTTATTACCCAAAAATCAGTTTATTTTTTAAGAGAATAAGTAAGAGATCGATTTTTATTTATTTTATAATTGATTGGCCTAATTTTTTGGTTAGTTTTCAATAAAAAAAATCCATTGTGTACAGTTCAAACGAATTTATAATGCACTTCCCAATCCACCCGGACAACTTCCTACAGCAGGTTACAATTTATTACAAACATTTTATTTGCCCAATTCGCTCATCGCTCGACGGCAATAAATTACGCCCGGCACTGTTGGACCCACCGACGCTTCCACCGATAATCCAGTCCACGTTGCCACCACTCATCGACAAATCGATTTGGGACTTTGGAGGAGTGTAAAACCAGCATCATTACCAGTGACTCCGTTTGGCCGTACCGTACGCTTTCGACGACGAGCTTCGACAATGTAAATTTGTGCACTTCCGATCAGGTCCCCGCGGTGGGACGACTGGCGTTGCCTGCGACAAACGAGTCCTTTCGAGCGAGCCCTTTGCAAACCATCCCAGCACCCAGGATGGAGGGGTTTCCTTCGGTCCGTATCTGTTTACATGTTCGCGTTTGCGTGTAATCTCGGCGGAGCAATGAATTGAAATTTTACAACGGATCTCCGAACCGGACGGGAGACATCTTGCGCGTACGGGGCCGGTTGGTGCACACGTCCGTGAATTCCGTGGCTCGTATTTCACTGCTTTTGGAAGCTTCGATACACATGGGGACATGGGGAAAGGTGGCCAAGCGGTCGATGAAAACATCGTTCGCAATCGCTAGTGGACGCGGTATCGGTTAGATACATTGAATGACATCCGGTGCAAATCTTCCCCGGACCGGATCCGGCTAGAAGTGAATACAAAAAAACGACAAATTCCACCGTATCCACTGGGAATGGATGCAACCTGGCGCACGCCTACACGCTTGTGCTCGAAAGCACGTGTTCTTTGTGGATGAAACGAAAGAATAGATGCACAGCTGTCAGGAATTCCGATTACGACGTAGTGTAATCCGGCCGCTTGCGTGGGTAGGCGCGTGTTCACCTTGGCCAGCTTTAGGTGGATCAGAACGGACAGTTTTTCGTTCGTCTTTTGCCGCATGAGCTGCCCGACGAGTTAGGTGCGTGGGTTTTTGGCCACTGTACCGGGAATTAATTTGCTTAGTTTCAGGATGCAAAATTGAAACTTGTCCGAGCAAGTGCTTTACGCCTATTTTAGTAGAGAAAGAGCAAACAATGTTACTGGGGGATATTGTTAGTAATAAAATTCCATTTTTTGAATTGCTGAAAGATTCCCAATTTTATGGTAGGAACGCTTAAAAAAAATAATATTGATCCCGACGGTGCTAATAACTTGTCTGTATACTAAAACAGGCAACCTTACAGCCGCAATATGTCCCTTTTTTTCTTATGTCCATCTAGTTAGCGATGCCTTTCTTGTCAGAAGCTCACAACAGCGTGAGGAAATTCGGTAAAAATCGTATTCAAATTCGAATAAGTACTTGTTCAGAGGCATCTAAAGCATTCATCCACATTAATATGTACATGTGTTATGTGTCGGATTACAGATATCCTATCTACCTACACGCAATTAGTTGAAATTACACAGCTTATACGGGTGATTTAGAAGTGTTAGTGATAATCGTATTGTTGGGATAAATGGTTTAGATTTATGTTGTAATAATTAGAAATTGAATCATTTCATCATTTCCAACGAACGTTTCATAAAGTGAAGTAAAAAATCTGCCCTCTCTCTCTCTTTCTCGTAAATCAATTGCACTCATTTTGTCATTCTTTCCCTGCACGCCTTTATCACGCTGATTACAAAGCGTGCGCGTGTTTTGTGGTAGCCTGCGGTTCGTAGTTTGTTTTCTCAGCGAGGCAGAATAATATTTTCACACGTCAAATAATATGCTCATTTACGGTTCGCATCGAACGCACTCGTACAATCGCGACCAGCCGCTCGTCATTGTTGGACGGTTCATTCATACCGATCGCCTGCAAAACCCGGTGCGATTGCGCTTTTTCCGGTCGGTGCGCGGAAAATGTGATTGAATTTTCATTGTCTGCTCCAGCGCGTCCGTTTGACTTTACCTTTGACTGTTTGCGCTGCTGCGGTTGTGGTTTGTTTGTGCGTTGCGCCTAAATGTGATTCCAGCTGGGGAGCTACAAACACACAGCCGCACCTACAGGCCCGTGAAACAATGAGCAGGAATTATGCGCTCCGCAACAAAACAGCTCGCGAACCGCTCCCCGGGTTTGAGTTTGAATGGGTGCAATCAATTGGGAAATTATGTTCATCTCCAGCGAGCGAAACTGCGGCAACACTAACGGGGGTTGCTTTTTTGGGTTGGGTGTTAACGTAAAATCAACATCACTGTTGAGGGTGGTGCTTGGGCGGATTCGATAATTGATCAGCACGTGTTTGCACACGTAATATTCTTTCTAATTAACCGACACAGACGCGTGTGAGTGTTGGTGCTGCGGTGCCGAGGGTAGGCACTTCGTTTTATGGTATTATTATTTTACTTCAATCACGAGTGTTTTCTCTGCTCAAAAGGTATCCAATAATAACAGATATTTCAATATGAGCAACAGGGGTGATTTGTGAAATAATTTCGGTTTTAATACTGGTTCTTTTCCGGTATCATATTATTGTATATTAATTACATACAATATTAAATTTAACGCAAATGATTGACTCAGATAAATGTGGTCCGATTGAAAAAAGCTACATTATCTTTAAAGCATAATTATTGTAATGAGGTAATGAGAAACTAATATGAAAATTCGATAAAAAATGTGTTAGCTGTCTATACATTTGGGACGGAAACAGGTATCTTCGATCATTTTAAACCTCTTCAATAGTATAGGTTTGTGTCCCGGATAGCGTTTCGCCTTTTTTATGATGAAGCTGTAATAAAATAGGGCATAATTGATGTACAATCTTGTGAATATCTTTAATATTACACTGAAATTTTCCACTGAAAAATTTAATTTAATTTTCCCCAGTACCAGCGAAAAACTTTTCACGTTGATATAAATAATTATTTTTATAAAAAGATATCGAATCTCAGGTGAATCACAAGTGAGGCAAGTCCATCGCAAACAAATATTAATTGATCTGAAGCGAGCCATTTCCGAAAGACGCTTGTGGCCTCTAGAGAAAACAACTCGCCGCAACAACTTGGTGAAAGTTGGCAGCACAAATTATTATTCTACACCCAAACCACACAATCGAAAACCGCTTCCCGCGGGAAACCGGAAAGAGTTCGGAAAGAGCACATACCGACATGCTCGGCTCGCAAGCATTCGGTGCAAGTTTTTCAAACCATTTACAAAGCTCCTTTTAGGCGTTTGGGTCGAAGTTCAACGTGGCTGTACCATAACCACAGCAAACTCTTGTCGTGAGGCGGTTTTGTAGCTGGTTTTGAGCGGTAATGAGCCGGGCTGGCCGAATATTCCGAGTGGGCAAACTTTAAACAAGCTCCTGTGATTGATTCCGTTCAATTGCCCCTTGCCCAATTAGCGATTTTAGGTGGTGCCTTTCTTTGCTTCGGGGCGGTGAAGCCTTGGATGCTGTAATGATTTTGCACTGTTTACCCAGTTTCTTTCGGACGGTGCTGTGTTTACCTTTCCGGGTTCATTACTTTCCATTCCTCCGACAGTCGGTTTTCTTTCGTCAACACGCAATTTATCGAACGCACTCCGCCGTCTTGTATTTTCATCCGAATTCGTATATTTATATATATTTTTCTTATCTTACTATCTGTATATTTTATTTCTTTATACAACTTAAATAAACTATTCACAATAGTAATAATGTTCTCAAACCTGCCGCATTTCGCCTTTTCCCTTCTTCAGCGTAATTTTTTCTTCATCTCTCTCTCTCTTCTATGTGGCCTTTGATATCGGTCGTAGTAAAGGGAAGCGGGTTTGCTATATGCTATATTGGATTGATTTACATCTTTTTTTGTTCTCTCCGATCTATTCACGCTCCCACATTCACCTCGATAAATTTGGTTTGACAGGGATTTTTCTGTTTCGTCATTTACTTCACGTTTCAAATACTTTAAAACACGTTGCGCTCTTTATGTGTGTTTGCGTTGTGAACAATGAAATATGGCTTTTTGTTTTGCCCTCGCCGCTTTGAGGAGCAGTAAATTTGTTTTTTTTTTTTGCGTAATAATGAACGCTACTATCACGCAGCAAGAAGAGGCGTTGTGAAAGCTGATGTTGTTTGAAGCGATTTCCTATGATACGGAATAGATACGGGAGTATGAACCGAAAGTGGTCTGCAGACTTTTTTATTTGGGGCTAAGTGTAAGTGTGCTACAATACTGAATGGGTTAGGCAAGAGGGGATACATAATACAATGTGTAAAATGTTGTTAAACAAAATATAGAGTAGATAGGTGGGGAATATTAATTAATAATTCTTCTTTCATCGCTTCCCACTGCTATGCAGTGCAAATTGCATAGGCTTTCGAGCATCAATTTCGAACGCCCGAAAGGTAGACAACGCGCATGGTTTTGCAACGGCACGATGGATACCTTACTAACGCATTAGCTGTGCGCGCTCAAGAAAGCGGGCCTTACGTAAAGGTTTTATTCGTCTAAATAAGATAGATAATGCGAAAGGAACATACGTGCATCCCGTCCACAGTGAAACACAAACTTATATTGTGCAGACGCAGCAGTAGCAGGCCTTGTTTTATACGTTCAATTATCACCTCTCTCCTGTTTGCTCGCTCTTCTGTACAGTGTCCTTGGTTTGTTCTGTGTGTTAATGGTTTTCTTCATTATTTTACGGCAAATTTTGATGTCCATTTTCCATGTTTCCCAATCTTCCTCTATATGCCTATATGGTTACGTACATATACAAACGAGCGGGACACGAGAGGGAGAGAAAGAGAGAGTATGTGTGTGCGTGCATGCGTGTGAGAGTGATAGGAATGATATGAATGGGTCGATGTGGTGGAGGAGCGAGCTTCTTTTCGAAAAAGATCGCCCCGGTCCAGTGACGAATGATGAGCAGGAGGCGGCCATTACTCACGCCTGGTGTGCATTTAGACAATTACGATGGATGTTACGAAAGGGGGTGTTAAAAGCGGAAGCGACACATTTAGTGGGAAAGCGAAAGATGTGCTGATAAAGGTTTCGGTCTTTTTTTCGATTACTTCGTTTAAATATCTGGTCTCTTTGTTTGTTCCTCGTTTGCCGTCCTAAGAATGTAATATTTCTTTTCCCGTTCCTGTTTTTACTTTGTGTATTTTTGACTATTTTTTATTAACGCATTTGTCTACGTTGGCGCAAACACCATGTGCCGCGAAAGGGAGCGGAACACGGCATCGGTGCATGGCATCAGGAACTTTCAGCAACTGCATTCGCCTCTCTGCCGTAGCTGTTTCCATTAGTTCAAGCGGATTATTCGGCATTTTTGTTTGGGTTCTATTTGCGTTTTGTTTTTGTCTGTATATTTCTATCGTTTCCTTTATGTATGTTTTTTTTTGTTTTGCAATTGAATTTCATTTTTACATCGGTTCTGTGGAAGCATCGATTCGTTTTATACACTTTTATTTCTGCGATGATACGTGTGTTTTTTTGTTTCATTTCTCGTGCAAAATGTTTCTCTCCTGCCGGTCGTATTTAATTTTGCTCTGCAGATTATTGTTTTTGGTTTTGTGAACCATCGTGAAGATCCACAAAGAACTTTAACGTTCTTTTCGATTAAACTCTTCCTTTTCATCGGAAGTGTTTCTATTCATCCATATATTCATTTTTTAATTTAATAAACTGATTTCACATTGCGCGAAAAAAGAGCTAGAAGAGCGAGAAATCACTTAAAACATAATGTAAACCAACGTTGCCTCAACATAAAACAAGTCTTCAAAGTAATACATGATAATAGAAATCCGCCCGTGCTAGGCGGAAAACAAGGTTAGTAGAACACGGTAAAAGAAGAGAACGAAAAAAAAACTTAAGAAGAATGGACAAAAATAATCCACCTGTACCAAAACCTACACATGCAAAACTTTGATCACAATTGCAGCCGACAGTTCTTTTACGTTTTCTTTTCCAATCTTTTACAAGCAAACCGGTTCGCAAGAAATGGCTTCCCTGTGCCTCTGTGCGTCGAGTGAAATAAATACGACAAATAATCAACTAGGACGTATCAACTAGAACGTAAACGAGCGTACGAGCTCTCCTATATATTAAGCTTAAAAACGCGACGTAAAAACTCACCCCCCTCCCTCCCCCGCTCCCCCCTCACCCACTGCCCACAAGCACAAAATTGCAATATGGCCGCGCGGCCAACGCGAGTCCCGTCCCGAATCGAAACGGGACTCCATCGTGTTCGGGCGCGTTCAAATATCAAATGGGGCTGTTTTCCTCTTTTGCTTTGCTTACAGTTTTCGCACAATCGTGTTTCAGACTCCGAGATCCGAGGATGTATTGGGGAGCGCCAGAAAAAAAAAAACAAAAATCGCGTCAAGGCGTTCGCGATCGGCGGCCGTGTCCGCAGCGTTTTATACTTTTATAATTATCACAAAATGTGGTTGTTCTTTTATCGATTCCGATTCGTCGTGTTCCCATCCCCGGGGGGGGGGCTTGCGTATGTTTTGAATAAATTAATTAAACCATGTAAAGAGCAGGCGTGCAAACAAAACAAGCAGAAAGTGTGTCGGGTGAAACGACAGTAGGAACAAATTTTATATTAGTTTTCTTCTTCTTCTGTTTTGTGGTGTTGTCAAACCGATTGTTTTGATGTAACCGAGCAGATATTGATCCGGAGAAAACATAAAACAAACAATAAAGTCAATGTTAATCAACGGATATTGTCAGTGTACCTGCGTGTTTTGCACCAGTGTCAGGTGAAGTTTTGTTGGTGGGAGCTTAAGCAAAAAGGCGCTAGATGGCGCGCTGCCGAGCTCACTTAGGCCATACTCAAGGCGCTGGTGTCCGCTGCGCTGGACGTGGTTGCGGTGGTGGCCTGAACGACTGGAACCGTGCTGGACACCCGGTTGTAGGCGCTGTTACCCTGCGATATCTGGTTGCAGTTGAACAGCATCTTCAGGAACTTCTTCACGCACTCCGTCGTCCTGGTGCGGTGGGCGACGAATGCCGCCACGACGAGTATCACCAATCCAACCCCCGCCAGGAAGAGGATCCCGGGAAGGGTGCCAAAAAATCCGTCCTCACTCCGCTTGCCGGAGTCGGTTTCCTCCGGTGCGCCCGGTGCGTCGGTGTCCTCGTCTATGGTTGATTTCGAAGCTTGCGGCGTATGACCGTGAATGACCGGCATGAAGCTTCCGGTCGCGTTCAGCGTCACGTTGCCCGTCGAAACGTTCGGCTTTGGTGCGCAGGCGCACAGGGCGCAGCCCCCGCGCCGTTCGTAGCCATACGGGCACCGAACCTCACAGTTGAGGTGCTCCCGGCAGAAGATCGACCGTTCCTCGTCGCACTCCGGGCAGCAGCGATCCGGGAGCGTTTTCTGGTGCTCGCAGTGGAGCGGCATGCAGAGCGGTATCTCGCACCGGGGCTTGCCTTTCTCGCACCGGCAGCTGGTGCAGGGATTGTCGTGCCACGTTTCGTTCTCCCGGTACCACTGCTGGGTTGCCTCCGAGAAGCAGGCGGTCTGCTCCGGCTGGCAGTAGACCTGCGGGCAGCAACTGCCCGGCCGGCCCAGCTCCGGTTGCGACTTGATGATGGGCTTGTAGTCCGGCAGACAGCTTTGCGGCTCGGGACACGGTGCGCACACGCACTGCGGGCAGCACTGGGCTTTCAGGTCGGATAGACCGTCGGTCGAGTCAACGCTACGGCTCGGACGTGAACGATACTGGAGCATGTTCGACATCGGTGTGATCTGGACCGGTTTTTCGATGGTGTGCCGGGCAATGGCACGCTCGGACAGGTGATGGTACATGGCCGGCTCCTTGTCCAGCGTCCAGTCAACGTCCGTGTCTGGGTACTGGAGGTAGCTGTCCGCTGGACAGTCAGTTGGACATTGCACGTGCCGGCATCGGTGATCGCGATCTGTGATGAAATGGAGGAGCACATTAGGACGATAGTTTGTTTGTATTGTATTGGAAAGATTGAGTAGGTCCCTTCCAAAGAACCCTTCTAAAGCCTTGGTATCTATCCATGTCTTATCATACTATCTTCTTATCTACCAAGAAATGTCGAACCTTTTGAAAGTTTTCTAGGTTCTCCGAGGCCGGTTCACCGAAAACGTCTAATTTAAAATGGTATCTACTCTTCTAGAAGTGGCGTGTGCTCGGTCTAATTCAGCTTGACCGCTAAATTGCCACGCGATTTTAAACGACTGAGGAAATAAAACTCTCCCTGTATTCGGATCGAGTGTGTTTGTTTTTTGAAAAACTCCCTATCACTTTAGCACATGTTTCGATTCTGATCCGATAGCCCAGATTGATGAATTTAATTAACTCCAGCTATGCGTTCATCTGTCGCATTACGTGTCACGGTGGGAGCGGTGTCTCTCGAGGATTCGGTGACGGGTCTCGGTGGACGATTGGGCGATACGATACGCGGGCGTGAATTGGGTAACATAATTACAAACGCTGCAAAGCGAGCCGTTTGCTGTTCTGCTGTTTTTTTTTCTGTGGCCTAAAATTGAACAAATAGCCATTTATATACACGAATTGCGTGCCCTACTCGGTACTGTAATCGATAGCGGTGGATTGAATTTTGTGCGGCCGCTTTGAGCTGCATCCACACGTACTTCAAACCATCCCAATCTTCTCCCCACAAAGCTATTGGGAGTAGCCGAAGCGAATGAATTCATTTTCCGGCACATTGAACCATCCATCTGTTGCCCCGATTTTCCCTTGAAGGACGAACATGAAAGCACACGCGTGCCACGCGGTTTCGGTCCCTGTTTTCGGCGGCACCATTATTCACACCGTGCTTCCCCCCGCCCGAATGCGCTGGCCGTCCCCTTTTTTATGCGCTGAAAATCTAGTTAGTCGTCGAAATGGAAAATCAAAATCAATCAGCAGCAGCAGCAGGCGGGAGGAAGGTGACAGTAGATGGCACCGTTTGGTGGAGTGGTGGGAGAGCTTTTTTACTCTCATTAGTGAGTCACCAGATGGCGCCACCGTAGGCGTAGTTTTGTGGCTGCTGCAACCGTCAGTTGCCATGACAGTTTCGCCATGCAATTGGGCTAGAATTAATTCAATTTTTACGCTTTACTGGTTCCGTGCGGTTCCAGTTCCTCTTCGATTGCGGAAGAGGCATGGGAAGCGGTCGTTCATGTATGCGAACCGATTCCGGCTATTTTGTGGCTCTCCCAGAAAGTGTGGCCGAACAAATGAGGTTCGTTTGAAATAGAGCGAGCGTTGCGAGCCTTTTTTTGTTGATGTCCCTAACTTCGTCCCCGTGTTTAAACAGAGTTACCTGTTTCGGAAAAAGGTATGTTTTACGAGGAGTGCTCGTTCAAATTAAACCGTTCCAGGAATGGTGGCCGCTTTCGCAGATATTGAATGCGTTTTACGGAGCCAGCTTATCGTTCCTGGGATGATTACCCATAACTTCAAGTTGTTTTTCCTTTTACAGTTGCCGAAAGTGATCTCGGTAGATGGAAATAGTTTGTACCTTTCATGTGAATTGGTGTGCCCGATTTGAGCGTTCCACTAAAAATGAAAACATTCATGACTATTCCGGAGCAAATAAGCGATGCAAATTGTTGCTAACAAACGGTCACAAATGAATCATTACTATATGATACTAAATTTTGACAAGTTTTAGCAATGCAAACTAAACAACAGGACAGAAATTTGACATAAGTTGGAGCACACTGTGCCCCGATCTCGGTCAAAATTCTGACAACATTTTTATCTGAATATTCGAATTATCCGTGTGCAATTAAAATCGTCTATAAATGAAACCATGGCAATAGAAATTAAACAAATGCGGCTTAAATTTAATTACCATTTAAGCGAATATCATAGAACAAATTCATCAGTAAATGAAAAAACAGGCTTTAAACATCAATATTTACAATTAAATAATCGGATAGTTTTAAGCTTTCCCCATTCTTTTCCAGCTAACCATAAATAAATCGAAAGCTTTCGAGGGTGATTAGATATAGAGCAATCTTTAATTTACCATTCCCTAGCGAAAACAGCTTCGATCAAACGCTCCGTGAGCGATGCCAATTTTCGGTCGATGGTTTTGCACCCGGCCCCGGTGGGCTTTCCGTTCCGTTGGCGTTTTTGGAAGCCCGAAAAGGTGTTTTATTTTATTGAGTGCTATCGTGTGCTCCAGCCGGCTAAACAGCACGTTACGGTTGTTGCTTTTTTGTTTCGTTCGGATTCCGAAAAGAATCGCTAAGAGCATAAGCGAGATACGATGCGAGTGGGCACAATATCATCCCACCCCGCCACCCGAAAGCATGCGCGTTTCCATTAAACTTGCGGCTCCGAAAAGCACCGCCAGCACGGGAAGCACTATTAAATGGTGCTCGATAAGATAAAAAATCGATTAAGTAGCGAGTTTGTGGGTGAAGCAGCGAGAAATCACCGGCACCGACAGCACCAAACACCAACGAGGGCCCATCCATTAGTTCCGGGGAAGCGGAGTGGAATTCGGGTTACCGAAAGGCGGACTTAAAAAAAAATGAGCATGGAATCGAGCCAGCAGAATAGATAGAGTTGTGAGCGTTTTATGTTGCGTTTCGTGTTGTGAGGCTCTCCTCTAATAGGCTTATCTTATGCTCGATCGCAGTACAAAAAAATATATGTACCATGTGTGCGACACGCGAGTGGTCTGTGCGTTTTTTTGTTGTGTGTGCTCTGTCGCTCGTGCTCCATTTAGAGCAAGCTTCATTGTCTGCGTCCATTTGAACGTTGCTTTGGACACCCTTTTTTGTGAAACAGCACAAACCAGCGACGTGGAACAATCTGTTTCACGGCATTTTAGTTTTGTCATATTCGCTTGCGTTAGAACTCTTTCTTGCTGTTAATGGAAATAATGCTCTTATAATCGTTTGCTGAGTCAATTGTGTGTTTAAATATAGTATATAGGATACTAGTGGACGGCTTTCGTGCATCGGGTATGTGATCAAAATATCATATCACTTTTAACAGGAATCATATTCAAATCACTATCACTACAATCTTTTCATCGGGGTGTAGAATATCGCTATTAAATTAATTACCTTTAAAAATCAATAGTATTTTTTAACTCAAAATTCATATTGTATTAGTGTAACAAAATTAATTTAAAAGAAATGAAACAATAATGAAATGAAATTTACAATCGCTTTTGGTACACTTATTTTTTACTCCGCCTCCTCCGTTAAAATACCTCAGCTTTGTGGCCAACGTCGAGATGAATTTTAAATGAACCAATCGTGTTAGAATAATTTGCTAGCATAACCACCGGACGTTCGGTTTCCGGTCTCCGATCCGGAGGTGTGGGAATCGATTTTTCACACACTCTCTCCTTTATGCATGCTTTATTGATCACTTCGTCGCACTTGGACGGTCACCAATCGGATCGATATGACTGGCCCCACAATTTGACGGGAGTCTCTGGCACGGCAAACAGAAACAAAAAAGCAGGATTGACGGTATGAAAAGTTTACGCAACGATGATTGCAGCCCGTGCTGATCCCTGTCAGCATAAATGTCCGGCCCGGAAACGCTTCGGATGTCAAGGACAAAAAATATATAAATAAATTTTATTCGTTCCGATCGGCCACCGGGTGGTGTGCCAATTTTTGTTTTGTTTTTCACCCTTTTCCGGTGCCGGAAAAACGTTCCGTGCCTAAATTTCGTGCGAATGCGGCCGCGTGCTGACCCCGTCAGTCATCCATCATGTCTGGCAATAAATTTCCCCGTGCACCGCCGTGCTGGAGCAACAAATTACCGAACACCGGACGACCCCCGGACGTTGCGGCTGGCATGCCAACCTCATCGTTCATGAAAATGTCATCCCTTATTTCGTGGACACGGCTAGCGGGACGCTTGGGCTCGAGAAGAATAAAAAAGTGGGCCATAAAAATATAAAAGCTCACTCGACGAAATCCGCTTGACCCCAGCCCGAGGGGTCCGCCCAGCTGTGTGTGTGTGTGTCTGTGGGAAATGGGTGCTGTTCGGTTTCGGGTGCTTGACCCCTTCGGGCGCTTGGCAAGTGGGGATTGTTGTAGTGGGGTTTTTTTTTCGACCCGCTTCGTTCAAGCATACTCTATCGCTTGACCACTTTTTAGTGCAAAAAATTTCCGCAGTCCGCACAAAAGGCTGCTGCAATTGAACAGATTAGAAGTGGATTCGGAAAAATGTATGGGAGAGCTGTTGCAGAGCTTATCCTTTTCATCGAGAAATTGTTTTTCTTTTATTGCTAATGTAGTTTTTTTTTTAACAAACCATTGTTCGATAAAAAAGCACAACCAACCATTTCCAAACGATTGCTTTTCGTCCTATCTCAACACGGAAAAACTGACAGAAGCTTTCACGATTTTTTAGACTTTTTTATTTCACGAGGAGGATATAATCTATTTCAAATAGAATGAATTTAGTAGAGCAACTCTTCAGGCATTTCCTGTGCAAAGCAGTTCAATGATATTTATTAAACTAAAATGCCTTTGTTGATATAGCTCTATGCTGGAATGTTTTGACTATTTCCTAAAGGAAAAGATATTTTCTTTTGTGTTTCCCCTAATTATTTAGCTGCTTCTGAGTCAAGCTGCCTTAGAGAGAGGTATTTTAATAAGTTATAAGACGTTTCAGGATTAAAAGATATAAAATACCTTTATGATACATTAATCGAAAATTTTAAGGGTTGACGAAAAATAGTAAAATATTGTGACGGATTGTAATCAAAATTCAATGATATTTAAAGTCTTCGAGTGTCGTTTCGTTTGGATTGCAATAAAAATATATTTTACATCGTGATGCCATGATAGTTAAGAAATAAGTTTACTATATTTTAATGGAATAGAAGCTTATGAAGCTGCTGTGATACGGCAAATAAGCACCTGAGCCGCTTAAAATGCCAATCCCTTATTTATGTGTTCATAATGTTGGCTCTTTATGTGGCCACTCTTGTTCCACACCACAAAACTGACACTCCCAAGCGTCAAAACAACTCCCGAAAAAGTCACACAAAACGCGTGGACGCGGTGGGAGCATAAATTAGATAACACCAAGCGTTGACCTTCGAAAAGGCTCGACTTTTTTGGAGCAACCGAAGCGTGCGGGTTGAAGGTGTGAGTGGCGGTCTGGAGTTTCACCACTATCAGCTTCGATAACGATAAATAGGTTAAGGTCTAGTTCATTGGGCGAACGGTATATGGGTAAAATGAAGCATGCTGCCAGCAACCCTTGAGGAAAAAAGTTTTTCAACCGCATTCACCTCAAGTGAATAAAGTTTGTTGAAGCAAGACAAAAAAATGAACCGTATTAAGACGACAAGAAACATTGTCCAAGAGAGTGATGAAACTTTCAGCACCTGCTGAGTGTGGAGTTATTTTTTTCTCCCCGATCGCAAAGCGAGGTAAAGCAAACTGATCTTCTCGACTTTTCTCTAGCATCCCTATGGGAGTCTAGTCCTTTACGCACCCGCCAGACTCGTCAGACCGGTGAGAATGATCGAAAAAGTCACTTCGCGTCAGCGTTGATTAGTGGCGCAACCAGCAGGCTGTCAAACATCGGTCACAGTTTCTGAAGTCCGTGCCAATAAACACATTAAAACCGCGTTAAGCAAACCACGCGAGAAGTTTTGGCGTTCGTTCCGTCGGAGCGAAAACTTTCCACCCGGAGTTTGGAGTGATTGCGGGACGGGAAGATGCTCGTCTTACCCGGCACTGAGACGAGCAGGAGCTATGATGGAGCTAGCCATACCGATCGCTTAAGGCTTGTCCTAAATGTGTCCTACTTCGGGGCGAGTTCAATTTGGAGCCGGATGCCCGGATGTTGTCATAAATTATTTATCACCGTTCCTTTGAAACGTCAAAGGCTCTATCGGTGCTAGCCTGGCCCAATGCCTAGGAAAGGGCCACATCTCATTTGTCGCGTAAAATATTCATGCATCGACGCTGAGGAACTCATTTTTCCGGTTCTTTTGCAAAAAATCATCCTTTGATCCTTGCTGCCGCTGATGGCTGTTGGCTGGAGTTGGCGCTGGTGAAAGCGAGATTTATTCGTTCACCTGTCACGGGAAGTTTTCCGTCGGAATCGTTAATTTTGACCCACCTTCGCCGAAACAAACGGCGGTGGTAGGTGGTTTATATTTTTTCTTTTCGCTGTGTGTATCCTATCACACATCCTTTTGCCTCGCACCGGATGGATTTTGCAGTGCCACTGCCACGCTCGCGTTAAGTTCGGATTGAATTATGTTCGCCACGATGCCCTTTCTGTTGACGTTTCTGACAGGTGGCTGAATGCCGGTTTCCAATGGCACACAATGAATATTATTTGCTGATGGCTGTTTTTCATTCATTGCGATGTTTCTTTTTGGAAGCGCGTGTGGGATGGTATTTGTTATGGCAGACGACACGAGCCTCGCATCGGTGCATGAATCGAATGATTTGCATTAATGTTTCGATGAATTTTTGCACCTTTTTTTTTGCTAGCATTTATTTTCGGTTTTCCATTTGACAGTTCATCATCATCTTCATCATTATTCGAGAATTGTCTATCGAACCATTCAACCCACGATGCTCTTGCAAACGTTTATAAATCCGTTCTCGAGACAGTTTTCTCAAATAACACGCCTCAGTTAAGAGCATTTTCCATTCATCTTGTTTCTATGTTTTCCCCCTCTCAAATCGCCCACCAAATCGCGGAATTAGATTACATTTTTGGTCCACTGTAATTTTTTTTCTCGATTCTCCCGCAGACTCATGCGATAAAAAAACAAATGCACAAAGCAATGGAATTTAGCGGAATGATTAATCGACAAATTGACGAAACTTGAAGCGTGTGCGTGGGGTGGCAAAATAATGGCTATCAGGGGGAAAAAAATGCAACAGATTGGCAACCGGCAAAACGGTCGGAAGACGAAAGACAGATTCCGCAAGCACGCGATTTACGACGCGAAAAGTAGGCTAAAAATAGGGCCAATTAATCATCCGCCGGTTTGTCCGGTGAACGGTGGCGGACGTTGGCAGTGAGCATGTTTGGAAAAGGTCGCGTTTTATGCGTGAGTGATTTTGGTGAACCGCGTCGGTTCATTCATAAAAAGGTTTTGGAAGCTAGCGATAAAAAAAAAATCTTGCAAAAGAAAAACGAAAGGAAATGGATTATGGAAAACTGATCGATCGAGTCTTGTAGATGTGTGTATTTTTGAAATGGTAAATAAATACACGCCTCAGCTGAATTTCATTCATCTGATCTGTAGGGATGGACAACACAAGGTGAATATTTCAATGAAATTAAATGACGTTCATCGCATCTTATAAATTCAATTGACCATGATGATTTAGATGCAAGTAATATTGTCCAACAAATTTAAGTCTGTTGAATCTGCTATGAATTTAGTTAAAATTCGTTCGTTTTCAACAGTAGATTGGAGTGAACCCCAAGATCAGTTCACTCCGGACCACCCATCACTAGCTGTTTGTTTATTTGAATTGAATATCCAAGTCGCTGTTGATGGTGATTGTTCTTATCGCGTGATTCACCGTGATGGAACGTATAGTTTTCACTAATCAAACCGAACTCGGATGTTTATTTGGATGTGGAGCACAAGCGTGAATCATTCGATTTTCAACAAGCAAGCTGACGATAATTCTTTTCCACAGCCGCAACCATGTGCAAGATGTTTGGCATTCCAAGGCGATGAGACGGCAGGCGGATTGTTTACCAAGTGTCTTCGGCGAGCGGATTATCTTTCAAGCGAGTACATAATCGTTAGTTGATGAATCATTGCGACTTTCTGATAGTTGCTTGGGAGAAAGTGTTTCCAACAGCAGACATCTTCTAATCACATCTCCAGACGAGTGCCGGACGAAGCCGTCAATTCATTTCTTGTTATTTGCACAGATTGAGCTCTCCTTCCGCCCTCTAGGGATGGAATGATTATTGCCCTAACCCCGGAGTAGTTCATTGAAGCAGGAGCTTCGTTGACAAGTCTGGCCGGGTGAAACAGAATCCCGAAGAAAGCGATATCGGAAGACGAGCAAATGAATGGGTGGGAAACATCGATTTGCTGCAAACATCGAATCCCGTTCGGATGAGTTTTCCTTGCACGATAAATGGGACCATAGACCCGAGGGCACACAACGATTGACATTGACACATGGCCAATATTTGATGGCCGATCGTTGGCTTTGGTTGATTAATTTGCCTTTGGCCGGGAAGACCAGTGTGCAAATGAATTGCTCCCCAGAGGTGGTTTCGTTCGATGTATTGTCTTTCACCTCCCTCAACCGATGTTCGTTGGAGTCTAACTACGACTGGAATAGATGAGTGAGCTGATTGGTTAGGATAGGCCGGAGGGTCGCTGAATAAGCCCACAAACACAATGAGTATCTTTTAATCATTCCTTTAATTACAGGCCGTTTACGGGACATCTTCTGATGCACCCGACCCTTATCAAAACGGGTTTCTCAACCAACGCACGGTCGGGATCTATTACCCTAAAGCGGATAATGGTTACATCAAAGATCAATTAAACTTCAAACATGGCTACCCACACTAGATGGAAAAGAAAGAGATGCCAAATGAAGCGGGTTTAATTAGGACTGAGGCGGTTCTAATCACCATTTTCCTCGGGAGAACTTCCGACGTCCATCACTTACATTTTCACATAAGAACGTGATGAGGATTTCCGTTTTGTTCAACTCGTTAGAAAAATAGATTCAGTTTCATCCGGGCGTTGGAGTGAAAAACTCGGCTAATTCTATTATCAGAGGATTAAAACGTCTGCAATCGAATTGCAGTGTCATTCGACTTTAATTACCGTACGATCGTTTCCAGATCCTAATTAAAGGTCCAGAATAGAACTGGTAGCTTACACGGAAGTCGGTAAAGACTCGTTACACACAGCTTAAAGAATAATCCATCTCCATTTCCCTGTTCGATGATTGCTTTCTCACCTCCAACTCTCGGTCATCAATCAAAGCCGCAACTCCTAGGTGATGCAGCACCTATTACACCACACACTCGACACGAAGTGATTAAAAGACCAACCACCCGTGGTGGGCAATCTCAAACTCGCGTCACAATCACCAACCGAACCGAACGAAACGGGCCACCGCTGGCGAACTCAAATTAAATTATTAACATTGTTATTGCCGACCTTGGCGGGCGCGGGTCGGTCGGACGACATCAAACGGCGTTTGGCGGCCTACACAACGAATCGTATGATCGATTAATCGGATGACACATATGCGGGATACGCGGAGGGTGACAGCTGGGGTGATCGGTGATCACGTGGATCGTTTATTATACCACCCGGGTTTATTATACCTCCTCAACGTCGGACGGAGCCGGATTCTGGATCGTTCATTGTGCAGCGCACCCGTGCCTCGGACTCGCAGACTTGACGCTCGAGGTCGAAGTAAAGGCCCAGCGGACAGCTGCCCTCGATCAGCAGGCCCTGCCAGCAGTTGAGATACTTCTGACAGGAGGTCGGATGGGGCATGAAGATGCCGACGTTGTTCGGATCGGAGCAATCCAGCTCCTGGAACTGGGCGCTGATGAGCGAGCCCGCCGTAAGCAGCACAAACACACCGGCGAAGATCTGGACGTGTGCGAACTTCATCGTTGAACGTTTGGAACGAAACTAGGGATGCTTGGTAGCACCAGGAGCCAGCTCATTTGAATGGCAACGGCGCAGTTATCATATCTTCACCAGTAGTGCTCGATAAGATAGTATAAACGGGGATTTTGCGTTTGTTTCGCAATCACAAATCGATTCATCCGGCGGGAAGGGCAGGAAGCTGACGTTTCGTGGAGAAGAGTTTCGCAATGTGCGTAATGAGAAACATCATGTTTTTACCGGAACGCAGCCTGTAGGTTTTATACCTGTAAGGAAGCTTAATATTGCTAGAAACTTTTCCAAAAAAGCTTTTCCTCTGCCACTTGGAGAGTGGGCAAAAGTCGATAAGATAATTTATGTTTAAAAATACCAAGCCGGAAGCGGTTACGCAAACTTTACGAACGTTTTTGGGTCGAATCCACGCCGGCAGCCACCTTTTCTCAAGGAACACTGGAAATTTCCAGAACCACCTCAGCCTTTGAGTGCGCAGTTTCTTGTGGCGAGCAAATAATGGGTATGGGAGTAACGTCAGCTTGCTCGCTTTCGTTTAGCGGTTATTTTTTGCACGGGGTTCGGAAAGGAACTGTTTTCTAAAGTTTTTGTGTCAGGTCTTCAATTTCATGATGACGGAGTTGGTGGTAGTAGAGGGAACTCTGCTACACTGAAGAAACCCTCGACCTTGAACTTGCCCGTCAAAGTATAGCAATAAATATCCGGCAGCTGTTGTTATGATAGCTGAACCAATAGATCAATACGCTTAAAAGGTTTCGTTTTAGTTTCATGTTCGGAAAAGGTTTCGTTTCAGAAACGTGTCGCTTTTTTTGTGGGAAAAACTTGCAGCTTTCCACCGGGACATATGGCACATTCTTCGAAACCTGCATCTGGGATGCGTTGAAAGCTTTCCTCGTTAATTCAAGTGGAACTACGATACAGGGGCTTGCATTTCACGCCCCATTTACGTGTGCTCCATTGTGATCCGTCCACTGTTCCGTTGGGATCGCATGGGAAATTGTGCCCTCAATTGCAACTGCACACCGTACTGCGCTTACTGGGAGTTGCGATTTTGTTTGCCTTCCGTCGTAACCTTTCATCGCCAGTTGACTTACAATGATGCAACAATAACAGCGGCACGCTGCTGCAAGGTGTGTTTGCGAGTTTGCAGTCCCGAGCCGGAGGATGTGCATGATGCATTTTCCGGGCGGGAAAAGGGGCGAACGCTGTGTGTGCGTGCGTGAGTACGTTACTGAGAAATTGTTCAGCTGCTGCGAAGACAACGAAACCGGGCCGGATTGTTGTTATTGCACCGTGAAGCACTACAAACAATTCGAGCGCTTCGTACGCGCCCCCACCAACCGGAGAAGCTTTCCTTCGGGATTACACGTCTTTGTTATCCCCTGCATCCCCTGTGGGGAACGGAAGAAAATTCCCCAGCCGCGAAGGTTGCGCTCCGCAGCAAAAGACACGAGCGTTTCCGCTTCGAAAAAGAAATCTCTTCCGTAGCTTTTGTTTTGCGTTGGCTGCGCTATGGTGAGACGAACGGTTTGAATGGCAAACGCACTTAAGGGTGCGGTTCTGGTTGTGATTTGTGTCATATTTACTGGAATGAAGGTGGCTCGTCCTGAAGATATTGCAGGGATCATTTATTGCTAGTGCTTGCTTGTGTAGCGCCATCTGGTGGTGGTTGGCGGAATTAAATGAAATATTTTTCTATTTTGTACAATTTTAGCTTCTACAATTTTAGCTTCTTCTTCTTTTAGCTTCAGATCTAAAAATTGCACATTGATTTGGTTTAGCGTAATGAGCCATTTAACGCCTGAATGTATGCAATAAAACCAAAGGTGCTACATTAAAAATCGAAAACTTTGCGCAGCTGCGAAAAACAATGCGAAGGCTGCGGTAGTTGTAAATTCGGTGTAACTACCATCTTGATTCCCCAATACGAGAGGCCCTGAAAGAGGCCCTTCTGAAGAATCAAATATTTGAACCATATAACTTCTGTCCGCCGGGCGATAAAAACTCTCACATCTGGACATAAATACCCAGAGACCCAGCGGCTGCCCAACTGCTAAAGCCCCAGAATGAGAGTGTTGAGATAAAATTTATTTTATCATTATGGTCAAACGGAAGGTTTCACTTCGGAAATCGATCCCTTCGAGCGAACCGCTGCAGCCGTGTCGTTAAAGCAGCGGTGTCCTTGTCCACGCGTTTACGACGTTCCATCCTACATGTGGGGTGTGAAATCCGTGAGAATATTGTCCACGGGGAAAGCGCAACAAAATACACCCATTTTCGTCCAGACACCTTAAGGAGGGGTTCGTTTTTTTTTTTATATCAGCGCTCAGAGAAACAGCAACCAGTAAATTGGTGGCTTTCGAGTAGTTTATGTGCCGGTAGCTTTATATTTTGCAACCAAACCGAGCCTGTGCGGCTTTGGGGAGTAAAAAACAACAGGAAAATGAAAGCATGGTACAGACGAGTCCCTCATGGGAAGCAACCTAATCTGGTGTTACGAATCGATAAACCGGCCGTAGCCAACTTCCACTCGAGGGGCATCATTTTTTTGCTGTATAAATTGATGAGGCCCGCTCAGAAAGCCAACGGCCGCTCGGATGGACTAGGTTCGCGCGAGTTCGCCCCAAAAGGGCGGGAACTTTCAAATCGAAACCATTAATATTAGAGCGTAACCGCACGCGCGTTTGCCGGCGCCACACAATATAAACTATAAGTTGGAATGTGGAATTTTTGGGTACCATCGGCGTCAGCCTCGCGCCTAGTCGCATAAATTACGCCAGTCAATCTGTCAGGGCAATGATACGCGCGGAAACGGGCACGCCTGTGGAGCGGTGGAGTAACGCGCGTTATCTTTCGGGTTCGTTGTCCAACGGAGGTCCTGGTTTGTGTCCTATAAGTTGGGTTTATATTTGGGTAGACCCACAAAACCCTGCTGCCTGCCTGTCCGGGAGGTCCGGAGGAAGCGGCATGAGGTTTACACAACCACAGCTGGGGCGTCATTCGGTGCGTGTGTGTGTGTGTGAGTGTGGTTTTAACCTCACCTCTGTGTCGGAAGCGCACCGTAGGCTTTTGTGGCCCGCGTCGACCGTGCGGCAGCGGCAGCGTAATTAATTAAGATATTGTGTCAAATATTTCATTCGGGCCGATAAATTTTGCGGAAGCCGCACACATGAGGGATAGAAAACGGTCACTTGACACCTGCGCTTTCCGAAAGCCGAAAGCGAAACGCTCTTCGAGCCGAAACAGAAACACGCACACACACAAACACATGCATGAGCGGTCGCCCGCTCGCTTTAGATGATGTCCAACACGGGAGATAATTGGCCGAAGTGGCGTTGTCCGGAGATTTATCACACAATCAGCGCCACGGGAGGGAAATCGAGTCGTGCGTTCCCTCGGACTCGGGTTTCGAACGCGTGGTTGGAAGCGATGTTGACAAATGGAATAAAAATAAATAAATTAACAACAACACAAACAGCGCGAAGAAATGAAGCGCTAAATGCCCGATCGGTTTCGGCTGGCGGTAGGGAAGGTTAAAATAACTTCCCGGGCCCGCTTGCGTGCTCGCGCTCGTTGGTTCCCCTTATGGCCACCAGAACATCACCCCAAAACAAACACCATAAATGGAGTTGATAGATAATTAGTGTCATGTTTTGGGGTTCATTCGCGGGCGCGCCCGCACGCTCACCCTCCCCTTGCTCGGGTGGGTGTGGGTGAGTGTGTTTGCGCTTGCTGATCGCGAACGCCACGCGAACGCCAAAGAAACGGGGCTAGAGTAAATAAATGGGCTTTTCGTCTGAGATTTATGTAAATTTTAGATGTTTTTCTTTAGTCACATGGCGAGGTATGGCATGTTTTTTTCTCCTATCTGTATACGCATGCCGAGCTTTGGGATCAGGTGAGTTATGAGTGTGCTGTGTGTTGGGAAGATTTATTCGAAAATAGGCAGGTTTTAATCTCTCCATACTGCAGGCGCTCGGGTGTGATAGAGATGTATTTGGTATCGTTGCAGATGAATATTTGGGGTCCGGGAGATGTTAAGGTATGGAATCTCAACCCCAATAAATATTATGCTTATGTAGCATACACAATTTGACAGATTTCAAAGGGTTGTCCCACGCTTGTAACACTGCTCGAATGGATTTCGAAATAAAACTGTTCGAAGAGTCTTAAATTTCATGATGACTAAGAATTATTTACCAATTCATTCCCTTTCTGCATTTAAATAAATACAAAACAATATCATTTTTGTTATTTTGAATGATTAACAATAAAGCTATTGATCAAAAATGTTTTACCAAAATTTCTTTGCACATGTTTTGTTCTAGATTTTCTTATGCAAAGAATCGGTAGTCTGAAAGAACAAATTAAACGTTTTTTAACAGCGCCATCTACCGGCAGAAAAGTTCTACTGCTTCTATCGCAGCGATCCAAGCAAGCAATCGTCTTCTTATGCTTAATTTTTGCCAATTCGTTGCCCCAGATCCATATTTATATGAGCCATTATTTTTCCTGCATCCACCGTCGGAATCGGAATATTGCTTCCCAATAAGGTAAAAATATTGCTTTTAACAATATTGCAACCTTCCGTGTCGGAGCGAACGGGCGGCACACGGCAGTCGAACATGTGTTTATTTATGCATAAATTGACACCGGCCCGGAAACGGGCAACAATAGAGTACAAACCCACACACACAAATACCATCATGCAGCTCCATCCTGGTACAACGGTAGCACACGGTGTTGTGCCTGTTTTTGCTTGCATCCCGCACAATTTATGACTTCTTATTGGGGCATAGCAAAAAAAAAAAAAAAACGAGCTTGTGTTTGTGATCATTTTTTGGGATAATCGAGCGGTGATTTATGTGCTCTCTGCAGAAGCGGTCGTTATTATCATTGTTTATTTTTTATCGAAAATATAACACTGTAGGGTGTATAAGTTTATTAGAAGATGTTGCTCTTTAAGTGATTAAAATGTGGTTGAAACTATCAAAATGAAATAAAACAGTGGGAACTATAATTTACAAATTTATTTTTTAACATTATTCATGTTATTTATCACGACAAACTGTAACTTTCCGCTGCTGTACTATACGAAACTCTTTCCAACACTTTTGGACGCATCCTCACGAGAGAAAGGCATAAACTAATAAATAAATATCAACGCGAACGCGGTACGTGAGCGGTGTCACGGTTTGGAGCCCTGCGACAGCCCGTACAAGCTCCATCTCGTGGATCCTTTTGCAACGTCTCGGAATCCGATCACGTACCGCTTTTCGTCCGCGTCGGTATGGGGAATGCAAAGGAAGCCGCCACCAGTCTTCGCAAAGACTTTGTCGTTTTTTCCCAGATCGAGTCAACCAACTGCAGTTGCATCCTTTTTCGTGTTTGTAAGTTCTTTTTCCACGACGAAAATCGTTCCCATGCAACAGGATGCAAAAAAAGGGAGGAAAAAAGGTAGTGTGCAAAAATTTGTCTCTCATCGGGTGTGAGACATGCCCTTCGGCTAGGCTCGGCCTCTGGAGGGAAATAAAAAATGCAAAAAATCAAAATCTCCGTTGGGCAAGGACACATCTGCTTTCCTTTCGGCGGAGGGCGATAAGACGAAAAAAGGGCGTTGAGCTCCTCTTTCCCATCCAGTGGCCAAGGGTAGTCGCGATGGGTAAATATTTACTGAAGCCACCGGAATTTATGACCTGCGGATGGGGCTCAGGTTGCTGGCGAATGGAAAAATCGAAATCTTATTATCGATGCGCACAGCGGGCGTGAATCGTGGTCAAAATATGGGATGAGAATTTTATTTTAAAAACAGCACAAACGCTGTTAAATTGCTTTCTTTAATTTCGTGTTATTCCACTTGTAAACTCGGCCAAGGACGGAGTTATTTCTCACTCCTCATTTTACGGAATTGTAAGCTTTGTCGTACAGCAGGAAATTGTGCATATAAAATTGAATTTACATGTGCAACAATAAAACCGTAAGCACACGTTCGGGCACAATTTCGAGGCCGTACGGAGTGAGAAGTGTGCTCGGGTTCGTTTCTTGTCCCGCTTGGGTCAGCAGGTTTGCGAGGCGCCAAACCAACGGCAAACGAGCAAAGGAACATAAATTTTGCATTAAAAACTTCATCATTAATTTATGCCTCCACCCATAGGCATCCAGATTGTGTCCTCGTGTGGGAAATAGGGGGACAGAAAAAGGCAGGGGTGTTCGATTTGTTTCGTAGGTAGGTGACGGGTGGTGAGTGGTTGAATTATCTTCCATTGCAGTTCCACACCACACCCCGTGCCGGTGCATAATTTGCATCCCCAGCCAGCAAAAAGCCCAACCCGAGGCGACACACATGCGATAGGACTGGTGTAGAGGATTTTGCCAGTATCGAACGATGAACATGGAAGCATGTTTTCGATGTTTTTACACTCCAGTACAAATTGATGGCACGCTTTAATGGAACACTGTGTACTCTCCGCCCGTACCACCATTATCTCCATGTTTGCTAATAGCAAGAACGAAAAAAAAAGAACAAAAATAACACACAAGGACGGAAGGTTTTTGAGGATGGTTAAAACTTGGGTGGGGAAATGTTGTTGCGTTGTTTTTGCTGTGATGCGGCAAACCCACAACCTAGCAACGCCTGGCACTCGTCTGTGTCAGTCGGTCAGGCAGGACAAACCACTCGAGTCAAACCAACCGGGAGTGTGGGAGAGTTCGGTGGTTAGAAGGCTCGTGTTTGCGGATCCCTAACCGAGCCCGGCGTTCCCGGGTGTAATGAAGTCATCCGGGACACCTCTGGTCTTACTTCCGCGCGCTCGATCGACCATGGATCGATAAAAGGATTTGTGGCGTTTGTATGGTTGCATCATGATAACGCACACGGATTGCCACCGACAAAACTGCAGAATCACGCATTTAAGGGCCACAGTCAGTTATTTATCGCCCAGAAAATGACCTGATTCAGGTTGTGCCGATTATTAAATTTAATTATGCAAACCACACTGCCCTCGTTGACCAAACGGGCCAGTTTCACCAGACAAAGGGCGGCCAACTTGTATCAAAGCTTCCCTCGAACTGAACCGATCATTTGTATGTGTTCATTGAAATTGCGAAAGTGATTAACATAATATCGATGTCCATTGTAATCGTGGTGTGATGTTTAATTTTACACGTCGATTGAAGTTTTACAGAGGCTTTTATGGAGGCGAGTTCTCCCACGGGATGGGGTAACATGGTGTTACAATGATACGTGAAAGGCTTTCGGTGTATGCGGTTTTTATAAGATATTCGAAAAGTGCTAGAGGAAAAATTTGGATGAAATTTAATTTAATTTATCGAAATATGTATGCATTTTACAGCTGAATTTGTCTAACAATTAGAGCGTTTGTTTTGGTTCATGTCTCGGCTAAAACTCAAATAAAGTAATTAAAATTCTAAATGAAAATATTGTGGAGCTAGTTAAGTTCTGTTTATTTATCGTGTTTATCGTGATATAATTGTCAAAATATTAACAAACATTGAAGAGATATTCCAAGATTTTCGTACATTTTTGTTTGCTCCACAAGGTCAATATTTTCACAAAAAGTCTTCCCCTTTGGTCTGAAAATTTGGAAGCAGTCATAAAACTTGAACTCAGTCATTATAAATCACTTCGACTTACACTTTTTCATCATTAGGAACCGAACCGCACGGAATGAAGACCTCGCCGCGCACTGGCTCTTTGTGAAAGAGTTCTGCGCGTGCCATTACCATTGTGTGATCTTTTCCAGCCCCCGTTTTTCATCTTCCGAAATGGGGTCGTTATTCCATTTAGCTTTCGTTATGATGCGACCGACTCGTATTTCATTCTCTCGCACAAACAGCAGCAAGAAATACCAAAAAAAAGCACACCATTGCCGGGGGTTTTTTTTCGCGATGCCTTCGCATCCAGCTACACCATTTTAATGGGGTCGATTTTATTCCGTACACCGTACACCATCATTTGTACGTTCCGCTCACGACACGAAAGGGAAAGAGAGCGAAAAAAAGGCAAACATTCATGCCCTTAGAGTACCATTTGAAGGGTGCGCTGGTAGTTCTATTTTTTGGGTTAAATTTTTCAAGATTTCTCGCGATTTTGGTAAGCGCTGAAATAAAATTTCATCCCATTATTCCGGCGTGCAAAGCAGATAACGCTGCTCAGGTGTGTAAACGGAAGCTTCACGGGCGTACTTTCGGTCGCTTTGGTCGGCAGGAAGGTACCCGAATCAATCCGGAAGTGGCTGACATATACTGTGGCAGGCTAGTGAATGGAAATCCGTACGGCTGCTTGGTACGGCACATGATACATGGAAAGCGCTCGCAGGGCTGTTGGAGCATAAATCTTTAACTTCTTCGTGTGCGTGTTTCGAACGCGAACGAAACGAAAGGGCACGGAAATCGGTGTCGCTGGGGTAGAGGCGAGGAAATCTCGTGAGTAGAATAATGTAGCCACTTCCGGGTGCTCGAATTGTGCCCCACGTACCACGTGGTGCTTACGAAGCATCGGTAAAAGTTTGACGTACGCCCGTAGAATGCACGGCAAAACCCGGAGTTAGGGTGCCTTATCTTGCCCTCCCCGCCGGGAGTTAAGCTGTACGATTGCATCGCTCCGGCGCGTTTAGTCTGATTCAAACGATTTCCGGTTTCCGGCGTACAGGGACTTTGAGGCTTTTCATGGGGCTTGAAGCATCGCGTAGAAGACCGGAGACCCAAAACGCTAAACCTTCCCTTGTAAGTGGGTCGACGCTGGCGGGAGCAAAACTTCCATCCATTGATTATAATTACCTGAAACGACACGAGAAAGAAAGAAAAGACAGTTTAGATGAGGAGAAAAAAAAAGAGTTCGAGGAAAAGTTGCTCCACAGCGCTTCCGGTTTGCCTTTCTGCCCGTGAAGAAAACAAGCTTAAAAGAAATGGAAACGTTACGAGCGAATGTGATCGTGCTTTGGTTTCTTCGAAGGAAGTTCTTGCAAAGAGAAGCTGTTCCGGGGACGGTGGATTGTGGTTAAAGCTGTTCCAAGTTTTGCCGCCCCCGGTCGGGATGAGTTTTTGCTTCCAATTTAAGCGCACGGCTGTGCGTTCGTGGGCAGCGAGTGCGGTTTGTGCCTTTTGTTCGCCTCCGCCTCCGAACTATTATTAGATCGCGACTAATAACTCTGACAGTCTTGACGGATCCGCTGCAACGGAGTCAAAAGTCTTCTGGAAGTGATTGTTTTTTTTTTTTTGCTGGTACGCTGCTAAGTTTGCGCGATAAGTAAAAGCAGGCGAAAAATGTGCACAGCGCGAGACAAATGAACGAAACGATGCAAGACTTGTTGGGATGAAAGCTGTGGGCTTTCATTTTAGCACAGAGCGAACGAAAAGATAATGGGGGAAAATTGCTATCTCTTTATTTTGCTTCGAGCGGGGTCGCAAAAGACTGGTCTCGGGAATAATGGTAAAACAGATACGACAAACGTAGAGGGTTTGGTTTTAAGGGTTTGGTGACTTGAGAGAACTTTTTGGTGTTTTGTGTGTGTATAGGAAATGAGCACTTCCGCTTACGAAATTTCCTAGAGGGATAATGTTTTGAGTGTTTTGAGAAGCAGCTCTGTTTGTTGTAAATTACAGTTCGTAAAGACACAAATCTCATTCATGACCAAATGAGAGGGAAGGGGAGATTTTTTGACATTTATTAGAGCTAATTTTTAACGCACTGGATAGTGGTTAACGCACGGTCATATTGTTTCATTACTCGGATTATTATTTTTTACATACATACGCATAATTGATTGACTTTTTTGGAATAATCGCTTTTCTTGTTGAAATTATGTTTTCTTTAATATATATTGTGCAAATTCTAAATATTCATCCAACATGCAAATGGAGAAGCCTGGTGTTTTGTAAAAATAGCTTCCTTAGCTATTTATTTTACCGTACAGTACACGATACCTATCGCACCATGCTGACCCTGAAAAATGAGGGTAACGAAAGGGTCGCATGCTCTCGGATGACTTCCTATTAAAACGAGACAAGTTTAAATTTCTTCATGCTGGAAGGACCGAAGTTCATATTGGAAAATTTGTTGCAGCAATTTTAAACAAACCCGTTCATGTCCAAATCGATACAAGCATGGTCCAGCATGAGGCGGTTAAATTATGTACAATACTTTTTGTTGCCTTCCTTTCGTTTGTTACACCGGAAAAAAGGGTAACGAAAAGGCCACTGGGAGTTTTTCCACCATTCTCCGACCGCCCCCGAAGCGCGATAAGAAGCGGGTATATTTATTGGCCTCGAAATGGCGCAATCGTCTTAGAACTTTCTTAGGCACCTGACGTTGGCTAAACCCGACCCGGCGGCGGCGGCGCAAAAGGAAACATTTTCCCTCCAAAGATCGCCGATAGGGCAAAGGGAACCAAAAAACCCGTGGCCCCATGGGCTTGGGGTTGGAAATTTTTGGGAGCTCGATGCCACCCGCAGATAAGGCCGATTCGGTTGAGACATAAAAAGCGAAACTTTTGAAACGTGCGATTGCTATCGTGGCAGGGGAGCGTTTTTTGTTGTCCTTTTTTGTAAGGAAAGAGAAGAATTTTCAAATAACTATATTTTCTTGATAACATTTATTCTGCTTTTTTGGCCTGAATACTACACGAAAGGAAATGAATGCTCTTCATTAATCGAAAACGTCAGATAAATTTTG
This sequence comes from Anopheles farauti, assembly GCA_000473445.2. Taxonomy (NCBI): domain Eukaryota; kingdom Metazoa; phylum Arthropoda; class Insecta; order Diptera; family Culicidae; genus Anopheles; species Anopheles farauti. Next base: position 7,126,544 of record KI915045.1, read on the forward strand.
CTATCTGCGTAAATTTCAAGCCACTTGGCGATGCTAAATGAAGCTGTCCATATTTTGGCACTTGAGTAAATGGTTCGAAATCGAGCCCATCTCATTCTCGATCGACAAAGGTGGACGTGCTGACTATGACGAAAGTGCTAACGTAAATTGTCTCCACCGCTAGAATGATGCTCGCCGCTGTCCGTGAGAAATGCGCTGAAGCTGAAGCCCATCCCCAGAAGCAAACAGTGAAATCAGCATCCATACGAGAAAAAACCACACCGAATTTCGAGAAATTCTGTGACCGGACCAAATAAACGGTACGCTGGAGGAAAAATGCTTTCCACGCGGTTTTGTGCTCTCGCTGTGCAACGATGTGCCTTTTTGTGGGAAGGGGGAGGCGGAGGAAAAATGGGCCACCGTGCCACCCACAGGACGTGAACTTTTTGCAGAAGTAGCCGAGACCACCGGGGCCGTCGAGACAATTTCGTGACAGACTACACAGGGGTTCGGTTGGGGGCGCGAATCTCCTCCGGTGTCTTCTGTTTCACTCCACCGCTGCATGTTCAAGCGCGACATCCACCTTGCGGCGTTTAATAAGAAAAGACCGAGCGAAAGAGGGAGAAAAAAGCTCGCGGAAATTTATGCGAGAAACTGGCGTTGACCGAAAATCACGTGCCACAAAATTTTTGACTCCCTGACCCGCGGCGCTCCGTGTTCGTTTTGTTTTTCCCTTCGTGAGTTGGGCAGCGGCGGTGTGTGCAGTTTTGTGCAGCGTGTGCATTTACGAATCATTACGCAAACTCTCGGTTCGTGTCACCGGCACCGTCCCGGGTTTGGGTTGAAATATTGAATTACGTTGCATTTTTCGGGTTCGTTGGGTGCATGAACGAGCGACATATGTGAGATTGTTTTTTAAGCTACGAAGCTTTGTGTGGAAATTTTTGGTGGCGTTGTATGGTTTTCATGTTGAGAAGAAAACATGTTGAAGTAAATTGTTAAAATATTTATTTAACATGAAAAGATTCAAAAAGAGAGAAAGAGAGAGAGAGAGAAGTAGAGAAAGCGGAAGAAAAGAATAGGACATATCTGCACTGAAAATAGTCTTCATGTTTAGAAAACTCTTCTAAACACTGATATTATTTTTTGAAGTTTTATTCTTTTTATGATAAAATCTACCCTTTAAACTCGACTTGAACAAGCGAAACTACTACTCTGCAGCTATTGTTATTTGGTACAACGGCAAGCTCGAATGAAACCAACGAGCAGCAGTAATAAAAAGGACTACTCACAAGGATAATAATCGTTGGGAAAAATAAAATGCACCCATCCTCCACCATCACCCCTCCACACTCTTGCCGCCCATTGTCAGCCGCAGCCGTAGCGGTTCGACTGTGTACCCGAGCATATTTTCATGTTCTCAATGGGTAAGCCACAGCAGCCCGTTAGTTTCGTTTGCTCAAAAAAAAAAAACGGATAGCAAGGAGCGGTTGGCAAGCATGTGGCAGTGCATTTTACAGCATCACCGGTACATTCGTTTGCACCGGGTAAGTTTGCAGCTGCACCGAATGGTACGGATTAAGCTGGACGGGCTTGGTACGATTACGTTAGCCACCGCCGTACCGCAACAATTGTGCGAACAATTCGTAGACATCGTAGTGTGCTGTGTGAGTGTTTGCGTTTTTTTTCTCTCTCCATGCTGCTACCCTCTATGTGGGGTAGCAAACAACAGCGAGGCTTGTTTGGTCACTACTGGTCGGCGAATCATTATTATCTGCCGGTTTGTATTTGCACCACCGATGGGAGAGCCGCCGGTGGTACAGAGAATAATTTATGATACGTTCGTGAAGTGCTTTTCGGGCCGGACGGTTAGTTTGTGTGTGTTTTTTTATTTTGCCCATAATGAAACGGGGTGACACGTATCTAGAATTCGTCCCAGCGACCCATCACGAAGAGATGAGACAGTATATTATTAATTTGGGTTCATTAGTGAACGACGAACTAGAATCAGAAACGAATTTTGTATAATAACAGTGTTGCTATACATATTCATTTGTTTTTATGGTCGTTGAAATCATCTCCTATAAGCATTCGGTAATTTACGGCGGCGTCTGAACTTTTCAATTCACGGAATTGTTTTTATTTCGAATAGCTTTGTTCTCTAGTCGATGCGCTTCAGACAGTCACGGTCACTTAATTAATTTTCTACAATAAAGTCGCTCGTTCTCATTCTCTTATTTTATTTGTTTATCATATTATTTTGATAAATTTTTATATAAATGTCTCTGAGTACTTTTCACCCTATCAAGATTTGTTTTGCATTTCACAGACAATATTTTACCATAAGAGTTATACTGTAAGCAGCTTATTGCCATAATAAGTTGAAATTAATCCATTAATCCATTTATCGCACATTTTTGTACAATTTTATTTCAATTATATGAAAGCAGAAAACTCAACAAAATCCAATATGGAACAATAAGAATTATATTGAAAGAAGCTTATTACCAGAATAAGTTGAAATTAATTCACTAATCCATTTAACGCACATTTTTGTACAATTTTACTTCAATCATATGGAAGCAGAAAACTCAACAAAATCCAAATCCATAAACTTTCAAAGACATTCTGAAAAGTGATTCACATCGAAATTAATCTCGACATTTCGCTTGCCCGGAATTAATTGCATTCCCATCAAACGCACACTCGCGCGACCGTCGTGGTGAAGTGAACGTCATGACACAATCATCGCACCTTCCCATCACCCACACGTGTGAACGGCCACCCCGTGACGTCAAAATCAGCGCCATACCCGGGGTGCGCCGGCGTGGAGAAAAGCTAATTATTTGATCAGCAGGATCTCGACCACGGAGTGGCGAATGTGTGTGAGTACCTAATTTTCCCACGGTTGAGTTGATGCGATGATCAAGAAAAGCGAAGCGAAATACCATCTCCACCCTGCCCCAGGGGGTGGTCGCGACCAAGGGGTTAGGTAAAAGGAATCGTGCCGACCGACCGAAGGTCACCGAAGGATTGACACGAGCGATCCGAGACGTGTGACAAAATTAGCTCATTATTCAATAATAATTACCAATGTCCGTTGCATTATTCATGGAACAAATGATTCTTTATTAGCTGCGTACAGCTAATTTCTGTCTCAGGCGGCGTGTGATGAAGCACTCGCCACCCCCGTTTCTCCCTACTTTATGTAGCGACTACCACCGCCGCCGATTCAATGACCTCCTCTGGTAGCGTTCATTTTTCAACGCGGTACTTGGAGGGATTTGTTTGCGCTTGCCTTTACACATTGCCCACCTCACCGGCCTGGGGTGCGTAACGATGGGTTTGTGCTGGAACGCTAATGAAGTGTACCTTCGGTAAGCCTGGGGCGTGTTTTGACGAGGCGAGCGAGATGCAGTTTGCATCTCATCAGCGTGCGGTGGGAAGGATGGTGAAGGTGAACCGAGATCGATAATTAATACGCGGCTAACGGGTACAGGTACAGTTATCCGACGATAGGGACGCGTCAGGGAAATAATCAATATCCCATTGCGAGGTAGAGGATATCGTTTCAAGAGCAAACCCTTGACGATGCATAAGCGGAGCGCTTCATTCGCTTCGAGAGTGATTTCTGCAGGTAGAGAGTCCTCCCACGTGGTGGTAATGGTAAGTGCTTTAAGCTTTTGCATTAGAGTGTATTATGAAGACAGTTTCATTCATTCGGTGTGCTGTAGCATGAATTTAGCACACCGAGGTACGTCAATAAGAGGTACAGAAATAGAAAATACATCGATACCATAGAGAACATTGAATTCGGGCTTTAATTCTAATTTTAAAAATATTGAAATGCAATCCAAATTTAACACGAACTAGCTAACTTTCCCGCCTAAACATGAACTGTTTAATGTATTAAATTAAATGATCGAATTCAAACAAATCGATACAATTCTGTCACTCGAAGTATTCAATCTGAAATGTTAAACACATAACTCTTGGATCGAAAATGACTGTTTCAGAACACGTTTCTCTACAATGTTTACAAAATACGGTTAGAAAAACATAAAAACCACCTTCATAGAGCAACGAAGTAAGCAAGTAAGCCATAAATAACGGTGCAATTTACGCGATAAATATCCTGTCGAATGATATCGCAATCAACACCCAATGCTTCGATGACGTGCCGTTAATCCTTTCCACGATCGGGTGCATGGTACACGCTACAGCACTCGTACCAAACACACTCACACACACACACACACACACACACACACGGTTCTGGTGGTTGCAGGAGCACCAGAACCGTGCAAGGGCTAGCGTAAGAACGCAAGCCGAAAAGAAAGCAGTGGGAAAGAAAAATCCCTCGATTTGGGGCACATATCCACACCGTAAGCTGTTTACACTTCATCAGTGCGGATTGGTGTGTTCGGGTGGGCCCAGCGAGGGTGTTTTTTGCCCACTTTTTTGCCACCCTTACCAACAAAGTCCTGCTCCTTTTCAAGTGCGCCGGTTTACGTTTGTTTCGCATCGCGGTAAGCCACGGGGCTTCAAGCTTCGCAGCATTAACCGTGTCGTCGCCCGCAGTCGAGCGAGCGTAGAGAGGGCCACTTTCACCACTAAAGCGTCTCACCGGTGCCGGTGGTTCGCCCAGCATGCCTGCAGAGTTTCGCAATCGCAACAAGAATAATCACCGGGACACCTTCGCCTGTTGTGTAAAACAGCAAAGCGGGAAGGAAAAATGTGCCACTTGCCGCAGGAGTGGCGGCGGTTCGATTTATTTTCCATCGCAGGAGGCAAGAGGAATCGTTTCCCAATCCCGTTCGAAGGTTTCCGGAAGCGCACTTCTTAGCCAAATAAGATTTTCCAACCGGGCGTTTGTTTCCGGGGCGCAGGTGAGGTCAAAAGCTTAATAGAATGGGAATGGGTTTCGGTTGAGAAGTGGACTGGAGTGGCTTTAACGCCTGTTTGGCTACACAAGTCGAACCTCCACACAATAGCTGTGAAAGGCTTCGATTGGATTGCATTTTCCAGTGAAAATGTAGAAAGCCAGATTTGCGGTGGAAAGACTAGTAGTTATTAGTGTTCTGGGGCTTTGTGGATCACCATGCTTTATTTTTCAGTATGATTTGATTTTTACCTTGAAATGGGAATTAGATGCTTAGCTATCATATTTTTTTGTAATATTTGTTCGATTGCTAAACATGGTGTTGTTTTATTTGTACATAAAGCACTAGCTGATTATGCTTTTCGTAGAGATAAAATATTTGCACCCAATTCACAATCCTCTTTCAAGTAATGAAATTTGCATTGATTGATATTTGCTCACGTTAAGAGCCTTACCCGGTGAAAAAACACCGATAAAAGAAGCTTGTCACGTAAATCGTAATCAAATAGACACACGAAACGAAACACTTTCAAAATCACCATGAAAATGCACTTACTACATCGGCGTGGAGCGAGAAATGAAATTCAAAACCCTGCATTCCGGAAGGTGAAAAATACATAAAACAGTGAGAATGCATTAAAAAACTCGCCCGTTTCGTGCGTTCCGTTCTGCATCCGCAACCCATCGGTCACTTGTAATACGCTGTAATCAAAATCAATCTGTATAATTACGAAGGGGGGCCATCGCTTCCGTGTGAACCACGAACGTGTAAATTAATTTCACTCAAATGTGTGTGTGTGTGTGTGTGTGTTGTGCTTTAATTAAAATGAAACACAGATTTTAATCTCCGAACGGGTGTTTGTGAAAGAATCCTTTTCCTTTTAATGCTGATGTTTTTATGTTTAAACACATTTCCGAGCGTCACATGAGGGAGGGAAATGAAACGTTTCTTTCCCTAGAAAACCACTTATCGAAGCGATTTCCCCACTTGTAATTGATACCCCTCGGCGTGACCCGCGTGGCGTGTCAACGAGCTCGGCGGCCTGATTTCACAGATTTAACGACGGTTGCGATGCGGTCGGCGTGTCGAATCGATTCGAATACCGACGGGGAACCAAGGGAAACTGGAGCATCCATCAATCAGCGGCGACAAAAAGCGTCAATTCGGAAAGGTCACCGCCGTGGCAGCGCAAAACACACCGGTTGGTTGGTGGTCCATTTCGGGTTAACTTCGGAGGACCGGTTTGTGCCGCTCCGAGTTCAGTGACCTGATTTTTCGCCACTCGCGCAGACTCGCGGTCACTGCAGAATCGTTCTGCCAACCCGACAGCTTGGCAGTTAATTGAAGCTAATAAACTGTCATCGACACCGGTTGCTGTTTTGGTTCTCGTTCCCAGTTCCCAGTTCCCGGAAACGACATAGGACATGGGATCAGCGGCAGAAGCTTTGCGAAACGTGTAAACCCTGCCTGCCGGACAATCGATTGCGCTCATCGGAGTCACGCACTTGCGGTACGGTTGATGATGAGTGAAAGCAGAAAGCAGTTTGCATGAGCTGAGCCTGAGAGCAAAAGCAAACCCAACTAGACCCTAAACCCCGAAAGGCTCGGAGGTTCGCACGTTTCCCTGGCTCTGTTCACGGCGTTTTCTTTTTTTTTTGTCGCTTCAAGAGATAGAGTGTGTAAGTACGCCAGCCCAACCACACGGGACAAAAGCGTGTCACGTAGCGCGTGGTAATGAATCAATCAAAATCAATCAATATGCCACACAGGCAGGCATGCACCAGACCGTGGCAGTGACGTGCAGCTGTAATCGACCGGAGTAAATTGAAGTAAATTTGTAACATTTTTCAGCTGTCAGCCGGTGCCTTCGTACGATTATGGGGTGAAGTAATTAATACACATTTCTTTTACTGTTGCCAATAGTTGCATTGTTTTTGGATCGTAAAAATTGTATCCTTTTTTGTTAATACTTTTTCCAACACAACGACAAGAGGGGTTTTATTACTCGATCCAATACAGCATTGAGCTAGCCATGCTCTAGACAAATTTCCCTTAGTGGCCGTGATTACCGACGAATTTATCTCAATTTTCAGTATTGCTTAGCTTAGCCACGGAATGTAATCCTCCACGTGCTGCCGGGCAGGAAAATCCTAAACATTTCCAACCATTTCTGCGAAACACTGCCCCAAAGCAGCACGAGCAGACATCAGATTATGCCTTTTGCTTTGATTATGGCTTGGGAAAAGCTCGTGCGGCTCTCTCGTGCAACTCAACCTGACCTTCCCGGCATTCCGGTGCCAATTTATTTCGAACAAAGCATTCCGATCCGACAATAAACCGGCTTTGGGTCTGGTTCGCGAGAAAGTCGTGGTTGTGAGCCGGGAAATCGAAGCGTCTGCAATTAGCGAAACGTCAAATCGATGAGGTGGGTCGAAGAAAAACTCCGACCAGGTCTGAGGACGCGTTTAGTGAACTCGTTTAGTTAAATTTGTTTGTTTGTGTTTTTATGGAGAAAAGATATTGAAAGCCAATATTGCAGCTATTCATTTCCACCGCGAAAAGTTTTCCTTGGATACCTCGCTTGATAAAATCTTTCACTGGTGTGAAATATTTCAAATTATGTTTTAACAGAAAAGTTTAAGGAGGAGTTCTACATTTTGACAGAATCAAATTTGTATTCGATATTAGTATATAATAAGCAAAATATTAAATTTATCCGTATGAAGATCTTAAGTAGAATTTTCTCCGAAATAAGAATGTGAAACGCTGCTACAATACTGTCACCCGAAGAATTGTTATCGCCACGAATCGTGCTTCCTCTTCTAGGAATGTGAACGCTCATCGTCACCAGCGTCGGGGTCGGATTTCGTCACAAGATTAGCATTGGCCTACACAAGCAAGCTTCAATGCATTCGGTATAAATCCTACCTCCTACAGAAACGTCTCACTAGAAATTGTGTGAGACTGTAGAACCAATTTCTGTAACGATCTCTACGATATCTGTCGTTCGCGTGGGTTTCACAGATATGGTACGTTGACGGGCGAATAAATTTTACTGCTCGGAAAATTCCGTATAAATTGATTTCGGAGCTGATTTCCCAAACCCACGGGGTTTGGCAGACCCTGGATGAGGTGTTGTGTTGGACTTTAAACAGCAGGACGATTGAGCACTTCGAAGCATGCATTAAAAATGCATGAAAAACGATGAATAAATCGGACTGCGACGAGAACAAAGGACCACAAGAGCAGCAGCCGAACGCATATCATCTCTAACAAACGGTCGCCGGGATTGGACGGCTGAGACGTTTGTGGGCTACTAAAAATTCAATCCTATCAGCTCTCCCCGGTCCGATTGAAGCAAAACAAAAACCTCCGAAGCCACAACTCTATCATGATGCATCACTTCGGCGAGTAATCGCAATCGGTTGCTCGAGAATATTGATTAGGTTATTTTCCGGCCGGGGGACGGCTAGGTCGGCCATAGTGCGTGGGTGAAACCTATTCCCTCTCTCTCACGTGGACTGCCTTTAACTTACTTGCGGTAGCATTCTTCCTCGACGCGGTTTGGTTTCTCTTTTTGCAAGCCACCATAAATCAACACGAGTGCTTCATCAGGCCCACAAGTTGCTTCGCGTGCGGGAATAATTTACATGCCTCACTAAGACCATTGGGTAAAGACCCCATACTGCACTCTATGGCTGGGTGGTTTGATCGACTGATTGGAAGAGTTGAAACCACCCACTGTAAGTAACTTATCGCTGCTAGACCCAATAAAACTTCCATTCTTTGAAAAGCCTTCAAAACCTGCGATACCAAAAGGTGGTTCGGGAAGTTCGGGCGCACGCGGCAGTGAAAGTTCGTGGTTCGACCTCCCGAGGATAGGCTTTCGGGTGTGCATTTCACCTTTTCACAACTTCCGCCCAGGTGCTTCCTTCCGAGCTGATGGACAGCTTTAGCTTCCGCACGGGAGAGGATGAGAAGGTGATGGTGCGAATAAATTGAACACAGGAGAAAAGCAAGCCATGTCGGTTGGCCTGGTGCATCGCCAGCAGAATCGCATCGCCCTTTGGTGCCGTTTCCAATTTCTTGCAAGCAAATTTCAGACTCACCTCCCTCTCCTTCCCCACGCGTTCCCACATTCTGCTGCGCGGCGTTTTGTTTTGTATCGGATTAAGATTTATATTTCACAAATAAATAACTTTTGCCCGTGCTCCAGTGTCTGTGGCGCACTCGCGGCGGCACACGATGGGAATGAACACGATGAATGTGCACATAAGTTTCAGCAAACTGTGCGGCAGCACCATCGCCGCCGCCGTCGTCGTCGTCGTCTGTCCCACCGGTGGTTTTCCCTCGAGCGCACGTCGGGGCTTTGCATATTTTATGCACCTTCAGCTGTTTGCATCTTCCACGAGGCCATGCGCCGGTGCTGCTGCTGCTGTTGCTGCTGCCGCCGTGTTCGTACCGGTACCATAAAGCGAGCAATAAAAGAACGCACCGAATGTGTATGTATCGCTCACTTTTCTCCCTCTCTCTCTCTCTCTCTCTCTCTCTCTCTCCCTCTCGCTGTCGGCTGTGTTCTTGACGGGAGACGAAGTTTCTAATCGCAATCTTGTGCTGCTCCGATCATATCGTTATGTGATGACGCATAACGCCCGCCGGCAAACTTCGTTCGGAAACACCCGTAAGGAACAGGAAGCGGATCGTATTCCCCGGTATACATGGAGCCACTTGAATGGGAACAATCGTTAATCGATTTTAGTAATCGATTGCAAGTTTAAACGCACGCAAATCAGGAAGCGAATAAAGTTGCCACCCACGTTCTTGCCGGTAGGATTTGTTCGCTGATTACAGTTAAAGTGATTTATGAAAGTGATATCTCTAAGTCATGCTGATTCTTCTTTCCTAACAAATGTGTATGTGAATTGTTACTAGAAGATATAATTGGAATTTATTGTTAAATGAACGAAACAAATTGGATCATTTTTATATTAAATGCCATTCAAATAGAATATTTGTTAGCCAAGACACGACAATCATTTAAATTTTATAAAATAATGTAATTTCTTTTGTTAACCGTAATTTAGGTAATGTTTTTACAATATATGGGTTACAAAAAATTCTTTTTTTATTTCGGTTTTGATAATTTTTTATTACAAATAAATAAGTTATCAGTTAGAATAAGTAGATTTAAGATCTAATTAATATCACAAACATGTTGTGTATATTTTTTGGTTTCTCTCCCAATTTATATAAAAATAGGAAATATATTTACAATGGTTGTTTTACTCACGATGAGCTAAGGGGAAAGTCCCAAATGTATTTCGGCGTGTTGAATTCGCCCTAAATTCAAGCAAGCTATGATATTAAAGCAACCCACGTGGAATGGAGTTTCTTAGAATTTTGCCTCACCCTCCTGGTAACGATAATTTCCCCATTATTAGAAGTAAAGCACGAACGTTCAGAGCCAACCGTTGGGACAACTTTTGTCATTGACGCGCAGCAGCAATTGGAAAATTTCGCCGAAACGGTGACAAAAAACCTTAACCTCCAGTGTGTGTCTCGATGCTAAACACTTTCCATCAGGCGGCGTCGACGGGTAAGGGCAAAAGGCATCGTCGGTGCTGCTGACGGCGCCATTTCTTGCACGACCAGTGGTGCAACGCTGCCGCCATTTTACCCTTTTCAAAGCGCTCGGCTCGGGAGGAAGGGAGGGTGGCTTACATTTCGACTCCACCTCGGTGCTCGGTTGTGCGTTAAGCGGCAACCGTAAATGGTTTTTATTGTTTCAAGCCGCACAGAAACACCTGGCTCGTGATATCGGAAAGCGGTTTTATGTGTGCGTGTGCGAGAGTGCGCACGGTTTCCTTAAGTTTCATTTTAACACATTGTTTAGCGCGCCCGGTACACGGGTGGGGGAAGGCTGCCGGTGGCGGAATAGTGTGCGGAGTGCCAGGTCAGCAGGTTGCGGAAAAACAATCAAAAGCCCTAGAGAACGGGTAACGCGCCCCGGGAACGGGCAGGCGAAAATTGCACTTTGCACCGTACCGAATGTCGTGTCTTGGCAGCGGCGTGAGACTCAGAAGCTTCCCCAAAGTACCCTTCCACAAAACCCTGCTTCCGGCCACCGGGACCCGAATCGGACCGAAAAAGTTACGAGAGTTTATAGCGCGGCCACTAAGTTCTCGACAACTCGCCACTTTCCACGTGCCATCTGGGGGCTCATGTGTCGGGCATGCTAATTTTCTTGCCACACCAACTTTTGCCTCCCGCACGTGCGCGAGCCACCTGTTGTAAAAAGCTGCCCGTCTTTGGCAACTCATCTCATTGCAAGAAGATTGTGCAACTTTTAGGCCACAATTAAATGTAAGCTTTTCGTTTGCAAGGGTCGTTTTTGTTTTTTCGAGCTCTCATTCTCTCGTCGTCTTGCTTTAATTGAAGTGTTCAACAGTGGTACGTGTTAGTTATGGGCCTAAACGAAGAGATCCGAATCGTTTGGAGTGAGTCTTTGAGGAGAGTGAGAGTCTGCTCCTCCTCTTATTTTATTATAATTTAAAAAATATGCTCAATTTTTGAGTTGATTCCGAATCCTGTTCATGATTTATTTCTCCGCTTTTAGTACTTTAGAAGAGGCATCTTATGAAGAATTCTTTTCATTGACACCACGTACGATTCCTTTCAAAGTTGGAATCAATTCCTGCTCATCTAGAAAGCGATTCTTCTTACGTAATGATTCGTTTGTAGTGGTGATTCGATACGAACAAATTCGAATATTATCATGAGATGCTTTTTTGCCAAAGTCTGACTAGTAAAAAGTATATTGATAGTTTCAAAAGGACAGTATTCTTTATACTGGTTGTTTTTTTTTATCGATTGCAAGCCATGAGAGTTAAAGCTTCAATTGGAAATATTAATCCACTAAAACTTCCCTCATGATTCGCTGTTTTATAATGCCAAACCATTTTTTACTCTCAAATTCCAAATTCGTCTCATTAAAAACCAATCGACATCGATTCCCATTAACACAACCGATGAGAAAAAAAGAGGAAAAAAGCATGTACATCACCACCAGTTTACAGGCGGTACAGTTTTGTAACCCGGAGCGAGCTACGCGCGTGTGTGCCCTACTGGAAACGCACACCCGTAGCTGCTACCGATACCATTTATGGTGCTGATTTGTGTGCCTGCCTGCCCGCATCGGTGTGAAATTACTCCGTGCACGTCCACAGAAAAGGAAAGGCTTAATCCGACACCGAATTGCACTTACTCGGATGGAGAAGGAGGAACGGGAACAACGGGGGGAGTGGGGCGGGTGGGCGTCCATAAGCCTCGCCAGGTGCGACGCAACTGTCTTCGGCCGAGTATCGAATTGAGTGCGGGGAGGTTCACGCACACACGTGAGATGGGCAGGAGCGCCGCAGTCACGTCATCGATCTTGATGCAAATTCGTTCGTTCGTTCGCTCGTTCGTTTCGTTCGTTCACCGCACGCTGTGGCTTTCCGATACGTTTGGCCCTAATTGCAACTGGCTGGAAGCTGACGCCACTCCTAGCCGTGCTTGTCAGTTGGATTGGATTGCGCTCGGTCGTGGAATCTGATGGCCGGGGTGACCTGTTTGTTTGCGATGCTTCATCAGGTGGAAAAGCTTCCAGCTCTCGTGTGTGTGTGAGAAATTATATTTACTATTTTATTTTGCTAGCAAAATAACTATTTTTTCTCTAAAATTAATTTTCGAATAATTTCTCGTGATAATTGCTGTTTTAAAGCTTTTTTCTCTAGAGAAATAAGAGAAAATTTGTCTTAATGAATTTACATCGAAATCGATTACTCGATTTCCGTGAAAATGAGCACGCGCGTGATAATTTGCCGAATCGCTTCCGTCACCAAACATTCCACGAATCGTTCGTGGCTTTCCGGGTGACCTTCACGGGTCTCTCCACCCACCCCGGCGCCAAAATCCGATTTGATTGGACCATTTAAGTAATAATTGCGCAAGGACAAGGGCGATTTCATTTCGAGAAAACTGCAGAGGATTCAAGGAACAAAACCCAAACCCACCTCCTGTGGGCGACTAGTATCCAGGGTGGAAAATGATCTTCTCATTTGAACAGGTAGAACTCCACCTTGCTGCTGACAGGCGGCTGGTTGAGGTGGAGCGGGAAAAGAACATAAAAAACTCACCCGGTGGGGCAAATAAAATCGATCCAAAGCGTTTCCTTTGATCCGTTTTTAGCGAGGCAGAGTGGGATGGGAACACACCGAGGTCACCGTGGAGCATTCGGTGAGAACTTTGCCCATCCTGGGCTGCCCAGCATCGGGCACATCGCGCAAGAGCAGCTGCTGCTTGGTTTGGTGAAATTTTCACATGAATAATTTATCTCCAAAACGAGCGCACGACGGCGGCGGTCGGCAGGTGAATTTGCGGAAAAGAACGCAACGAGCGTACAAGATGGTGTCTCCTTTGCCGGTGCGCTTTATATCGTCGAAAGCACGGCTGGTTTGCTATTAAAAATGTGTGATTATAATGTTTCTCAGAACTGCGAGTGCTTTGTATCGTTTTTTTTTTGTATGCGTGAGAGGTTTTATTTTATTTTTTGTTTGCATAATACATTTTCCGCGGGAACAGAAATCTTTTCTGATCTCGAAGATGCATAATTAAGTACGCGCTGAGGAGCCTATCACGTTGGCTTACAGCAGCGTTTGCAACGCACAATTGAGCGTGATTTTTTCTTGCGAATTTCCTGAACAAGAACACCCAAACAATCGGTGTGCTTTGAAGGAAAAAAAAAGATTGTCCTTAATTTAATCATTATTTCTTTTTTTAATCATTTCATATATATTCTTTCTGAAAAACAAGAAGCTAAAATCGTTGGGAAGAAATGCGAACATCAAACAACTTTATTTTCATAAGAAATTGTAAAAAATGGTTTTTATGTTAATTTTATCTCTCACCTATAGATGGCGCCATACAACCAAAGAGTAAAGGCTATAGTTTAGATGTACAATTTAGTAAAGAATCATCCTCGTTTTCGAGATGATGTTATTAGATTATCGTTAAAATATTTGCAATAATTGTAAGGCAAACAATTTCGTGATGATTGTTAGATAACAATCGAATCGAGGTTTTCCTTGTTATTTGGAATTTCTATGAAATCCTAGCTTCAGAGCCCTCAGAACACCCATGCTTTATTTACAATTCAGTAACCAAGGTTGTAGAAAATTGCACCACTATCCGACCGTTATCTTTTGTATGATACTATTCTTGTTCTGGAGGACTTACCCTATCCTTCCTTAACGAATGTCTGCCCGTACATACTGGGAGAACGAATCAAATGACAGTTGGCACTGTGACACCCAGCACCAGACGATTCGTAACTTAATAAACGAAACATCACGGCAAAGATCATCCTCCACGCATGCGACTTCTCTCGATCGCTCCCCGGTGCGGATGATAAAACTGATACCAGTATTTTCCAACGAACCGAAAGCTCATCTCATCGTGCATGCATTTCCATCCCATGGAGCACGATTTCAATTTCCCATTTCACTTTCGCATTGGTGGGTCGGAGTGGGTGGAATGGATACATCCCACGGTCACCGGAGACAAATGACTTGAGATTGAAGCGTCAAGCACACGGTACGCATGAGACATACACGAACGCAGACCTCCTACCGTACGCTCGAGCCCGCGTGGAAGCCGCGCAAGCTTTCGAGATTAATTTAATTGCGTAATAAATCGTTACGCTCTACGGGCTCGGGTGGCCGTTCCGAGTTGCAGTATTGTCCCATGAGGCGGAGAGGGGAAGCAAGTTTAGTAAAATCGCTCATTTTGCAGCAACGTTTGCCCCAGCAGTGGCAGAGGAGTTGCCTATCGGGTCGCTGGACAAGCTTTCCTTCTTTCCCACGGGTTCGATTTGGACCGGGTACAGCTCGTCATATAGCCCCGGTGTTCGGGCATGTGCATGGCCAATCGTTGATTTTATTTGCATGCACCATGGATGGGAATTCGATTTAGCCGATGTTTACGTTGCACCATGGCTCCATGACGAACGTCGGTTTAATTCGGTCCAGTCGAGTGGATGCACCCCGGCCTCCACCACCCCCGGGGGAAGGGTTGTGGCAAGTTTTGTTTCATTTAAATTCACGCCAAGGTTTACAATAAAAACACTCCCGAAGAGTTGCATTGAAAGATACTCGAAACAAATGTTTCGGCTTCCAAAACACGGCTGTTGAAGCGTACCATAATTCGGTTTCGAAACTCGCTCGGATGACGAGCGATCGTTATTCGATACTTGCGGCATTTATTCGATAGTCGTAAAAGTGCACAGTGCTGCACGAAATCCTGGCTGTGCAATTGGCGTTCGGCAACCGGCCCACCAAAAATCGATTAAACCAGCGCGCAAGCAGCGCCGGAGAAACATCTCTGCCAGCGTTCGGTGCAAAAATGCGTTTCGTGGGCGAGGCTGCTAGCTGCAGCCTGCGCCGAATCAGACGTTGCTGGGTGAAATAAAGTAAGTGCAATAAAAATATCGGTCCCGCAACAGGAACCACAAAAAAAACGAGCTGTAAAGCAGCAGAAACTATTCACCCGAAAAACGAAACCCGGAACGAAATGTTATGTCTGGGTGACGCGAGGATACGAAGCGAATCGGACGACTTCGGATGTAATTCGACACAGCTTGGGTGCAATATAATGCGGCGCGTTCCTGTGCTTCATATTACCGCCGATGTCTGGTCTCGGATAAATTGCCACGAAAGCCTCCGTGCTATGGTTAGTGATGGGTGTTGTAAACATTCGAGCATAAATTAACTTGACAACCTTCGCTTGTTGTGCATTTTCGAATGAGCGAGGAAAGAAAAACGTCCGCATGAATATAATTAGTTTTATAAATTTTCAAAGCCACAATTCTCCAAATGACATTCCGGACGTTATTATTAGCGGGCCAGCATCCGAATGGAGGGAGTAATAAAATCAAATTAATTGAAGTGGGACAACTTTTCCGATTTATTTCCAACAGTAAGCTGGCGATAGAGAAGATGCAAAAATGATTTGAAGAAAAAAAAAACACCACCATCGAAAACATTGATTCGATACGGTTGGGAGGGGGTGGCGTTTGAAATGAATATTGAAATGAGCGGCTGAGGCGGCCGGGGATGGGAAAAACCGCAACCGGCAGCGGAAAGTAAATAAATGTACAAGTCGTAAAATACGCCGATGAGGAAGAGTGCAAAAGCAAAAAAAAACACCGGCGGCAAAAGTTTTTCTACGAGTTTTTCGCAAACTTTTTACTTTATTCTTACTGGTGCTTTGCTGCCCATTGGTGGGTAAAAGGGTAAAAGCGCGGTTGCGTTGCTTTATTGGCTGCGGAAGAGATGGGGATTGAGCACGTGGTTGTTTGCACGGCACAGTGGGCAAAGGGTGGACAAATAACTTGAAATGTAATGTAATGAAATGCAAATGATTGAGTTTAAAATTAAATATTTTTTATGTTTAAATAAAGAAACCCAAATCAAAAATGTATTTTCATCGAAAACAATTTAAAAACTATATAGTTCCAACAAGCCAACGACTTCACCGTGCATAGGTATGATGCATTTTACATTTTCTTCAACGATGACCCTCGTCAGGATTGGCGCATTTGCTGTAAAGATTATCCGTTTTGACGGACAACGACCATTTTAAGAATTAATAGAGTAAGAGTAAGAAAAAAACGCTCATACGATCGTAAAACGATAACATCATCATGCTGCAACAAAGGCTTGCAGCAAAAACTGTGTCGCCAATGGGGGATTTTATGCTGGCTAAAGACCATTTTCGCCTCACGCTCCCGGCCAGATGGAACGAGTTCTGCGGAGACGGTGCTGACAGGAAAAAAAAAACCTATCCCACACTCTCACCCACCCTTGGTTCTCGAGACTATTTGCAAACACGCGACCCAACAAAAACCGACCGAACGCGGCTGCACACAGAAATGCAGACCGCAATAATCGTAACAATAATCATAAATTATCAATAAAATAACAATAAAAATCCATAGACTATGAAATCGAGTAATTTATCACACGCGACTAGTTTCGGGCCACCCAGCAAAGGGTGCGGGCGTTGGGCTGATGGTTGATGGATGGGGTTGTGGTTCGGGGGGGGTTGCTGGATAAGGCGTTCATTTGGGGTGAAGTGAAACGGGGGTCGCGTCGGTGACGCCGAATAAAGAACTCGAACCATCACCGAAGGATGAATAAATCGACACCAAATAAAAAGGGTGCGGAGCCCAATGTACGGTGCGCCGATGGTGCCCGTTGAGTTATGGGTTGCTGGCTGGGGGGAGGCTTGCAGTTTCTCAACGCCCGCAAGGCGAACTTATTGCGCGCCAGTAGGCCTGGGTGGAAAGCTAATAGAAAATTTGTTAACCGATTCGATCCGCGCGAACCGCATGTGTCTGCTTTCTGTCCTTTCTTCTGGCACCGTGCCCCAAGCGGCGAGGAGAAGCCAAAGGAGGAGCCAAAACAGCACAATAAAAATGCTCCCGCAGCGATAAACGGTTTGTAAACCGTCGGCCTGCGTTCTGGTATCTGTTGTCGGTACCGGGAGCGAAAGATTTATGGACAAGACGTGGCTGCCGGTTTTGCCGCCGTTGAATGACTCTTTCACGCTACGCCGGGCGAACGCATTGTGATGGGCGAAGAATGACAGCTCGGCACGGTAATGACAGGTGGCACACGCATCACGCTACCTTTGACGGCGGGCGTGCGGTTTCGTGTGAGAGAACAGAACATACCATAAATTATGATACCTCCCGAAATCCCCGAGGTTCAGGGCAGTCAGTCACGGGAAAGCTAGTTCTTGCTGGTTCTATTTTTCGACGGTGAGTTACGACGGAGCTGGTGCATGAGGTGGTGCCGGTAAATTGGTACTATTTCTGTCGCATAGCATGCACGAAATGCATGGCCAAAGGTCAATGGCGAGTTATTTCGAGGGAAAGGAGACCACTTAAGACGGAAACTAAAACGTTCGAGTCGATTGGGGGAATTTAGTTCGATATAAAAGGGAGGAACTATTTTTAAAACGAATCGTTCGTTTGGAAAGGTAATAGAGCCGTCTTGCGTCAAACGATGGTTTGATTTGTTGATTTGTACGAGTTCTCACTCGTAGGATTGAAAAGAAGATAGCAACATTTTAATAGCAGTACAGTTCAAAGTAATTTTAATTGTAAAATCAGATAGTAAAGTCGTTACTTGAAAAATAAGTTTAGATAAAATGAATAAAATAACCATTATAAACTGATAACCAGCGTGATTTTTCCACTTGCAACTAATTGCTAAAACGTTACAAATTGGGAATCTTAATTAATTTACACGAAATTCAATAGTTATACACAATGTAACTACACTTTTTCATGAGAAGTCTAACAAGAAATATTACAATATCGTGATCTTTCAATAATATCTAAAGGAAGGCTAAACCCAGGATTAGATTCCTTTTTATTAAAAAATAATAATCAAAAGTAAATCGCCCCTAAAATTAAATGCATTTCAGCTTAATAAATTACGTCAATAAATAACCGAAGCATAAAACTATCATGACTTTAATCAGTAAAATAAGTATTATATCATCGATGGATGGAAAAAATCAAACCTTTTAGCTAACTTGATAATGAGCAGCTGATAGACAAAATGTAGTTGGAACCAGACATCCACACGGTTAGATTCCTCCCCAAACTGACTTGATCCGTTGGACCTGCTCCGTTTCTCCGTGGAAACCCTTTGCACCGTTCCTATTCGGGAGCAGCTTCCCATATGTGTTGAAAGGAAAATCCCTTTTAAATGCGCTGTGAGTTGTGCGGCTAGTTTCATTTTTAGGTTGCCGTCGCTTTCGTCCGGCTCGTTCCAACCGGCTCGTTCACTCACAATCGAACCCCATCGAATGCAGCACTCACCTATATAATACAAAAAAAACACGGTGTGCCACAACAACACATGTTTCTCGCGCTGCCACATTCCGGCAACCATGCGCCTCCATGCCGCCCTTCCCAGCGCCGATAATGGATAACGAAGTTTTTTCCGCACACACCCGAACACCCGAGTTGGATGTTCATTTGTTTTTCATTTGCTGCGGCCGACCGATGCTGGTTCATAAATAATCATTTAGTTCGGTTTGATTCCACCCGGTTCACCCCAAATGGACAGTGCGGAGTCCGGATGATGTTCGAATTTTTTTTTTGGCTTGTACTATTCTTCATTTTTCCTCCGAGGATGATGGGTTTTTGCGCTGCGACATGTTGGATGTATGTTTTGTACTGGTTGCCCATGCATTTTGTTGTTGTTATTGGCGCGCTGAAAGGCCGAAAGTGTTCACATTTCACAACCTACTTTGACATTGAAAATACATGTTTCTAAAAACGAGCGTTCCACGAGAACGAATGTTTAACGTTTGTTTGTTTTCTTTCGAACCGCAAAATGTGATTGTTTTGAAGCTGAGCTACGTGAGGATGAAATACTTTGTTTTTAATTAACAACATTTCATGAATAAAATTTGTAAACGTACTTTAATGTTGCAAAAACTATTCTCACAAAACAATCTTTCAAACATCGCTCTTTACTACCACCTAGTTCCGAGGTGCTCGAAGTGAAATAGCATGCCAACTACCGAATCCTGCCAAAGCCCGGGTCGATCAGCGTTAGAGCGAAACGATTGTGGGACGGTTGCCAAACATCTAAATGAACCTTTCCGCAAAAAAAAAAATAATAATACCCACCCCACCGAAAAGGCAATATTCTTGACGGAATGGAATGCTGCTGCTGCACGTGAAAACACAATCGCGCTGCCCACATCGTTTGCATTCGCACACGAGTTTTTTTTTTCTTCTCTACCCACCATATGGACCACACGGTGCCAAGGTCACGAAGGGGTGATGGTGATTTTCCGGCGGACAGAGCACGCGGACAATAAATCAACGGGGCCGCAAACGTGCCCGCATCACGCGCTCGAGCCGAATTTGTTTTTTCCTGCGCGACCTTGAGTTATGATTTTGTTTTTTTGTTTGTTGCTGATATTGCTTTCTTCACCTCACCCGAAATTGATTTTCCCCAGTGACACAGTTCGGGTTCGTGGAAAGAACAAAAAAGTGGAAGCCTTTGTTTATCGGGAAGCAGAGCGGTTTTTCGGTAATGGAATTTAGCAACAGCAGAAACAAATACACACATTCACCCGGTGATGAAGAATATTAATCACTCCCACGCCGAGTGACGAAAGCGATAGCGGTGGCACGATTGGGAAGGAACAATAATTGAGCATCGTGTTACCGGGTATCGATCCGCACCCGTACGGCTGCCGGGTGTGTTTGGAGCAACACGAAACCCGATCCACTCCCGCCCCACAAAATGGTTCCCCTCAAAGGAATCGATCAATATGTATGAGAGGTGGAAGAAGCGGCAGCAGGGGGTGGAGGACTGCCAAATCCACGGATACAGCATCCGCCCGAGCATGATGCGGAATGATTTATCGACCGACCGAGGTGGCGAACGGGACGGGAAACGTGACGATCCCGACAGCCGCGTCAGCCGCGACCCGCAGGCCACGGGGATTTAATCTGTTTACAGCGGCATATCGTTTCATGCTGTTTTATTTACACAGCTCACTGACAGCATTAGACGCGGGGCATGCACACACACACACACATACGCGCATACACCCGCAGAACACCAGCTGGTGCAGAAGAACAAGCACAAGAAACAACTGGGCTGAAAGATGCCGACCGAGAAAAAAAAACAGCCAACCAAAAAAAAAAAAGCGAAGAGAGAATGTGTGCGCACCATGGCACCCTCATTTGCATACCGCCAATTACCGCCAGCGAAGAACTCGATGGAGGAGTTTTACAATGACTGGAATGGCTCTTCCCACCCGGTATCGGTAATTCGTTTGGCAAGCGGCACAAACGCCCCTTGGGGGATCCTTTTCCGGATGGAGTGTGATGATCAAATTTCGATTGCATCTATGATCTACGATCGGGGGAGGAATCGTTCTTAGTAGCAGTTTTGGAAGTTTTTTAAACCGGTTCGGCCCGCATGATGTCCGAAATCCGAATGATGCGGTGGATTTGAAAATGAAGTCATTAGTTACGCGTTAAGCGACCTTAAACTTAAGCGACCTAACTTAAAATAAATCGCTCCAACCGGTTAAGAACTTGCAGGTCCGTTATCACCTTTTTTAATATTTGCAAAAGAGCTCAGTTTATTTCTGTCCTACCGCAAACACCTTTATCGATTTTGTGTATTTAATTGTTAACCTCACTCTTTGATTATTTACGTTTTCCTAAATATGAGCAAATAATCATTTTTGTATTTATTTGCCACAACAAGCTTGATGTTATGATTAATTGTGGAATAATAAATGTTGCACTGGATTTTATTCAATTAAACATGGGTTGTAATTAATTTATTTGAAATGGAATCAAAACTACAAATGTTATGCAGCAAAAAACACTATTTGTAATACAATCACATATAATAAGTGTAATTTAATCGAGTGCCCGAAGCAGGAGATAAAAAAAAATCCCCAGCCAGTGTGTTCAAAACGCCATTCGCCATTTTCCGATTTTTACCGCAAGTTCCAACACCGTCCAGCTTGCCGCGAGTGCAAACATTAATCAAACGAACGCATTTTTCCCCGCCTGGGGCTGATTGAATGTAAACCCTGTTATCCCTTTTCCACCTCCACGTGTCCCCATCGTCCAAGCGCGGTGTGGAAAACAACTCAAATGTAAATGTAGATTGGGGTGGGAAAAAAAGCGGAAAACTTCATAGTTGGCGTAGTCCAGGCAGAGGAGAATGTTTACGCTGACGTCAAACACGCTGAACCCGGTGGAAGGCCGAAGGAATTCCATTCAACGTTTCCATACCGCTTGGGGTCGTCTCCGGGTGGAGAGGGGGCGGGCGGTGAGTTTCCCGTTCGATCAACTTTTGCCTTTTACCTTACCCTGTGGAGGGGAAGGAGAACGAGTGGGGATGGATCATTTCCCAACCCCCTGCATGTGTGTGTGTGTGTGTTGAGCGGGAACGAGAGAATGGCTGTTGAAATTTTAATGCCGTTTGCTGCCGTTGCGTTTTGTTTAAAAATAAATCCTTTCTATCCGCGTTCGGTTCCCCATCCCCGCCAAAAGCAAACCCATTTCCCTCGCAAACATCAGCGGTAGTGATGACTGTTATGTATATGGGGGAAGGAATTTTCGGCCCGTGAGGAGGAGGAAAATACTCGACCGAAAAGTTACCCACGGTGGATGATGTCATAGTGGAAGCTGCTTCCCAGCGCTGCTTCTGACGTCACGGATGCGAGTCGGGATTAGCTCGCACGATCACAGCTGATTTGGAGCTGGTGATCGAGTGTGATCGTTCACTAGGTTTTTGGTGTTTGGGGAGGGTAAAAGCGGTTGAGGGAAAATCAAAACAACCGTCTCACGCACGGCCAAGATGCGCTCAATGTCGTTTGGTGCTGATGCGTACCGCCGTAAACACGAACTATCTCGTGCTATGCTTTCGGAGCCGTTCGGGGGAAGTGTGTCACGCTTGCTTTCTCGCAGCGTGTAAACAAGCATGAATCTTACTCACGCTCTTACGGCGGCATTTGGCGTGTAAAGACAAACAGTGTCCGACACAAACAGCTGACAGTTGGGGGAGGTTGATCTCGCCGGGGATGCTCATGCAGTTGCGTGAGTCATTTGTTATGAATTAAGTCTTTTAATTTGATTGATTTTTTTGTAATTGTTTTTTAGAACTATTTTTGGCTGAAAAATGTCTATTAAAAATGGTTATTGGTTAAAGTTGGTCAATTAAAGGAACATTGATTTTTCATCTATTTCTGGCAAAATATCAAAACTGCATGAGCGTTCAAAAATATCAAGCATTCAGTCCGTGTGACAAAAAGCCACGGCTTTTCAGATTGCGATAGTTTACGATATGCTACCGTGAAGCCTCACGGCTCATTACATCACAATGCGGTCTTGAAAATGCTCATCGTAACACTCAACCCGTTTCAAGTCTCGCAAAACGTTGAGCAAGCGAGTGCTCTCGGCTTTGGCGGAAAATTCTTTTGATCGTTTTAAATGTTATTTTTCATTTGGCGCTTTTCCTGTGTGTGTGTGTGGCCACGTGATGCGCCCCGATGCAGAACGGGGACGCAATCTAAATATATTATGTGTGCGTAGAACTCGCTCGGGGCAAGTGTTCCGGGGCTGCCTCTTCCGGAATGTCAAGTGGAATTCTTCCGTCCGCCGGCCGTCCGACGGCTGGAACCTCGTGGAAGCTTGTGTTTTTATAGCGTGTGTAATGTTTATTTTCAAACCCCTTTTTCTGACAAGCTCAATCCGCCGATTGTCTGTACCGAGGAGGCGCTGCAGCAGTGGATTTTCCCGGCCCAGCGCTGCGCTTGCCGATAAACTAATTGCATCTTGAATTATCTGTCTGTCAGAGCGCGTAGCGCCTGCTGTTTGTCGAACACGATAGGGGTTTTCCGTCGAGCGGCGATTGGAATTCGAAAAATGTTGCCAATCTCAACAGTCGCCTCGCTTGTGCGGTAGTCGGGCCGAGTTTTACGGGTGCAGAAATAGCGAAGGAACGCCCAGCGGCGGGTTAATTATAAACCGTTTGGTAGTGGCAGTCGACAGATAAGGCTGTGTTTGGTTTATTTGCGGAACGGAATGTGTCATCGAAATCGGAAGGGAAATTAACATCCAACGTGGATTGAAAGACTAGCACGGTTTCAGTTATGAAACATCTTCTTTTCTGAAGACACTTTGCAGAACCAAATTTTTAAAAATTACCTTTCGAATAAACCAAAAGTCGAATGTTTTCCCACCTCGTTGGAATAAAGTCGATTCCCATCAGCTTACCTACGGAAGAGAAAATGCAACACAAACAATTAGATATAAAACAATCACACATACCACGAGCGAAAAAATGGCGATGCGTAAATTAAAATAAATGGTACCGCGTTTCCACCCTCCCGTCGAAAGAAAAGACCTTCCCCGGGAGAGAAATAATCGCATAATTATCCAAATCGTTTCGTACCGGCGATAAGTAAATACGATTCCAGCGCCTACGGGCCTGTGGAGCATGCGAAGGATAATTATTGTCTCTGTCACTGTTGCCCCACCGAATCGCCCGACCCCAGAGCGCACCGAAAGGCCATACGACGTCGCAAACAGAATCGTCATGACATTTGATGGCAGTCGTAAGTTCATCTGTCGCTTGCGTGGAGGAGAGGAGGAAAAAAGAGGTGATGGAGTGGTGTGCTCGGACATTATTTAACTGGTTTGATATTTTTCGTTGCCTGGCTCATGGGAAAGGCAAGCGTGACTTGAGCGTTTACGAGACCCTTTTGAGGAAGGGATCATTTAAATTTAATTTATTTACTGGAAGGTAATTGTTGAATGGTAATTACCAAACAAATAAACAAAAAACATTTATTCACGGTGGAAAGAAACATCGGAGGGAGCAATCATATTATTGATTGAATTGAATTTAAAAGCGATTCGATTGGATTGCGGAGCAGTACAAATATATATTTATTTATTTTGAAGCTATGATTATATTTTTTTATGTTGATTGTATAAAATGGCACCGGATGAAATAAAAAAAAATAAAACATATTTAAACTATTTCAAATCTGCTGCTCCCATTGAAGTAAATTGTTCCTACAACTTCTCACATTTCAAAAATATGAAGACGTGAAATAATGAAAAAGGCCAAATCTTCCAATAGCATCTTTTGATGCCCCAATTGGGGCCATGTCCCTATTGAGGCAATCAAAACATAATCAAGAAAATTGGAGGAAAAATCATATATTAAGAGTGAACCATTAGCAGCAGCTTTATTTTGCTAACCTGGAATTGAAATAAAAAATGCTCTCCACGTTTCATCAACACTCCACAGGGCTGCCTATTAAATAGGTAATTTGTACCCTCTATTCAGCAAATGTGGGTTAAGTTCTTCCATCTCGGAGCGCAAGATGTGTCACAAACTGCGCGCTTCGAAACGTAAGCAAACAAACGGAACGAGCCGATTCGGGGAATGGGATTGGACTGCAAAAAAGTGCTATAAAAATATGACCAGCGTGTGATGCGGTGAGGGAGAGAGAGAGAGAAATAGCGGATCGTACAAATAGTGTGCCTCCTTCTCCAGCTCCTCCGCGCCTGTTGAATCGGTCATTCAACCGCGCAGCTGAAGCGCCATAAAAGAAATTTGCATCTTTGGCAGTCAAACATATCAGCCGGCCGCCGCTCGAGCTCTAGCGTCGGCAAATTTTTATTGGAAAAAGGAGTGTCCCCTCGAGACGTCACCGTCGGCTGCGGTGCGACAAAAGTCGCGTACAAATTCCACGACACGAACTGTCACCACCCCCGGACAGGAACTATCAAAACAAACAAAACCGGTGTCAAGTGTGGTACGTCGAAGCCGCCGCCCGTCCGATGGATGTGAGTAAGTTAGTGAGGGGGAAAAATTGCACCGCGACATCCAAATCAAATCCGCACAAAGTGCCAAAATGTGCGCCGTTTAATCCGGTCGTTTGTAGCGCGAGCAAATAAGGCCAAATCTGTTGCCACGCCGCAACGGCCATTAGCGAACGGGGCGTCGCCTTTTGGCTCTTCAACGTACGCATCAAAACCCCCCCCCCCCCCCCCCCCCCC